>VWZN01010428.1:679523-790436 GCA_013396955.1 Regulus satrapa | reverse complement strand
CGGAGGGGCTGTCCCGCCTGTGGGACCGGGCTGTGGGGCCGGGGTCCCGCCCGCGGAGGAGAGAGAAGGCGGACGGGTGGTGGGGACGGCAGCTGGCTCCCGGGAAGGTGATCTCCAGCAGCGGGGCCAGGGATCGGGGTCCCCGCGGGTGGGGCCGGGGTCAGCTCGGCGATGGAGGGGAAGCGGTGCCTGCCAGCGGGGCCGGGAGCGATGGGGAAGGTGCGGGACAGCCCCGCAGGGCCCCCCCGGGGATGTGGAGTCCCTGCGTACCTGCCCCGGGCACCGGGCAGGAAGGGAAGGAGAAGGAGGGAGATGTGGGGGAAATACACGTTTTACCCGATCCAGTGATCGGGACCTTTTATTGCCGCTTAAAAGCAGCGTCTTGTTGCGTTTTCTGCAGCCGCTCGGTTGCCTGACATTGCCCGCTCCGTCTTTAGTCCTAAAGCACCCATCTGCGCGGACTTCCCACCCTCCCAGGTTTAGCAGGCACGACACTGAGTGTCCTGTTTGCTAAACGCAAATAGTTTTGGTGGTCAGGGAGAGGGGAGGTGAGCGGCTCCCAGCGCTCTCCCTGGCAGGTCTCATCCGGGCTGGCTGTCACCCACAGCCCATTTATTTGCCCTCAATCAATGGCTCCGGCGCTTCCTGTGTGATGCTGCTTGGTCACGAACACCGAGACTGGCGCATCTCAGGTCCGTGCTGCTGTGGGCACTCTTGGACACTTTTCAAACATGAGCTCTCCTTGCCAGCTGAGGGGGGAGGAGGTGGGATGGGGTGAGGTGCCCGGGCACGGAGCTCTCGGATATGTGCGGGTGTTCTGTGAGTTCTGCTCCTGTTGTAGAAAGCTCCCCTGCCGGCGGCGGATCCACCGCTTCTGTAGCGCGGAGTTAAGTCTGCGGTAAATTTTACCTGTTGAGAGGAAAATGTGATTTTCCTTGTAACTGCTGTCTCTCATGGAACTCGAACGTTTAAGTGGGGAACTTGATACTAATCAAATGCATTTCTGCCAGAGCCCGTTTGTACTTATTGCTGTCAAACCAGAAGGGTTTGCTTAGACCTCAGTAGATGCCTTTGAGCTAATTGCTCATTTCCTAATCCTGCTTTAGTGGGGGCTCCATATGTTGAGGTATCACACTGTGTGAAGTTAACTTTTGCCAGGACTATGTGTTTTTTTTCACTACAATACTTAAGCATTCTGACAGGGCTGGCACTGTGCTGCCTGTTGCATTTTGATCCTTTTCCTCCTTACAACTGGTGCTTTACAGGCCTGATAAGCACAATAATAACACACTGCAAAGCGATCTTAAGGATTATATTACAAGTCAAATACTGTGTAGTTGATTTGGTATTTTTTTTGTTTTCCATCCTGGCAGGGTCTGCACAATTCCATTCAGTTCCAGTAGCAAAGCAGTAGATTCATTAAGATTCAGCTATGTTTTGTATATTGTCTTTTTAAATATGCACACTGCTCCCTCAGAGCAGCGGGGATGTTCTGCACATGTGTGATGAATAAATAGCGAGGATGGCGGAGCCCTGCCAGTGCTTTTTTTGTGTTGGTGCTGAGGGGTGTGGGAGCGGGGGTGGTAATGAGGCACCACTGCCAGCCCTGCAGGGCAGCCACAGGTGATGGCACAGCATGGGAGGTGTCCCTAGTGTGGGGGGTGACTGGACTCACCTGGAGCTGGTGAGGGGTAGGGGAAGGGCTGGGCTGGAGGGGAGCATGTGGGAGGCTTGAGGAGCAGGTGGAGAGGGCAGACAGGTGGGTTGTTATTAATAAGCTCAGGGTGATTAATATCCCAGGGGATATGGGCCCGTTCTGGGGGGGATAACTTGTTCATGCCTTGCTGTGGGAAGTCTTCATCCTTGCCCCTAGCCAGGCAGAGTTGCTTGTGCAGGGAAATCCTATAATGATAGAGGTGGATGGACTCAAAGAGGGCTGTTGAGCAACGAATTGGTGTTCTGGGAAAACTAATTTGACTGCAAGATCTCTCTTACTACTTACCAAATTAAGTTTGCAAGCATCAGCAAACAGCAGCATCTTTCTTTTAAACACGGGCAGGGATGTGCAATAATCCAGACTCATCTGGCACGTGTAAGTGTCTCTCCTGTTTCAATGGCAGGTGAAGCAGCCACGGGAATCTGGTTGGGTGGAGCCTGCAGAGCCAGGTAGGGTGGGAGGCTGGGGCTGCTGGCTGGCAGGGTGGCACTGATGGGGTGGGAAGAGCTCAGGCTGTTGGACTCGCATGGTGGGAAGTGAAGCAGAGATTGTGAAACTCTCCTGGGAATGGGTTTCCTTTCCCAGCCTCTGCAAATGAGGTCACAAGGCCAGCTGCATAGGAGGACACTGCCTCTTGACTCCTCTTAGGCTATTGAAGCTTTGAAGGATAATCTTGATGTGCACAAGGGGTTGGTGGTTGGTTTTTTTCTCTGCTAGGCCACCCTAAAGAATGTCTGCTCTTGGTGAGGATGCTGTTTAAAAAGGCACCTTCTCCCTGTGATTAGGGAGTGTGTGTGAGGCATAAAGAACAACAGACCTGAGGGTGGTCACTGTACCCACGGCTGAGGAAGTGACAAGGTCAGAGCTGCTGGTCTCTTGCTCTTGCTCCTCCTCTGTTTCCCGTGAGTGCTCTCACCCCCTTCCCATGTGTTTTGCCTTTGAGTATGGCAACTGTCCCAGCTCGTTCTAGGGGCATTATGGCTTCTTGCCTGCTCCTTACCACGCTTGTCAGACACGGCTGGCTGGTCCATGATCAGCCATCTGCAGACCCTGGAAGGGGAAGGGGTGCTGAGAGGGAGGTGTTGGTGGCACCTTCATTTACCTGCCATCTCTGTCAAGTCCTCTCAGACTAACACTCTTGCCACTACAGTCATGGATGATGCAGCCCTATGCTTATAGTCTAAAATGTCAAGGGGTGTGAGCCTGGAGAGTTTAGTAAGATTATTACTGTATTTTAAATGTATTAGAGGTCTGGGATGGAAATCAGAGCAACTTCCAGTCCAGTTCTTCAAAGGGAAGTGTTTGGCAGTCATGTTTTACTATCTGTGTTGAGCAAAGATTCAAGCTTCACATTCCTTGTCAGAGGGTCCTTGAAAGTGTTTGCAGTGCTCCCCCAAGGAGATGAACATTGTTTGCCCATGAAGGAGAGGTTGTCTTCTTAACAGAAGCCAACAGGTTAGTGTTGATAAGGAGTAAAATAGTGACTTGGTAGAAAGATGTGTTTGATTGCTAACTCAACATGTTTAAGCTGGGAGGGGAAAGGGGGTGGGTCTGTTTAGGACTAGGGCACATGTTCTTTTCTCCATGTTCTTGCACGCACTAAGGGATATGCTTGGGGTTAGACAGAAAAGTGGAGACATGAATGAAAGACATGAGCCCTGCTAACAATCTGAGGTGCTTTATAAACTGTTGTTAATCAGAGTTGGAAATGGATTGATTCATAAGATTTGAATTCATATGATTGATTGACAAGATCTGGGCTTTCTGCAGGCATATGTGGTGTCTCCTCAGCTGATTGTCCACACAGCTGTTGTGTTTAGCTCATTGTCTTGGTGTGGCAGCTGGAGAAAGCAGGGCAATGTACTGCTCTGTGCCAAATCCAGTAAATTCAACTTTCATCTGCTGAGCTGAGCTTTCATTTAAATGCAGAAGAGAATTGGTGTCATGCATGGCCTCATAACATACACAATCTCTCTCACTTATTTGAGGGGGACCCTGGTTGGTTTTGGAGAATGGAATGGACTCTGTTGGGGGATAGGCAGCAGGATTGCAGAGTTGTTTACTCTGCAGGGCTTGAGGACGTGAAACCATTTTTCTGTGTCTGAAACCACAGCATTTCTCAAACATCTGCCGTGCCCACCCTTTCCAAGCCATCCCACCTGTGCCAGTACAGTACTTCTGTCTCTTGGAGCACAGCTGCATTTCTTGTTTAAACAGGGCACATGAGGGTGCTCTGAGTTGTATTACGTGCACACAAGGCTCTCCAGTGCTCTCTGCACCAGGACAGGCTCGCTGCAGATGGGCTGTAGGGATGCTGGCTTCAGCCCCACTTTATGAGCAGTGCTGGCCCTTGGGAGGTGTGTGTGACTGCCAGGCTTGGGGTGCTCCTTTTGCTACCCCCAAAACAATCACTGGGGCTGGCTCCATCCCTTGAGAGTAAGGGCCAGGGACTCATTCAGTGAAGGGCAGGGGAGCAGTACCCCTGCAGCCCTGATGCTCTGGAGTCTGTGCTCCATCTGTGCCACTGCCAAATTTGCCAAGAGCCCTACTCCTAAGGCCAGGAGGGAAACTTTCTTCCTAAAAGAAGAAAAAAAATAAAATAAAAAAGAAGAGGATAGATGCTAGCTCACAAGCTCTGAGCCTTTGGGCACCTGCTTCTGGAATGCTCTAGACGGGGCACGAGCCCTTCCTTTACCTTTGTGTGTGAGTCTCGTTCCTCTTCCTCCCCACACCTTCACCCCTCCTCGGAGCTGCCTCTGTGGGCCTGCCTGGGGACTGGAGACACTGCCTGAATGAGTTTATTGTTCCTGGGCTCTCACTGATCGCTTCCATTGAACGCCCACAGCCAGGAACACAGGGAGTGCCTATGCAAAAATGCTTGTGCTGCTTTATGCTGGGGCACGGCAGGCTCGTTCAGCTCCCAGCAGCAATGGAGGGCTGGGGGCAAGCAGGGAGATGGGCAGCTCATGTCAGCCAGGCTGTGCAGGGCTGGGCATCAAAGCAACACAGACTTTAAAACCTGAATCCTGCATACTTGTTCCTCAGTGTTTCCATCTCAACATACTGTGCTTGTGAAGGATTTAGTGTCTTGACTGAATCCCTTAAGATTTCATGGCAAATTCAGGAACGTGAATCCCAAGCTCCTTCACCAGTGGCCAATGCTTTCCTTGCAACCATCATCCCTGGATCAAGGGAAATTATGGATGCTGTAGTTTTGAGATGTCTTTGTAAACTCTAATTTGCTGTACCCTCTGGAAAGGCAGGATTCATGTAATGCAGAGAAGTGCATCTTCAGGCAATAGCAACCAGAGAGCCCAGAGCTGTAGGGGACATCTTGGGGAACCAAAAATAAGAGGTGCACCTGTCATCAAAGGGGATTCAGAGCATGTACACCCAGGGCATAGGTGTTCCTCTTTGAAGCTGTCTGGCTGAAGCACAGATCCAGACCTGGCAAGTGAATTGAGATCCTACAGTCACACAGCCAGTTTGATGACCTGCATATTATTGTTTACTTCATCTTGGAAGCTGAGTCATTTGTGCTCTTCTTTTGGGTCAACAGACAAGACAGACTGGTCCAGTCTGTGCTGCAGCCTGTCAGCACAGCTCTGTGGGTCAGAGATGTGTCTGACAGGCCCTTGTTCCAAGGAACTGCTGGTGAAGTTTTGTTTTAAGGCCACTTTCTGGGTTGTAGCAGCTGGGTTGGTGGTGGATTGGGAAGAAGTGTCAGTGAACTGGCAAATTCCCTGGCAGTAGTTGAGAGAAGGCATTTCCATTGTAAGAGCCGTGCTGCCCTGTGAAGAAGAGGAGTTAAATTTGGGAGCTCCTTGCTGTGTGCATGGCTAAAAACCTTGTTTGAGCTGGAGGAATGACTGTAGAAATTCACAAACCAAAAATCTGTTCAGAAGTGTTCACTGAGAAGTTCTCCTCCTGAGAAGGAGGCCACCAATCTCCTGGTACCCAATGTTTTTTAAATTTATTTTTTTAAAATAAAATTGCTGATTTTATTTGAATCCAGGGAGCAGAGCTTTAGGAGGGAAAGGGCTCCAAAACAAACAGGAGTTGCTAAGGGTGGCCAGAGGAGGCTCTCAGCGGCGCTGGCGCGGTGCCCGCCCGCGCCCCTTGAGCGGGGCCGAGCCCTCGCTCCCAGCCCAGCTCCTCGGTCCAGATTTGGGGCCAGCCGGGGCTGCAGCCACCCGTGGGGCTTTGGCTTGGGCTGCTGGGGCAGCCTGGGAGGGCAGCCCTCGCCTGAGGAGCTGAGAGCGGGGCCGTGGCCCCATCCAGAGGACCTGCGGTGTGTCAGGGTGCGGTGGAGGGGAGGCCCGGGAAATGTGCTGGGTTGGTCTGAAGTTCAAAGGGCAAGGGCCAGGATTTATTAAAATACATTTCCCCTCTGCCCCTCCACTGACCCATCGCTTTCTCCATGGGAAAAATTCCATAGAAAGCAAGTCTGAGGATGGTTTGGAGCATGGCAGCGTTGTCTTTGGTTGTAAACAGCTTTGTCTGGAAGTAAATATCTCAGAATTATGGGATCAGGCTGAAACTCCCACGTAACATACAGACTTGGCCACTTGCAATTTAATAAAAAGTATTTCCCCTTCTTGGCTGGACTGTGCTCTGTGTTGCATAAAGATTTTCAATTTATTTCTCTTTGCCTTTTTTTTTTCTTTTTTACACTTTAGATCTGCTTAAGATAAAAATATAGCACAAAGCTTAGAACAAGCCTGGGAAGTAGGGATTCACAAGTCTTAGCTGGCAGTTTAGCCTGTGGACTTCTTACTTCTGAGTGTAGGAATCTCCTCCAGAGATAACCAGGACCAGTAGCTACCCCCAGCACTATTGTGATGTACAGGGGGGTTTTTTTAACTTCCTTTTGTGTTGTAGGAGACTGAATCTTTAAAAAAATATCTTTAGATTCCCAATCTTGCTAGTAATTAATGAGGCTTTCCAAAGCTGGCACTGAGCTTGGGGCGTAGAGGTAGGCAGCTAAGCAGTTGGGATGCTTTTTGAAGAAGTTTGCATAACACTTTGGCAGCAGTGCTTTGAGAGAGGTGGGTCTGAGCCAGGAGATTCTTACAGTTCGTGCTCAAGCTGTGGCTCGAGCCCTTCCCTCTTGGACTGAGTGAGATGGGGAACAACTCTTGGGTCTGCTGCGAGGAGGGGATCTCTATCCTGCAGCCTGTGTGTGTTCTGAGGCAGCCAGCCCAGGCAGGTGGCGAGGGGAAGTGTGTGTGCAGCTCCTGTGAGATGAGATAAGGTATCTGCAGAGAGATCTCTGATCCAAAGTTGTTCTGCAGATCTCATTGTTGCTATTTGTCACTGCAAAATATGACAACTGTTAAAGCTGGGAGGAGAGAGCTGGCTCGCAGAGCACCTGAGTTGCACAAGGTTACGTGATGTCACAAGTGGCTTTTGCTGAAAGTCCTTCACAAGTGTGTGTGAAATTTGGGGCTTTCTTCTGCTGAGGAATGCAACCAAGCCAGCTGCAGCCCCACAGCCTTCCAGTAGCACTGTCAGTTTGTCATCTCTGGAAGGAACCCACGTATTTGTTCAGACAGTCCCCTTGCCAAACAAGCTCTGACTTCTGATGGTCCCGCTGTGAACGAGCTGAAATCAGTAGAATGCAGAGACTTTTTGGTGCCTGCTGGTGACAGGTACATTGCTGCAGCAGTTAGGGGGCCAACACTTACGGTAGCAAAATATCACAAGTCTGGAACTTGGGGCTGACTTGAAAGTAGAGATGTGGCCAGCCAGACTTGTGCAGTGGCCTGTGACAGCTGGAGGCTGGCTGCTCCATCCATCCCATCAGCAGCTTCATCCAGGCTGCTTGGCTGGGGAGAACGTCCTGTCTCCTTTGCATAAATCCAGCATCTTCAAGGATCTTTTGTGTTCTGCTGCAGTCTCTAAAAATGTGCCACGTAGTCTTGAACGGTGGGAATGTCTGCTCTTTTTTTTGCCATACTTTTCAGCCTTCTCCATGGCTCTGGGGAATGCAGCATCAGGCAGAGAGCTGGGATTGTAGTGTACAGTTCCACATCTGCTAAAGGATTGCCTGATTTGGCAGCTGCTGGAATGTGATAAAGAAGAAGAGAAGGCTCAGACTAATTGAGCTCAGTTAGCAAGGCAGCTGAGCTGTCTTCACCTTGCAGTGGTTACTGGGGCAGAGGGGTGGGACGTGCGTTCGTATCACCCAACCACAGCCAGGATTTTGGTCCCTGTTGGGAATTCAGCACACATGCATCTCTTTTGCTCAGATAGAGCTCTGTGTGAAGTTGTATAATCTAGGTCCGAGTGGAGGTGCCAGGCAAAGGCAGGCAAGCCTGGCTGCTTGCAGGGCTCGGGAGCCCTCCTCCCCAAGCCTGAGGTCACAGACAGCTGGGAGCACGCTGAGCAGGGTGGCTCTGGCTCCACCATCCACTGCTGCAGGGGTCTGGAATCTGCTGGGCAGCACGGTGGCTACGTGCTTTTTCTCCTGGATTTTTTTCAGTCCGTGTGGGCTGTTCACCTCATCTGGGGCACGTTGCTTTTGGTGCCTGGGGCTCTAGGTGTAGCCAGTGCTGGGCCTGCAGGTGCTTTTGGAGTTCAGCAGCCTCACCTGTCTCGTTGGAAGATGGTCACAAGTGCCCCAGAGCTGTGCAGTCGCCAGTGAAATGTGCGTGTGACAATTTTGGGTGGGTTTGGTTTTCTCCCACACCAATATTTGTGCTCCACACTTGTCTTGCTCCTCTGAGCAGCAATGTCAGAGCTGAATGTAGTTGTTGGTGAGGCTGTGCAGGGTCACAGTGACCTGAAAGCCAGTGACCTCTGGAACGAGTCGCTCATGTCTGCAGAGCAGCTTCCTCACCCTTCACCCACCAATTCACCCAGCAATACTTCCTTCGGCCAGACGGGGAGAAAGCTGTAGGAAGACATGAGGACTAAGCTTCTCATGATGGTCCTAATCAAGGGTTACTGGATTCTGTCTATAATTTAAGTAATCGTAACACTAAGGAGTTAATAATACAAGCAGTTTCTGCTAGCGTGGGCCTGTCTTGTTTCAGTGGAAGTCAGCTACTAAGCTATTTAGCAAAGCAGCACTTGTAAATGATTTATTCTTGAGTTAAGCATGGTATTATTTTATATAAACACAGGTTTTCATTATTGCTTCAACTTTATTCCATTTTCTCTCTACTAGTTGTGTTACAGGATACACACACATATCCATGCACAGTGTCTCTTGCCTTTCTCTAATGAGCAATGTTAGCTGATGATATTTCTAGTTGCCCATGTGCCACATCAATTTTATTCACTATAGCTAGAGCTTTGAAATTGTCCCCCTCATGAGATGATGCTGCTTGAAAATTAGGTTGTCTTCCAGGTATTGAAGGGAATTATTGACTTGCTTGGTGCTGGCTGCCCTAATGCAGTTCTGTGCAGACCCTGTAATTGATTAAAGTGTGTCAGAAAATTATCAGTGCTCCAAGTGTGGTTTGGCTTATGTTTGGATCTGTATGAACTCCAAGGTCTGGTTCTAGGAAAATTCACCAGTAAATCAATCACGAAGTGTATTAATTATGCCAACATATACTCTTGATTTTGGGATCTAGCTCTGGGATATTGAATTGTAATTCTGTCTCTGACGGTGATCCACAGCTCTGGAGACGCTGTTGATGAGGTCTGTCATCTGAGCACTTGGATCATGGTAGCTTGTCACGCTCTCAGCTCAACGGGCTCCTGCTTTAATCACCAGGATATGCCAAAATACTGATGGATGCTCTTTATATAGACACTGGTCTATACCGAGCCAGTGTACTCTGGCAGTGGGGAGGCAGAGCAGACCTGGGCGAGGATGCAGTTGCTTGAAGACTGTTCCTGTTGGCCTCCTGCACTAGTTAATTTCTGTGAGCGTAGTTTTCCTATCAGGTTGTTCAAACAGATGCTCTCTAAGTGTAGAAGAGATCTATTTCTGGAAATTGAAGTGGGAGTTGGCAGAGTGAGGGGAAGTGAAATGGCAATCAAAATTCCCATACTTTATCCTAAAGGCTGAATTCCCATGTCTGGCTGAGAGGAGAAACAAATGCTTTCTAGACCCAGGAGGCTCAGCATTCCCCGAAACAGCATGATTTATTTTTAATTCTGAAAGTTCACTGGAGCTCTTCAACCAGAAGTGCAGTGACAATTTTATTACACTGCTTAGAAATAAAGGCAGCAAGCTTTGGGCAATGCTGAGGTTGAAACACCTCAGAAAGGAGGGCAGGTTAATCGAGACATTCGACCCCTGCTGAGTCCAGCCCAGCCAGGGCATGGCCTGAATTGCAGAGGCAAGCTTTGACTCTGGCTGGAAATCAGCGTTGAACAGCACAGGATTTCACATTTGTGTTTCTTTGGATTGGCTGCGTCAGTCTTCCTTCAATTCTTTGGCCTAAATAATGGCATCCCCATAGCTTATATGCTAGGGTTGGTTTTGGGTTTGGTTTTTTTTTTTTTTTTTTTTCTTCATTTGCTGCTGATACCATTTCAGCTATGCACAGTCTTTTATTCTTGTGATGGTCAGTTACAGCTCCCACAGGAATGGCAAAGCCGTGGGGCCTGACAGGAGCACAGAATAAGAGCTGTGGACTGTAGGGTACCACTTTCAGGTCACACATTCCTGCATCTGAAGATGTGTAGGTCTGGATGATGTGTAGGTCTGGATAATGCTCCAATGCTTTCTTTAAGGGATTCCTCTAACATTTAACCCTGATCAGACAATCTATTACATTCTGATTAGCTACAAAGTCTTTGCAGTTTGCTTTTGTTCCCATGCTGAATTGAGGTTTTTGTTGGAAATGCTCTGTTTCCAGCATATGTTCTTGTTTTTCCTGATAAACATGCATGTCTGTTGGCCCACATTTAGATGAGGTGGGAAGGGCCAAATTAATTCCTGGTTGACATTCCAGCATAGGCAATGGGCTGACCACAAAGATCAGACTGGGTCTAATATTTACACTGGATTGACTGCAGTTTTTACTGATACATTGCTGAACTGTATTTCTGCTGCAATTGATAAAGAATCAATTTGAATTTAATATAATTAAAGCTGATTTGTTATGCAAGAGGGATGTAGAGCTGACAACTCCTTAGCCAAGGAGACATGCCCAAAATTCCAGGTGCTAATAGCACTGACGTGGCTGACCCTTGCTCCAGACCGGGGTCTGGACTGTGTTAGTTATTTGGACCATGAGAGATGAGGAAATTCTACCACACTAGAGACATGTTTTATGAAAATGCAGCCAAATCATCTGTGGACACTTCAGCAAGGACATCTTCACCTTCTCTGATCCTCCAGGCTGGAGCTTTTCCAGCTTCTGATGAAATGGTGCTCCTGGGAATGCTTGCTTATCCCAGATTCTGGGATGGAATTTCAAATTTTCTTTCACCCTTTGATTGCACGATTGCCTTTTCTCATTCATGCAGTTGATTTTTGTTGGTTATTCACAAATGTGCAGGCCTGCTCTGCCATCATGCTGACAGAAGGAAGGAAAATGTTCCGTTTTGAATATGGAAAGGGAGTTGCTGCTTAGCGCAGACAGAACTGGCTTCTAGATGAAAGAGTCGAATACCAAACTGTTTTGTTTCAATTTGAGCAGGACAGGCTTTGATCTAGAGGAGATGACTCAGTCAGTAGCAAGGAGCAATTCTTTGTAGTGCGTTTAGAAATAAAACCTGAAGATACAGGCTGTGATGGCTTTGACACGTCAATCACAGCATATATTATGTGAAAATGAAAACCATAAACATCTGAAATGAAGTGTGGAGGTTTTTCTGAAGAGAGAAAAAAAACCCATTTCTGATATTGGTTGCCAAGAGCTCTCCTCAAGTCAGAAAGGACTAGGGGTGGGGTCAGATCATTCCTGTTGAGATAGGAATAATGAGCAATGTGGACAAAGTAGGAAGGGGAAAGACTTCCTGCAGCGCAGCTCCAGCCAGAGGTGCGGCCAGGATGAAAATTGGGATCTCCTGGCCTCAAGTCAGGCTCCATAATCCATCTCTGCTGCCCGTTGCTCACCCTGCCTCGATGCACCATCCCCTCTGTCACCTTTCACAGCACTCGGGATCAGAAGGCGGCCGCGGTCAGACCCCGCTCGCTCGCTGGCTGGCTCCAGTTGCACAGAGCAGGGATGGCCAGATTCCTGCTACTGAGCTGCTTTTATCTGGAGCCAGGTGACCGGCCCTGATCAATGCAGCTGTGTTTTGTGGCACTGCAGCTGGCCAAACAAACACAGCTGGAGCGTGGCTGGGTCTCTGCGCCTGCTGCACACGCGCGTGGAGTGAGAGCCGTGTGGCGTGGCCGGTGTCCTGGGGATGCAGTGAAACACATCTGGCTCCACACGACGGGCCGCTGCCAGTCCCCAGTGTGAAAGCAAAGCGTCGCTGGTGCTCGTTATTTCTGCAGCTTTATTCTACATCCAGCCCGTGACCTTCGTTTTGGTCTGTGCCGCTGTCCGACGTAGGCTAAGAACAAATGGGTCTCTACCTGAGAATGTTTCTTGGTTCTTTTTGGTGGCTGCATCCAGGAGGTGATGGGGGCTTCTTTGGCACAGTTGCCTTGTGAAGTATCCTGCTATTAACAGTTTCCTTTCTGCTGAGGCTGCGGAGTTTATTTCTTCTCAGTCTCACGATTCCACCTCCTGACCTGCATCATCTCTGGCATTAGTTCCCCTTCTCACCAGCAGACAGCTCTTGATTTTTCCCAAGGTTCTTATTCTGCTGGCTTGACTTGACAGTGTGGACCGTGATAGGAGCAGGGTGCTGGGGCAGGGAGAGCCAGTGTGTTGGGTAGCAAAGCTGTGTCCAGTGGGCTCCCTTGGGATGCTGAAGATGATGTGCAGGTCCTTCAGTGATGTCTGGGAGAAGGATACCCCTGGTAGCCCTGGTCACAGAGTCACAAGGAGCAGATGGTTAATTTTATATTTTAATGTTCTTACTGTGGGCAGTGGCTCTCATGCCACAGAAAAGACTTCTTCAACCCAGGGATCCTTCTTTCAGATTATGTCTTTCCCCTGAATCCCTGTCCTTTCAATGGAATAGTTTAAAATGTGGTTTTGGTGCTCCCCTGTTCCAATTTACTCCTGTCTTGAGTACATAGAACTGCTTTTGCTACAAAAGGAGATTGTGAAAATTATTGGCTTTAGACAGTGGCATTGCATGAATGTTAAAGGAAAAACATTTTCTTGTGAGTAGCACTGGAAATGTATATGTTCTCAAAGAGACTGCAGATGTGGGCTCCAGTCCTCCAGGAAATGGACTGAAGCTGAGGTGTTACTGGGTGTTTTCTCACTGGAGCTGCTGAGGAACCAGGACAGTTTCACAGAGATTCCTCTCTGTTGGGTGGGACACATGCAGTGAGACTTTTCATCTGCAGTCGCAAAACTATAACCTTTACAATCAGCTGGGGTTTTTGGACAACAGTCAGATCTCCTAAAACTGATGTTTATTAATTCCAAATAGCAGTAAATGTACCTAAAGACTTGGGTGCCATAGTGGTTTTTAGCTACTCTGAATGTTTGTTGTAACAGAATGTAGCTTTCCAATTTTCCAGAATTGGTGGCAATCCTTGAAGCTATAGGAGTGTCCATTCTGCAGTGTGGTCATGGAGCTCTCTTAGATGGAAGGAAATTGATATCATAAATCTGGAAACAAAACCAAAAATCTGTAGAAATTTCTGCTTGCAGCAAAGGCCATACTTTTAAATCATAGGACAAAAAGATAATAAATTATAAATTCAGCAGGGAACCAAGAAGTCATGTAACAACCGCAAAAGATCCAAACATATGGAAAATTCAATTCTGTGGAGAATTAAATCACTACTATGTAATCGGGATCAATGGAAACGAGCTGATGTCAGTATTGGACTGGCTTAATGCATGGGTGGAAAATTGTGTTGTCTCAGAGAGACCTGCTAATAGGAGTGGAAGCTCCATGTGTGTCACATGTCCATTAGCTGTTGGGTTTTTTTACCTAGGAGGGGCCTGATTCAAACCCAGCAGAAGCAAATAAGCTTTCCACCAGCCTGAAACTCATTTGGGGGTCTGAAGATAGAAGCATCTGTATGAGGTGACAAACATTAAGAGCCTGGGAAGCACGTGTACCTCACACTGGTTGTTCAGGGTGAAACTTACCTCTTTTTTTTTTCCCTCTGTCTGAACCTTTTGCACTTCAGGTTACCTGTCTGCTCCTCCAGGCTGGGCTGCAGTGGCCTTACAGCCTTGGAAAGGCCCTGCCCAGGTAGGGGCCCAAGCCCCCCAGCTGGACTGGAAGGGGCTCTACCTGGCAGGAGGAGAGAGGGGTGTCCCCTGTGCCCAGGGCAGGGGACTCCAGAAATGTTGGACACCAACAGCATTGCAAAACTGCCCAAAGGCCCTCCTGACCTTCCTATGGCACAGCTGTGATCCTGTGAGACACAGCATGTGGAGAAGAGTGCAGAGCAGAAGAAAAGCTCTTGGAGGAGGGCAGGCAGCCGAAGCACCTGGCAGGGTTCTGTGCTTGATGTTCTGTTGTGACAGGGCTTGGCAGAAGCAGCAGCAGCAGCTGAGCTTGGAGCTTGTCCCTGAAAATAAGCCATCATTAGCCTGGCAGCTGTGCAGGGAACAGCAGAACCTGCTCCTCGGCACGAGCGTGCTCTAGTTGGTGTCACTGTCCTGGGGAAGGAGCAGTGCATCGTCCCGCGTGTGCACGTGTGTGCTCGGGCAGCGTGGGGGAATTGGCAGCACAGGAGGGCACCCTGCCAGAGCGCCTCCCTCCTGGAAAAGCTGCCTGGCTTCAGCAGGAGCAGCCCTCCTTTGGCCGTGGCTGTTGGGCACTTTGCTGGTCCTGAGCATCCTCGCTGCCGGTCTGAGAACCACGAAGAAGTTTTGGGGAGGTTCTGAGTGTGGTGGTTTTGTGGGGATTTTGTTATGGTTGGTTGGTTGGGGTTCGATGGCTTTCATTTCTGGCTCGTAAGTGAGGATCACGGGGAGGACACAGCTTGTTTAAACACGGTTTAGTGAGAAGTGCTGGCTCTCTGGACACTGTGGCAGAGATCAGGACACTGCACTGGGACTTACTGAAGGTGTGTTTGACTGATGAGCATCAGGCCCATATTAACTAGAAGAGACCTTCAGCTGGGAAGCAATGGGCTTCATGAGAGACTTTTCCCCACATGAAATAGGTTTGATATTCTGGAGTGTTACTGTGTATGAAAACATGCCTCTGGATCAACACATTAGGGAAAAATGTCAGCTGTTAAACGTTAGTGGATGGAGCTGTCACATGAACTGAGTGTGTGGGTGGTTTCGAATTAAGAGATGCCAGAGGTAGGGAGAGTAACGAGATTAAAAGTGGTGGGAAAGTCTGACCTTGACAGTTTCCAGTCCAGTGAGAGCCTGAAGGGCAGGTTGAAGCGAGTGGATTTTCTAAGTGGGTCATCAGAGTGGAGGACCTGAGTTGCTAAAGGCTTCTCACACACTGTGAAGGGGAGCTGCAGTGCCTGCTCTGCTGCTGGCTGCTCTGCGCTGGCTCTGGCAGTCAGACCACCCTCTGAGCTGACTCGTCTGTCCAACCTGATGGGGGGAAAAACACCCACGAAACAAAACAAAATCCTTTTGTTGCTGTGTATATCTTCCCCTGCATGAGAATTGATGTGGCTCGTCATCAGCTCATGGGGGACACCACTGTAAGTGCAAGGAAGGGCTGAAGCAGTGGCCAAAGGCAGAGAAAGAGAAGAGGACAGAGTAGCACCTGGATCTCAGTAGCTCTATGGGCTCCTTGTTTGGAAGGTTTATGGGTCTGTGAAATAACCTTGATGTTTCCCAAAGTGAATTTATTGAAAAGATACAGAGGGGATTACAACACAAAGAGAGTGAACAGTTCCTTAGATGTTTATTTTGCATTTCTAGAAGGCCTGTTTATCTTAACTCAAGAAATATTCTCTGTGATATAATAATCCCTCCTAAAAATAGGTTAGAGAGGTGAAGACACCCCTGGCTTTGTGAGCAAGGTGGAAGTGATAGTGTCTACTTCCGGTCCAGCAACTTTGTAAATTCATTGAAAGTGGTCAGTGTCTTTCCTGAGAAACAGCTGCTCAGAAATTTGGGAGCAGAAATATTTTATTCTTCACATTTTGGTGGATTTGAGGCTCACCAGCTGTTTGAGAAGCCTGCCAAGGCTCCACACTGTTGTGGAAATATACAGTAACTGGGCATAAGTAGCTCTAAGCCCTTTTTGGTCTCAGGGATGAAAATGTCTTAATGCTGGGAAGCTGTTGAATGTCTTTTTCAATGTAGAAATAAATCAGAAGGGAATTGTGCTGCCTTTGCCAACAAATAAACTCATTCTGGGGAGTTCACTGTCCCTGCTTCCACAGGACCTCTTATGCTCTGCCTGTCGGCTGGAGCTGTCCAAGCCCTCCAAGGCTCTCAAGATGTTAATGTCTGTGTTTGAAATACAATTTTCAGCCTGAAAAACTGCTTCTTAAATTACATTTTTGGACTGATTGTATACATAATCTGTGTGATTTCCATCTGAGAAACAAATTCTCAGAATATTGATGCAAGTCTCTCACTGACTTCAAGGAAACTAGGCTCTAGATCTATCAGTCTGGGTTAAACCAGGAAATAAAAAAGAGAAGATCTCTGTCAAAATGACTTTGTGCTAGAAAATGCAATTTCTGTGTTTCCCTGAGTAAACTATTCTGATTTGCTTTTTTTTCAGCTCTCTTCCTACCCACAACATGGAGGAAAGTTGATATTAAGTATTTTGACTGCTGTAAAGCAATGATTTTATTAGCTGTAAATTGAAAAGAAATACATTTGCCCCAATCTTAGAGCCTGTCTCTGGATGGAAAACTGGATATTTCCTGGCTTGGGATGCAAGTGGGGGTACTCAGCTATGGGAAGATCTTGTCCAGCTCAAAAGTGTGCCTAGACTGGGATGTTATGGTCCAAGGGGGTGGGCTAGCAGACAGGTAAAGAACTGGCTAGATTTGGGGCTAAAGAAGAAAAAACGTTGTGGTTTGTGTTCTACCTGAACTCCTGCCTTCAGGGTGTGCAGAAAGGGCCCTCGCCTAGGGGGAATGTTGAGGGCCATGAAGGACAGAAAGTCCAAGAGTGCTCTTGTTTGTCACTGGGAGCTGCTCACGCGGCTCTCACAGTGGGATAAAGATTGTGGGGGCTGTCAGTATAGCAGGAGTTCTCCAAGCTGACTTCCTTCCTCTGGCTGGAATAGATCAGCCTGCTTGTAGCAACCCTGTCCATCAGTGAAACTCAGATCAAGGCCTCTTTAATGTGGAGGGAATTGTTCTCTTGGGATGAAGCTCAGGCAGGAGGCCAAGAGCCCAAGACTTTAACAAAGAAGCATCAACCTGTTTGTATGATTTTTGTATACACCATACAAATCTTCCGAACAAGATGTTCTTCTAACCCCATGAAAAGGAAGGCCAAGAGAGAAAGTCCGATGAGTTAGTGGGAGGCATTCAGATGCTGCCAAAATGGTGTGATGTAACTTGACACGGTGCCAGTGTTTCTGCTGTAAATGGAATGCAGGTGAATGTTGATTAAAATAAGCCTGCACAGTATCTATCTACTGCATCTGTTGTTTGACTTAAGGCAGCATCTAAAAATACAGGTGAGGGAACCAGATTCTGTCTTATGGCATATGGGTATTGTTTTCTCTGTATTTTCATCCTGAAACAGAAATACAAACAACCCACAGATACACAATGTTGCTCACTCTAAATAACCCCAAACACACCTTTACTACTTACGTTTGGGTTTCGATGAGTAGACAGCTTGGGAAAACGTTGGCTTTATTTATTACACCTTATCATGTCACAGTCTTGATGTGTGTAAAATTCCAGCAACAAGCTTGGTAAACAAAGAGAGCAGTGGGTGTTTATTGACTTTATTTCAACACTCTCCCGTAATATCCTCCAAGGCAAACTGGTGGAGTACAAGCCCAAGAAATGGATGGAGAGGTGAGGCAAAAACTGGCTGAACTGCCATGCTCAATGAATAGATTGGGACTGGAGACACAAAATCCATCTGGAAGCCTGTCACTTCTCCACCTGCATTAATGACCTGGTTGAAGGGGCAGTTTTGGAGATAGCACCAAGCCAGGCGGAGTGGCTGATGGACCAGGTGGTTGTGCTGCTGTTGGGGAAAGGCCTCAGTAGCCTGAAGGAGTGAGCCAACAGGGATCTCCTGAAGTTCCAGAAAGAAGGGCAAAGTCCTGCCCCCAGGGATATGGTGCTGGGCCAAGCAGCTGGAATGCACCTTTGCAAAAAGCCTCTTGGTGGGCACCGAGATTGACATGAGCCAGCAGTGTGCCCTCATAGCAGCAGGCCAGCAGCCTCAGGGGAACATGTGTTAGTCTGGGAGCACACATTAGTCCAGTGCTAACACATGCTGGTGTTTGATACACCCTCGGTAACAGAGGAAGAATTTTTAAACTAATTTGGCGCAAGCCATCCTACAATGTTTCTCCATAGTGGCACAACCTGAGTCAGTCAAGGGAGTTTCAGCTTCTTGGAGCAAGGCCTGTGTTCCTGTAACACATGGCAGAGCTGCATGGATGAACAGCCATCCCATTCTGTTGGACCTGCTTTTGAAACACTCCAGGTAGCTGTGAATTTGCGGCTCTAAAGCTATTCTACAGATGAGAATCTGGAGTGTTGACAGTGTGCTGTCAGGGATGGAAGATGAGGCCTTTCTGTGCTAATGGATTTACTGCCTCCCTGATTTTCTCGAAGCGCTGCTAAATGTGTCATGCAGAAAGGTGGTTTCATGAGCAGTTCTGCTTGGCTGGGGGAAAAATCACTCTCTTTATTTATTTGGTTGGTTCAGCATGAAGTCTCTCTTGGCAGGTCAGTCACTTCCCAGGCCCTCACAAGCTGCTGTTTTCCATTGCTGTGCTGTGAAGGAAAGGTGAGCTCCCACCCCAGGCCAGCTGTGGTTGATGTGGGCAGAGCTGCTGGCCAGGTTACACTTCAGCCTGGCCAAGCACAGTGTTTGCCATGTCGATCCTCCTTGGCTGCCCTCTGCTTTGGCAGGTCTGGAAGGTCCCTGGGATGCTCCTCACCAGAGTACCTGGCACATTAGGTCTCTTACATGCACTGGAGTTCAGCTGGGAAGGAAGGATTTCCAATGGAGAGGAACATCTGTTACTCCTTAGGTGTCACCACTGTCAAGGTTTCCATCCCTCCAGTGAAGCAGTTCTTAGCCAAAGGCCTGATAATCTTTGAGTTTTTGGGGGTTTTTTTTGAGAGGGAAAGTAAAGCTTCAGGATGATTCTTTTTTTTTAACTGAAGAGATTGGTTTTGTTTTAAAGTACAGTATATTGAGTCAGTGTCTTTGACACTCGCAGCTGTGCTGGTGGAAAGCTGCTGAAGGGCCTGGCCAGGCAGGATCCCACTTGTGTGCTGGGGCTTTGTGCAGGATGCACCTTGCAAGGGGCCTTGTACAGCCACTCGTGGAGGATGATCTGTGCTCAGCTTCGCTTCTCCAGCTGGAGCACTCCTGCTGGAGGGTGTGAGCGTGCCCAGCAAAACAAATGATATTGTTTTCACATGGTGTAAAACCACTCCCTGCACCTTCCCCTGCACCACTGCCCGTGTCGTGGCTGTAAATCCTGAGGGGAAGCAGGGCTGAGTCATCTGGCGCTGAGTGTATTTATAAATCAGAAAGGCTGGAGCACTGTGGAGCCCACGAGGAAAGGCCAGCACTTGGAAGAGCATGGCCAGCGATGGTGGGTTCCTCCCATGCCCTGTTCCTTTCCTCAGGCTTGGTTATTGACCCAGACCACCAGGTTTAGGCCATGAGGTGATCAGTAGGAGCTGGTTCAAGGAAACCATCGATGAGCCCAAACTGCTGGGCTGATTTGCTTTTTTTTTTTCTTTACAAAACCTCACATGTGAGCTCAGGGCAGAAACAGAAGCATGGAAAAAGGCTTGCCCAGAGGAAGAGCTTTGAAGATTTGTGATTCTCACAGCTAAGTTGAGCTGGCTGGTTGCACTCGCCCTACAGCACCCAAGGTGCTGGTGGGGGATGCCTGAGCAGTTCTGGCCACTCTGGCTGGTTCTTGCCTTGGCTACACCTGCAGCAAGGTGACTGTGATCTCGCTTGCATAAGGGTAGGCAAGAGGGAGCACCAGGGCCGCTTCTGGAACACTTTGGAGTGGAGTAGTCTGTACTGTGGCACAGGGGTTCTGAGCCCAGCCTGGTTCTGTGCTCAGGGTTAAATGGTTGTTTTTCAGCCTCCTGACATTCCCTTCCATCCCCTTTTCTCCTGGAATAACAAAATCAGAGCAGGGAGGTTTGGTTTATCGTGCTGGGTCTCTCCTTCCTCCACTTGCTGTGGCAGCTGATCTCCTCTTAATGAGCAAAGTTGCCTGGGGATGCCATTTACCCAGGGGAAGCAGTTCCCCCTGCACAGTTTGATTAATTTTTTTTTTTTTTTTGGTGCAAACTGCATGTCCAGCCTTGCTTGCGGTGCTGTTAATTCTGTCCACGCTTTCCCTGGAAAAGCTGGTTTTCAACAGAAGGACTGTATTTTCAAATATTCTCCCTTCCTGAATGGAGCAGGTGAAACAGTTCATGATCCTTATACTGTGTGATGGAGAAGTAGAGACAGTGGAGAGGAGGCATTGCTCCTTCCCTCTCCATATATCCCCCCACACACTGTGAGAACAGGGAGTTTGCTGCTGGAACAAATGGGCAGGAAATGGGGAGAGAATAAAGGAAAGGCTCCTTCACGTGCTGCGAGCGTGACCGTGGGACGTGGTGCTCAGGCCAAAGGATCCCTGCTGTTAACCCTGCTGGTGGAAAGGGCTGGCTGACTGGATGTCAACCTAAATCTGCCTGAGCTCAAAGCAGTCAGTCTGCATCATGACTGGGCATCGTCTGCCTTGTGACTGGGCAGAATCAGCCTGCTCATTGTGCTGTGCTGGGACCCAGAAATTGCTGTGCTGAGCCCCCAAAATGCACACCCTGTGCCCTGTTGCCTGTTTCATAGGTGCTGCCTGTCAATCCACTCTGCTGTGGAGAGCACCAGGTATAGACTGAGGCTCGCTGGCCCAATGGCTTCCACAACTGCTGCATTTCTCTTTTCATCCCTGGGTGGGGATTTGAGGCCAGGGGATTTCTGTTTGTTTGTTTAAGAATGTTTTATTAATTTATTCTTAATCACATACAGTTATCATTGCTTAGCCCGTGGCTTTCAGCTATCTTGAAATGAAAAGAAAATACATGTTTGTCTTCCAGCACCTTGGAAGCCAAGGGAAGCCTTAAGCAGAGCCAAGCTGAAACGTGGCAGTACAAACACTAATATCCGATGTTCCCCCAGATTTGTAATTAAAAGCCGATGATTTTCCCAAGGTTACCAAAAGGACACCAGCCTACAGGACCCACTTGTCTGGCTGCCATAACACTGAACCTGTTCCTATGGCAATGAGCTGATTGCTGTTGGGGTTTGTGCTGATTTTAGGCCTTTTTTTTCGGAGTGTTTTTTTGTTTTTTGAATGAGGGCTGCTGCACATCTCTCCTCTCCCCGATGCAACCAGGATCTCAGCACAATTTCTTGGCGCTGCAGTGGTGCCAGGCCCTCTGCAGGGATGTCGTGAGAAGCAGCCCTGTTCCCAGGGGTCCCTGACTCCTGATGCCATCCTGGAGATGAACGGGGCCAGTGCAGCTCCAGTGGCCTCTGCAGGGGACTGGTGCTGCCTCCAGGTCGTGTTTTCTCATAGGATTTTTGTCAGAGGAATGCACCTCCTGACCCACTGCTCGCAGCGCTGCCTGGGAGAGCAGAGTGCTGGGGCGGGGGGCCAGCCGTGCTCCAGCTGTGAGTCGCCAAGCTGCTCCTATTTTGGGAATGGCTGGGTGTTTCCAGGTCCCCTGGGTACATACTGAGTTTCCCTTCTTGCCTTTGTTAGTGCTGCTTGGACAGTAACAAAGACCTGGAAACCAGCTGTGATTTATGATCTTTTTATTAGGTAAGCAAGAGACAAAATACAAAGCAAGAGATGCAGCTCTCCCCTTTTTGCAGAAGGGGTGCCTGTTTGACTGGGAAGTGGGAAGGGTGGGCTGTGTTGGTGCAAGTACCAGTTGGTTTTTTTCACCTGGTTTGTGCTCCTAAGAAAGAAAATATATTTTTGTCCTATTGAAAATTTGGATCCTGCTTCCTACCTGTCCTGGAAGGTGAAATATGCTAGGAATGAACACTGTGTACATCTCAGGAGCTCCTCTCTCTTCTCTGTAGCTGGGTTGAATGTTTTGGGAGGTTTTAAACTGACTAAGCATAGGCATGCTCCTGCCTGCTCTGCTGCTGAGACATCCCTCCCCCAGCCTGAGCATGGGCTCAGAACCCACCATGGACTCATTTCAGAGTGAATTCGAGGTTGTGCTGTGAAGGGATGGAGGTAGCCATGTGCTTGACAGCTTTAAATCATCAATAAATCAATCACACCTGTGCTTTCTACAGGTCTGCCCTTCCGAGTTGCCAGAAGATGGGTTTGTTACTGATGGATATGGGGAAATAGATGAGTTTAACCTCATCATCACCCTTCACATCACCCACCCACTGTACTTGGTACATGCAGGGACTAGAGGACTTGGCTTCTATTTATGTCCAGGTCCCTGCTGAGCAGGGATGGCCATGGGAATTGTTCCCCTGGGGCTCTCTTAACTCCATCTCCTCGTCTTGCTGAAAGACTGTTCCAGGCTCCTCATTTCCCACTTCTCATGGCATCCTGAAAAGTTTTAGTCCAGCTCAGCTCCCAGCTGAAGTCCTTCTGGAAACCAGATGTGTCAGCTCAGCATGACATTCTGCTTAAATATTTCCAAAAAGAAGTTCAAGGTTGCCTTGTGATTCTTGGTTTGGGTGTTGTTTGTTTTTCAACATTGATTTTCAGTCTTGTGGCTATCCCTGGTAATTCCCAGCTGCTTTGGGCTTTTTGGGTTAATCCAAAAGGGCCATAAACTCAGTCTGCTAGTGCAGTTAAGAGGAGCTCTAAGGGCTTTGTAGCACCCCTCTGGGATGGAGTCACTAGAGCTGCCCTGACGAATCTCTCCCAGGGGAGCGCTACTGGCATGAAGAACTCTGATCCTGGTATTCTCTCACACATCAAGTAGAAGATTTTTATGCATCCTGACCCATCAGGATGGTGATGGGGTTTTAAATTTTTTCTTCGTGAAGCTTAGTGAAGCACAAAAACATTTTTCATGAAAGTTCCTTGGGTCCTGGCTGGTATTTCTGATCAAAAACAGACTTTGTGGTAGTGTCCAGGAAACCCAGGTCCCCAGGCCTGAGCTTCAGAGGTCACTGCCTGTGTTTTGCAGGGACTCCGACCCCGAGGAGCACTAGCAGCATGAATACAGGTGTGTATAAATGGGAGAAAACAGGAGAGAGCAGCTCCAGAGGAAATGGTGTTAAGTGTGCAGAGGAGTTGCCTGTGGTGTTGCCCAATGTGAGCTTGGTTTTGGTCCTCAGTCCCTTCCACCCTTGAGGAGGGCTCTGCTTTTCTGGTGGGGTTTATTGTTCAAAACAAACAGAATCCCAAAATTTGGGCTTCCCATTGAACATGGAGTGGTTTGCGGTTTCCTGTTTCAATGAAGTGCAGCTTGCATTTGTTTTGCTTTCATCTTGGGTTTTCTCTGGTGTTTTGGAATCCCCAGGGCTGGACATCTGCATCTAATGTGAACTGGGAAATTTCTGCCCTGTCCATTTTTGCCTGCATAAACCTGGAGTTTCTGTATAAAATAGTATTCTTTTCTAGGCTTAAATTCATAATCTGACGAGTTTCAGTGGGGCTGCAGATCTATATGAGATGAAGGCACAGCTCCAGTAGATATCTGGGGTGGTTGCACATCAGTACCTCAATATTGGTGTATTCTCCATGCATGTCTGTGTTCTCAAAGGAGTGCTCCTTTCATATTATAAACACAACCTTCCAGCTTCCAGTGCAACTCCAGGAGTCCAGAGAGACCAGCTCAACCCATTCATCTAACACCCAAATCCTGGCACTGACCACAGAGGTGAGCAGGGGGAGCTGTGTGTCCAATTGCCTTTGATTCATGGCTCAAACACCCACGGGCTGCCTCTGTATGTGCCAGGCTTGTGGTACCACTGATACCTCCTGGAGCAAATTTCGAAGTGGTGTCTTCACTTCCTTAGCAAGAAGCTTTGCCAGTCTGCCACTATGTCCCAAAATCTGGCACCCTTTGTAGACCTTCATGTGAGGAGTAGCTGTATTTATGCAAAGATGGTTCTTTTTCCCTCAAAATTGAGCCAATATCTTGGTAAAGAAACTCCCCATGAGACCTGTGAACATGAGTGACATCATAGGGTGAAAACTTTTATTCTTTGAGATTATGTCTGCACCCACAAGCCTGAGGCAGATGGAATCCAACACAGCTTGAACTAAATACATAAAGAACATTGGAATGCCGAGATGATTTTCAGTAAATACTTTGTGTTGTGACATCCTGTGAGCTTTCTCATAAGCCTGTTTAAGCTTGCCAAACTCCCAGCAATCTTTTTTCCTTGCCCACTTGACAGATGAGCAGTTTGAGAGCCTTAAGTGCAGTGACCCACCGGGCTGGGAATGGGGCGGTCGGGAGCGACCGGCTGTGCCAGGTGCTGCTGCTCGAGCTCATTCCTCCAACCTGACTCACCATATCTCACCTGCACCTGGGGAGACAGCAGAGCTCTGTCTGCCTTCCGAGAGCTGTTGACTCATTCCAGTTCTCTCCGTCACTGTCTGAATAGGAGCTGTTGAGTCTCTACTCAAATGTAGGGAAAAAAATTCATGAAAATGAGCACTAATGTCTTCAGGTAGAGAACAGATGCTGGGAAAAAAATGGCCCTAGTGGAGCACCAACTTTGGCTTCACTTCTTCTTCCCCTGGATTTTATTGCAGACTCTAGCTTTAGCCTTTGCTTTCCTGGAAGTGTTGAGACCTCCTGGTTGAAGGGGCTAAGTGCTGAGTTTGTTGTGAGCTGCTTCAGCTTTTTGAGGAAAACCAGAACAGATATTTCTGCTGTTGCAGCCTCACAATTGTTTGAATCATGAGTTTAAAGCCTCCATAACAGAGATCTCAAAGCAGCAGAAATTTAGCAATGATCTTTGGTAACTGGAAACCACCGAGTTCTGTGTGCAGTTTGATCTCTGACTAACATCACACCTCTCCAGTTGGAGCAGTGCTCTTGACCTGGCAGGTCACTCACCAGCAGAGCTGACATCAGTGCTCACCAACCATGCAAGCCTTTGAAGCCTTTGCTTAAAAAATAAAAATTAAAAAAAAAAAAAATTCAACCCTGCAATGAAGGAAGACAAACTGTTCTGTATACAAAACCCCTTGTCTAAGAAATATCTTATCTTTGAGGAGTTTGCAGAAACCCTCTCTTCTTTGAGAATGATGAAAGCAAGACAGCTATTAATAAGCTGAAAAGAGAAATGGGAGCAGGATCTAGCATCTAGCTTTTGATGGTAGCATCTTTCTCATGTTTTCAACAACTGCAAAGGTTTTCTGCAAAAATGTTTGGAGACAGAGATACTCATGAAACTGCATTTCTAATGTGGGCTAGAGAAAGCTGGGAAAGCTAAAGAAACTTTTTTGGCAGCATTTCTTCTCTCTTAGCCTAGTGTGCTTGTCCAATCTGTGTCCCTTTTAAATTCTAATTACTTCCTCAGGCACCACAAACACTCTGGCCTTGTCACTTCTCCTTTTGAAGTTTGCTCCTCATAATGCAGTCTCTTCTGAAGCGCTCATGCTGTCGGTCAGCTAACTAGTCCAAAACATTCCACTGCTTCAAAATCACTTAATTCTTTTTCAAGTACAAAGAACGGCTTTCCTGTTGCTGCCTGCTGACTCATGCGAGAAAGGTAGAGCGAGTTCCTGCGGGCAGGAGCCTCACATAGGGCAAAGAAAATCTGCAAAGCGTGATGGCCGAGGTGGCAGGCAGAGGTCTGGGTGCAGAGAGGTGTGTGAAGGGAAAAACACACCTTGGTGAAACCAGTCTGAGCATCAGGGAGTGCTGATTATCAGCCCCATCGCTGGAGTCATGTGCTTTGGCTAAAAGGCTGCCTGTGATGAAGGGCAAATGAAGAAAGTGGACTTCTGCAACAAAATATGCCTAGTCCTAGAAATGGGGAGTGTTTTCCCAGTCATTTGTCTTTCCTTCACCTGCCTGTTTCTTTCTTAGAAAGGCTGGGCAAACAGATGGCAATAAAGCAAAGTAAATTGCACCAAACCACAACAGAAGCAATCCTTGTGTTTTTCTTAACCCAAGAAGCTTGAAAGGCTCTGTGGCTTTGCCCTTGGGGCTGGACCTTAAGCTCAGAATTGGTGGAAGGAAAGACAAAAGGTTGAGTGGAGGTTTGCAGTAGCAGCCTGTGATCTCTCTTGAGCCATGTCCAAGATGTACTGCTCCTCTTTTTCTTTGGCCCCTCAAGTTGAATGGCCAGCGGTTTTCTCTGCAAAGCAGGAAGGCTGCTGGGCTGGCTGTGCCTTACCAGCTGGCACCGGTGAGGATCTGCATCTCTTTATGCCTGTGAGTACAGAAAACTGTCTCGAGGGCAGTTCCTGCCCGCAGGATGCTCCTCGTGTCCTGGCTGAATTGCTTCCAGTGCTGCAGGCAGAGCGGTGGACTAGCCAGGCTGCACTTAGCACTGAGTAAACAGAGAGTTCCTTCAAGTTATTGCTCTCATTAAAGGTTATTAATTCACTAGTGGCAATGCTGAACTGTATTCCGTTCATTTTCTGGATGGAAAGCACAGCAATGTGGTTTGGAGGGAGGGTGGCGTGGCCTGCCCCAACCACAGGGAGCCAGGCATGAGCTGCTGATCCCAAACCACTGCTCCACAAATGGTCCTCGGGTACCAAGGGTGACATAAGTGTTTATTAGCATGTAATGCTGAGAAAAGAGAACTGCCAGCCTGTGTAGGTTATAGCCAAACCACAGGGATGCCTCTAAAGTGTGTTACGAGGGGGATGAAAGAGTCAAAAGTGCATTTAGAAAAGCTCCGAGGAAGCTGAATTCGCTGGAAAGACTTGAACTCGTTCATCAGCAGTTTCTTGTCACAAATTTTCTGCTGAGATGGTAAATGAAAATAATGATCTAACTTTTAAATCTGTGATAGGATTAGTGATACCTTTGGCATATTTGTGTAATGGGTTTCAGAGGTTTAATTCAGAGTATTGTTCCCAGTCTGGATAAACTGGCTCTCTTTCATGTAAACAAAGTGCAAGACAGACAAAGTAAGAAAATCTTTTTTATCCCATAAATGGTTGTTTTGCTGGTTTAAGAGCTGTCTTTCATTTCCCATGCCTCAGAGTCAGGATAGAAAGGGAGAAGTTTTCCAATCCATCTGTAAAAAAAAAAAAAAGAAATGCAGGTCTTTGTCCTGGTTTTCCACTGCATCAGCCCCCCTGGGCTCCTGCCAGGCTCTGCTGGGCAGAGTGACAGAGGTGCCACGGGGTGGTCTTTTCCTGAGCCTCCTCTTCCCCCAGGGTGTCTCTGTGAGCCTGACTTAGTGCTGCTCAGAGATGAGCTCAAGCTCGGGGTGCAGACGGTAAATCAAGGTTTATTGCTCAGTCCTGGCAGAACTTTGTGTGCTTACCCCTACCTTGCCTTGTAAGAGGTTCCCCCATGCAGTGTCCATCCATGGGCAGTGGGGCAGGGCTGTCCCCCGGAGTCAGAGCACTCAGAGAGTTGGTCACTGCACAAGCTGTTCATCTCACTAGGTCTGTGGCTCCTCTGGTCCGTGCTCCGTGAGTCAGATCACACCACCTGGGACCTGGCTCTGTAGGGACACAAGTGGCAGCTCGTGTCTCCTCCTGCCACTTGTGGTGTGCAGCTCGCCTCGTCCCCAAGTGATGCCACCTGTGTTTTAGCAGGACACGTTTCTGTCACGTGGATGAGCCTGATTATGATTAAGATTAATGTGTGTGCAGCCATTGCATAAATTGGATGCTCTTCTGAGCATCCTCTCCATGAGTGACACTTGTTTTTCCCAAGGCCACTTGTTTTTATGAGTATTGGACAAAGAAAATGTATTTGGGTGTTTCTTGGCAACAGGAATTAATAACGCAGGTGATAAATGGCACCAAAGACTCGAATCCCATTTGGAAACCTGTTGAGTGATGAAAGTGATGTTTGGGGCGTGAGGCAGGGCAGAGCCTCTCTTTCTCTGGGCATCACTGCAGCATTAGGACAAGACTGGTGTTTCCTAACAGGGCACACGTGTCTTGAAACAGCTCATGCAGTGCCCAGCTGCCTTGGTGATCCACAGCAAACAGGGGAGCTGCCTGCTCTGCCACCCTGATTTAGTGAAATATCATTTTGGAGGTGTGGGAGAGGAATAAAGGTGGCATGTCTTGAATACAAGAGTGAGGAATGTCCTTCAGGTCACCTGGCAGGTGTGCCTTCCCCTCACACGTGGGAGAGTGGTGGGTGGGAGCTGTGGCCTCCTTGGGTGCAGATGTTGGATCCCTGTTGGGATCACTGAGCAGTGGTGACTCATGGCAAGAGAGGGTTCGTAATTTGCCCTCTTTGTACTATTATTAAAACTTGTCTTTCTGTGCTTCTTAACCCCAAACTGAAGTGCAGTGAACACTGGTTTGCTTTGAGTCTTGTTAGGAAGGAGTGTGAAGTCTGGTCCTTAGTGGTGTCTCTGGGAGGGGAAGGGAGGGGATTTTTTTTTTCTGGGGGGAACATTGGTATTGGGGACCTTAGAACTTTCTTATGATGATGATGATGATGAAACACCAGATTTCCAGAGAAAAAAAAAAAATCTCCAGTTTGCACATTGCTGCATCAACACTGCTCAGCGACTCAGCTGCATGATCCTCCTTCTCAGTGTTCCAGTTTACCTCGAGGAGGATGTTCCAGTTTACCTTAAGGACTGCATGCAGTGTCTGGACAAGGGATTGGGCAAAATTATTAAGAAAGAAATCTAGCAATCAATAACAGTGTTGCTGTAGGCTCTGCTGGCCTGCCCTATACACTCAAGATGCTTTAAAAACCTGTTCTGCCCCTGCCCTGGAGCAATAGCCTGGTGTGGCCATTCTGCTTGTCAGCTGTAGGCACAGAGGCCCAGCCCTGGCTCTTGGCGGCGTGGCTCGGAAAGCCCTTTCTGCAGAGGAAACAGCAAGGAAGGACTGGGGACTCCGGGGCTGTGTGTGTCTGTCTTTCTCTCTGACCCCAGAGCTCTTGCTTTTGCTTTCTCAAACATAATTGCTTTCCCCTTCTGCTGTGTTCCTATTGTTTGTTGGAGAAATGATGCCATTAAATCAACAAAGAATGGTGGGAAAATGCTTTGATATGAGGCCTTAGGAGGGTGTGTGCATGTGTGTGTGTGTGTGTGCTTGCCTTCTCTCAAAAAAAATAGCACAACCCTATGTGTATCTGGCAGCTTCCTTTAATTTGTGTCTTGCCCGCGAGAGAGAAATCCACCTCAAAATAGATTTGGCAGTTAACCTCCTTTATTTGTATTGAAGTGGCACAAACCAGGGGTGTTGTTCCAGGGCTGTCGTTCACCATTGTTGTGATAGTTAATCTCTCCAGGACCTTGCATCTTCTCACTCCTTGTTCTGGCAATGTGTTATCCCAGGCTTCTGTTTCCCATGGGAGAGAGGAGCTCCCGTGGCCGTGGGCTCAGCAGGCATCAGGGATTGGTGTGTGCCTCTGTTCTGCTGCTGCTGGGTAATGTGGACAGAATGGAAATGTGCCTTCCTCTGCATGCAGCCGTGCCGAGTGGAGAGCAGGGATGAGGCACAGTCTGCCACCCCATTTTGACTGAACCCGTGCTCCAGGAGCCTTGGCAAAGACCTGAGCTGAGGTCTGGGGTGCATTTTGTCCCGTTCCTGGAGCAAAGGCTGCATTAAAAAGGCAGAGCCAGGCTGTGCTGAGCAGGCAGCTGTGGGACGCCTTCCTGCACAGCGTTCCAGCAGTAGAGCCCTGTGTGTTTGTGGCATTTGGTGGAGTGTTCTGCGTGTTTCTCTCTCTTGCAGGCAGCTGTTCCATTTGATCGGCCACCTCTTGGTAGCCCCTTCCTGGGTACAGCTGTGTGCTGTGTTAGACAGCAAGCAGCAGATGTGCTTTCAGCTGCAGGTCAGATGGTCACCAACCCCTCCAGTGAAGTCAGCCCTGTAGAGTGATGGAGAGAGGAGCAGCCCTTCACCAGGCAAAAAAAACCCAAACCAACCAAGCGCCAATCTTAGCTGGAAACTGAAGGAGTAAGGGGGGAAAGCAGCAGGAAAGAGTGTGGGAACAGAAGGGAATCAGTGGTGGCAGCTTCCCAGGAAATGGCCACTCTAGGATTCAGCTCTCAGGCTTGCCAGCAAACATGATTTCTGCTTTGTCAAAATTGTTGGGATTGTTTTTCTCCCCATTGATAAAGGAGCCCACCAGGCCCTGCTCTTGGGGATATTTACCTTAAAAACAGTGTTGTCTTTAATGTCCTGCCCTGACTGACTTGGTCCAACTTCTTTTAGTTGACATCTTAATTTGGATTGATCATTACTTACCCTCTTGAGTACCGCACCGATGTTTCTTTGGTTGCTTGCTCTCTGTTTTCCTAGCTGGGTTCTGTCCAGCTGTGTTGCACAGCTTGTGTGTGACCTGGTGCCCTGCACACTGAGGATGTGGCGCTTCTCTGATCCACCCCAGGTGCCAGCAGGATTTTCCATGGCCCTGTGATACTCTTTTCCCATCTGCTGAGCACCTGAGCACAGAGCTGCAGTTTGTAACCTAGTACAGCACTGGAGGGTCTTGTGAGTTTGATGGCAGTCTGCTGATATGGCCTGCTCCAAGGGAAGAGGTGCCAGCATCTCTCGGATTTCATCCAACAAATTTCTTTGGCAGTGGGGGACCTCCAGTGACTCACCAGCTGCTCTGTCATGGAAAGTCTGAGACCCTTTGCAATGAAACACATCACTGTGTTGCCCATGAAGTGCCCGTGTACACCCTCCACTGCATACCAGATGATCTTTAAGGTCCTTCCAACCCAAACTTTTCTGTGATATAATAGAGCAATATGGCACTAAAATGCAAGAGTGCTCAGTAAAATCTCCTTGTGACACGGTAATTTTCATGGTTTGCTTCACTTCTCTCTTCCTTCTTTTTTTTTTTCCCCTTAATTTTTCTTGGATGCTGTTTCCCACCTTCCAGTGGAGGGACGAGGAGTCTGTTGTTTGCTCAGCTAACTGAAAAAAGCTTTGTGTGCATTTTCTGCTGCCGTTCAGTTAAAGTTCAGAGTTCCTGGGTTAAAGCTGACACTTCTCAATGCGAGTCTTGTTCGAACTTCCAGGGCAGCCCACGCAGAGCTGCTTGGGTTCATCTGTGCAGTTCACAGCCCACAGCCAGCCAAACACATTGTTTGTCTCTGCCCTTCCATGAATCATACTTTGCAACAAAGACCAGCCTAGTGCTCCCAACGAGAGTGTGAATCCAAGTGGTGCTGGATTTTAGGTACATTAATAGCCCAGTCTGGGTGGGGTTTTCTTCTTTATTTCTTCCCTGTGAGCACTCATTGTCCCTAAAAATCAGACAGCTTTGCGACAGTGGTCGTAACTGTCTGACACTTGTCTGGCTTAGTAGGAAAACTCTGATTAGTTGTTCTCCAGTTTTGCAGTTTTCTTATTTTGAGGCATTTTAGCTTGTCTAAGGTTTATGAATTTTGCCTTTTGTTTTGTTTAATCTAGCAGTGGTTCTCCAGTGAGAAAGTTCATTGTTGCCAGAAGCTTAGAGGGATTTTTTGTGGGCTTTCCTTTGATAAACACAGCACTTCTCATTTTGCTTTGTGGGGAGATTTCTTTTTTCTAAAATTATTTATATATTCATAATTATTTTTCTGTGGGTATAAAAAAGCTTTTCAACTGGACAACAGCGGGCTACGCTTTTTATTCTCTTCCCATGAAAAGCAAGAAAATGGAAGGCTGGCCAATTATTACAGGAGCAAGTGTGAGAAGCAGATCCTTGTTTCTGATGGTCAAAACCAAGTGGTAAACTTAGTCTCAGTCTGAGTGCCTTAGTCTGCACTCACCTGGTTTATTCTGCTCCTCTCCTGGGTGAATGCTGCTGGGGTTTCAGTGTGATGGGGAAGCTTTTCAGAGGAGCAGCTTCCTGGGATTCAACAGAAATGTTGCTGCTTCTCAGTGTATTTGGATGAGCCTTCCCTGCGTTGCGTTGCCAAAGCCAGCAGCACCTGGAGCAGGGCAGAGGAGCTGCATCCACTGCAGCGGAGCCAAAGCCTTGCTGTTGCCTTTTCTTCACTGCCTCTCTGCACACCCTGCAGCCAGCAGGGTGAGGAGGGTTGGTTTGTCTGAGGAAGGAGCTGTTTTGGAAGGTGGCCCCGGTGTCGGGGTCATCCAGCTGTTACAGCTGTCACCAGCCACACATCTGCCTTTCCTCACAGCTGGGGAGAATGGCCTTCCCTAGCTGTAACCGGGGGTGACTTCTCCCTCTTGCAAAGCCCAACTGTTACTGTAAGACTCCAGATGAGCCAAGGAGGCCTGGGCTGGGTCCTCCTGCTCTTCTGGCAGCCCTTGTATTCAGCAGCCTGAATGCTGCCTCTGTGCCTGCCTGTGCTCTCTGCACGCTCCTCAGCTGCCCTATTCATTTTATGCAGCCAACAAAAAAAAAAAAAAAAAAAAGAAAGCGGGGCTAGAAAGGAACTGCTTTCTGCCAAAGCAGCCCCTGGAGAATCCCAGCGCTGCCAGCCAGGGCTGCTCAGTGGGAGCTGGGGGCTGAAAGGCTGCCGTGGGACCTAGTGCGTGTTGGGGGGAGGCTGGGCATGGGCAGGTACCTTAAGATGCTTCTCAAGAACCCCTCTGCTCCTGGGGGCTGCCTGTTTCGTGATTCACAGTGCTGTTACCAGTTCTGCTGTCTCTGGAGTTTCCAAGATTTTTGAAGCAAGAAGCTTGGCATGGCACAGAGTGCACGTATTGGTGCCTGAATGGAGTTGTTTGTCAGCAGCTTAGGCCAGCTCCTTCTAGGAAGGAAGGGTGAAGCCAAAAGTACCCAACCCAGACTCTGCCATGGGCAGGAGGGTGGAATATCTCTCAGCACTTTGGGATCCCTGGATAGGGGGGTTGGAAACAAAATCTCCAGGCTGTGATGTGGGAAAGCTAGTTTATATTCCTGATCTGCTGAAGAATATGCCCATATCCTTGAACAAATCACTTAATTCCCAATGCCTTAGTTTCCTGTTCCTCCTTATCTTTCACCTCTCATCTCAGCAGAGGAAAGTGTTTGTCTTTTAGTATATATATCTCATTACAGTTCTTTGTCCGGTGACTGGGGCCCCTCTACCTTGACAAAATAAGTAATTAAATTTAGATTAAATGGTCTAGTACAATCCTGCCCAGTGGTTACTGAAACACTTGAATGAAAGTTCATTCAGAGCCTGTCTTCCCATTTCCTCAAAAGGCCAAGACATGAAGTAATTAGATGTAGACGTAGGTTGTTATTGTAGCACAATGACAGAGATCACTGGTTATTGGTAGGAATGGCTTTTATAATCTAGTTTAATGGTCATTTACCTTTCAGTGACCTTGGTGTCAGGCAAAATTGGCAGCTCTTTTGCAAGGAATGTGCTTCCTCAATGAGGGCTTTGCAAGCTGCTTCATTTTTGGCTCATAGTTCACATGAGCTAGGATAGGATAGACGCTGCTGCAATGCAAGAGACTTTCAGTCTGCAAAGAAAGGCCCAGACTCCTGCCAAAAGAAGCCCTTTTCAGTGCTGTCCTGCTGCCACTGAATTGCTGTTGGAACAGATCAGTCGTGTTTAAAGCATCTCTTTGCCTATTGCTGTGACCAGAGTTGCAGCCTTCAAACTGAGAGAGCCTGTGGTGCAGCCCAGGAGTTTCTGTAAAATGGGTTGCATTGTCTTAGAGTAAAAGAAGGGAGAACATATCTCATCATCCAGTCAAGTGCATGCAAGAAGAAGGAACTGGTAATTCTGACTGTAACCTCGGCCTTGAAAGTCCTTATTTCATCAGTAAAGATGTGGTATTTCTATATATTTCAAGGACTGTCCTTTCAGTGATGGTCATCCACTCACGGCAGATGCAAATCCCTCAAGTTTCCCATTGAGTGTGATGCTGCTGTACTTCTCTCCATCACATGTTGGGAAATTCCTGCAGGTTTTATCCAGCTGCTGATGTCTGTTGCCGTGGAGAAGAATATGCCATGAGATGTGCTGTGATTTCTAGTGGTACCCCAGGTCTGTGGCCATGCTTTGTAGGGAACTGGAGCAGGTCATAACCTGGTGCTTGAAGAGACTGGATTCAGTGCAGGTATTCACAATGATCTTGGCCAAGCCTCTTTATTTTTCTGACAATCTCAACCTTAGAGGTAATCCCTGTTTTCTGTGATGGGGACTGAATTTTTGTGAGGTCTATGAAGCTCTTTGTTTGTGCCAGAAATATTACTTGAGTCACAAAGAAGTGCTATGAGAGTTGAGAAGAGCACTATAGCAGTGAGAAAAAGTTTCAGAAAAGCATCTGAGAATTTCTCTGCCTTAGGACTTAGGCTTTTGTCTGCTTCTGATCTCTCATCTTGCTGCTCACAGCCATACTATTTTGCAAATACATTTCTTGCATCTGTAACTATTGCCCTGCAGAGCAGAAATCATCATCTCTTTATGTGCTCTCATTTCTAAACTAAGATAAGGAGAGCAAAACCATGCAGCTTGGAGGGAGAACCATTTGTTTCAGGCTGCTTTGAAAAGCCACCAACCTGGTTTTGCCATGAGCGTGTTCCATACATCACCTGCACAGCATGATAGGTCTTCTGCTGGGATCAAGCAGTGACTTCCAGCACTCAGAATCCTGAGATGGTTTCATGTACAAGGGCTCTCAATTGTTTTTAGTGCTGTTGACCTGCTGGGACCTGCTGTGATAGTGGCTCGCACAGAGGATCTTACAGACCCTCATTGTATTAATTTGTTTTAATTCTCACATTTGTCAGTTTCAGATAAGCATTAGCTTGTTCTCCCTCTGATAGGAGAGAATAAATGGTCAGTGGAGTTTGTTTTTTGCAGGTATCAGCTTTGGATTGGGAATGTCCAGCTGAGAGCAGAGAGATGCTTGCATAGAACCAGATGCTTTATATACTGCTTCTTGCAGAAGAAGAGCAAAATTAATCTCTCTTGAGTCCCCGAAGTCTGAATCCATTGAGGTCTGACAGAGTCTTTCCACTGACCTCTGTGGCCCCAGGATCACATCCTAAATGAGCTGCTTTGAGTCACTGGAAGCCAGAGTTCAGCTTTGGTGGGCTGGAAAATGTAACTTACTGTATGGGCTGTACTATTCATAAGGGCTCAGCCCTGTGTGTGTGCTAGCTGTGGGTGCCTGGGAGAAGAATAAAGTCATTTTCTGCAATCTGGGGGTGGAGGAGGGAATTGTACCCCCTTCCCTGCAAACCCAATGTCATGACAGCCACGTGGGCTGCTGTTGGGAGCTGACCTACTTCTGAAGCTTCAGATTAAGGTTAGGTGGCCTTGGTGCTGCTTTTTCTGATATCATCCCTGACACATGAATGTCCTGTGAAGCTGGAATTTATTTGTCTTCTAACATGTATTTTACCCCAGGAAGATTGCCTGGTGGCTAAAGACAGGTGAGTAGGAAGGTGATGGATTTCTTCTGCCTTAAAAAAAGTTATGATCTTAAATATGTGGTAGCTCTTTAACTAGAACTGCTCAGATGCTTTGTATTATGAATCCAAAATGTTAACACTTTTCTAGTTCATGGGTGTGAACGGCGACTCTCAGGGGTTCCGTGGGATCACCCAGTGTGGGAATGCTGGAAGTGAAGGGAAAGGAGAGTTGTCCCACTCAAGTTATCCCTAAATTCCCTGGTGGAGTGCTAAGGGGTCACTGCCTGGTCTGCAGGGTGGTGGTGGCAAGGCCAAGCTTCACTGCCCATCTCCTCTGCAGATCCTCAGCAGCAGGGAATGAAGGAGAGGGGTGGCAGGGGAGCCTCGTAAGGGGAGGAACCATTCCAGCTGGGTTTGGCACATTTTTCCCCACACACTGTCGTTCCTGTGCGGCGCTTCCTCTCTCCGCATAATACTCTGTTATTTCCTTCTCCTGCCCCTGCTGCTAATTAGCCCACGATAAACTCTGGTGTGAACAAAAGCAAGCAATTAGGGAATCTGTTGTTTCAGCGTGAGCCCTGTCAGAGCAGTGATTTGTTGGTGGCAGGGCTGTGCAGCACCTCCTCGGCAGGAAAACAAACCCATTAGCCTGGCTCAGCCGCTGGTGCTGCCTGGCCCAGCTGCTTGCTTTGAGTGTGCAGGGATGCCCTGGGTACAGCAGGGCTTGCTGGGGTGCTGAGGGATGCTGCTGAGTGCAGGGATGCCCTGGGTACAGCAGGGCTTGCTGAGGCTCTGAGGGATGCTGCTGAGTCTTGTCTCTTCAGCTGCACGTGGGCTCTGTGCTCGCTGCCCAAGCAAGGTGGCTTGAGAAGTTACTGAATTGGGATTCATGTATGTGAGGATGCAGAGATTATTCTTTATTTTCTTCTGGGAAGGCACACAGAAACATTTTTGAGTTAATACAGAGAAATACTGGTAGAATGAAACATGAAACTGTTGAGTGGTTTTGTGGTGCAGAGGACCTTAGAGATCATCTAGTTCCGATTTCCATACCGTGGGCAAGGACACCTCCCACTAGACAGATTGCCAGGGCCCCATCTCTCCCAAGTAAGGGGGAGGCTTAGAAAGAGGAAGCAAAAAGCAGGATTTTTGGTAGGTACCAAAATGAGGTTTGAGTGATATTTGCCAGGACTCAAGGTGCATGTATCAAGATCTTGCAAGTTGCTTCCTGATAATCTCAGCCCTAATGCTCAAAATCTCTTCAGGTTCTTTGCTTGAGCAAGAATTCCTAATGGAAGAAGGATGGGTATTTACATGGGATTTCACTGATGTGTGAGCAGACTGAGGGAAGCTGGAGAGTTTTTTTTTGTTTGAGACCCACTTTTCTTTCCAAAGCTAGAAGCAAGGTTCAAGCTGGAAAATGAAATATGAACTATTCCTGGGCAGAAAAAGCAAAGGATTTTGGAAAGCATGGAATTAACAGACATCCTCTTTTGACACACCACCCAGCTGCTTTGCCAACAGTTGTCTCTGTGTTTCTGTTGTAGCTCTCGAGCAGCTGCTCACAGAACTTGAAGATTTTCTGAGGATACTGGACAAGGAGAACTTGAGCAGCACTGCTGTGGTGAAGAAGAGTTTCCTCTCTGACCTTCTGAAAGTCTACACCAAGTCCAGTGGTACAGATGAGGAAAACTAAGGATGGGGTGGTGGGCTGTCATGGGAATTGCTACGAGGTCTTGAAGCAACGTTTTCCTGGTGGCTGGTGGGAAGAGGAGACATGAAAATTAGAAGGAGAAAATGAAACTGAGTTTATTTTTGCAGTGGCCTCTAATTGTTTATGTAAAATTACTGTAGTTATGTGTCCAGCTTTACAAGCAAAGGATTCCCAAGATTCCTGATCCTTTCTGTTTTCCTTATTAAACCTTAAGTTTATTTAATCCACTTTGTAAGATACACAGGATGTACTCTTTGGCCAAGTTAATGTTTAAGTAGAAATTTTAACTTATGGAATTTCCTGACCATAAAGCACTTAATTTTTCTGCTTTTTATTATTGCTTGGGATTTTTCCTGCACATTGCCTCAACCAACGTGCTCCTCCAAATGTGCTCAGCAGAGACAATTTTTACATCTGCCTTTGTGGAAAAACTTAGCAGTGTGAAAGCAGCGTGTGGCTAAAGAGCTCACTTTTCCCTTTGTTTGCAGGTGGTGATGAGGAGTATATTTATATGAACAAAGTGACAGTCCATAAACAGCAGGGTGACCAAGAGAAACAAGACAAAGGTAGGGAGCTGAAGATTAATGGTTTCATCGTGTCTCGGGGGACGATGAAGGCACACAAGGTTAGAGCCTTGCTCTGGCAGCTCTGAGGGCTGAAGCAGCTGCTGGTTGTGGAAGGGCCATTTTCATAACATTCCCTTGGAAATAGTGGTCCTTGCCAACACTGTGAGGTTATTCCTGGAAGTAGCACTTTGGAGGTCTTTATTTTGGGATAAAAACGTTGCCTTCTAAGGCTTGAAGCTCCAGTGCCTGAAGTATTCAAGGAAGCCTTCATGCTTTCTTTGGCCACAAAACAAGTCACTTTTTGCATCTTTGAGACCTTGGAAGTGTATTTCTTGTTTGCTGTGTTGCTCTGCTCTGGCCCAGGGTCTGTGTTGTCACAGCCTTGCGAGGCGAGTTCTCAGGGCTCAGCCCTCACCATCTGCACGGGCAGAGCACCTTCATCTCCCAGAGCTCTGCAGAGAAAAAGCCTGAGAAAGCAAACCTAGATAAAATATTCATTTCCAATTTAGTTTTCCCAGGTTTTGAATTTGTAACATGGCAAAGCACATAATAGTCTAAAAATGTTCTTCCTCTTTGAAGTTCACCGTGAAAGAGGTTGCTGATAATTGCATGGAGTGAGAGTATTTTTAGTGACACACATTTTTTAAATGCACACCTAGTCAGGGGGTGATCCTACCCCAGAGTTTCCAGTGCAAAGGGATGAGACAAAGACTCATCAGTGCAGCCTGCTACTGATGTGCTGGTCCTGCAATAGCTGGAATTGTTCCACTTCCACTGTTTGTTTTTGTTTTATTTCTTTGTGGTGGGGTGGGTTTTGTTTTGGGTTTTTTTGGTTTTGTTGTTGTTGTTGTTGCTGTTTATTTGGTTTGATTTGTTCTTTAAACTACCTGCAGCCAAACTTGGGCTAACTTCAAATGCCTCTGAAGACAGGATGTCCTCGCAGATTACATGTGCAGCCCCGGTGTGACCTCCAGACAGGGCCCTCTGGGTGATGCTGTAATGCTCTATAATAGGATCACACAGCCTCCCAGTAGCTCCCCAGAAAGCTGAGCAGAAACAGAAACATCTCTTTATACAAGTTCTCATTTGAGTGGATAAAGCAAAGCCTGCGCTGATCCACCATGCTCAAACAAAGAAAAAATTTCAGACAACTTATTTTTAGAGGTGGTTCTTTTGTTTCAGACTTTTCCCTATCAAGGCCATGACCCTGCCTACTCAGTCACTCCCTGCAGGACCTGGCACTTCTCTCTTTCTGTTTTCAACAACTTTCCTATTCCAAGTAAAACTTCTGAGTTATTTGGAATTGCTGAAGTCAGTGAGACGTGGGATCAGCTGCAGCTGGGTGTGGAGCCCTGATCCTGCCTCTGTGACTGATGGAGAGGTGCCTGCAGGCTCAGGTTTAGCAGATGGAGGGGGCCCAAGTGCCCAGTGGTGTGATATCTATCTTTCAGTCGTTATGCAACTCCCTCTACCCCTTTTATCTCCTGCAATTCCACACCTGTGATGGGACTGGGGACCACACTTTAGTGGCTGAGCTGACAGGACCTCTGGTGCTCTGCAGAGCTTCTTCCCCACAGCAGCTGTGCTCAAGTATGCTCCAGCAGCACAGGGTGAAATGCTTTCCAAAGTCCATCAGCTCCAAAAGTCACCCCTCCAAACTATAAAATACTCCATTTCTGCACAAAAATGTATTTCCCTGCTCCTTGTATCTGCTTGCAGTTTCGTTGGTAAGGATTTAAGTGGAACAGCACTGCTTTTGAGATGCCTTCCTGTGGCCCAGTACTTGAATTCCCTGCACTGGGTGATCATCATTTGCTGGATCTCATTTAAACTGAGAGACACAGCAAGTCCCTACCCTGCAAGTCCACGGGGCTCTTCAGTGAGCCAAATGCCTTCTCCTCCTGGAAGTGAGTACAAAGGGGCAGGAGTGAGGTGGGACTGATGTGAGAGGCTCCACAGTGTGGCCGTTGCAATCCTCTTAGCCCAGATGCCAGGTGACATTCACTTCTACAAGGAACAGAAGCACAGAGAAGTAGTAGTCACACATGTGAATCTCAGCAGGATTTTGGATGGTTTTTCTTTTTTCTTCCTTCTTCTAAATCCTCCTCAAACTGCAGGTTTTGGAGAGATATCTTTGTTAGAGGACACCTGCAAAATGTTAATACTTGTCTAGGGAAAAAATACTCCTTCCCTCCTACCCCAGTAAGGAAGAGTCTGTGATTTGTGATGCTGGCTTGTGTAGCTGGAGAAGGAAGGGGTATATCCATCATTGCACTATCTCAGAGGTCATGGGATTTGGGCACTGGTTGGGGCCACCCAGGAGTTCTGTGATAGGAGAGGGGGAGCAGAACACAAGTTTTCTGAGCCTTCAGTGTAACCTCCAGATACTAAATCACTCTGCATTCAGCTGCTTGGAAAATCTGACTTTCCAGAGGCAGCCACGGATCACCTGGAGCAGTTCTGCTGCCATATACCCATACCCACGTTTGGCCTGGGCTGCTTCAAGAGCTCTCCCTTGAGCAGTGATTACACTGCTGCTCGTGGCTGGCTTTGATCAGCCACTGTGCACTTAGCTAAGCAGCCACCTTTGCAGTTTGCCCTGGGAGCAGGCTGGTGTTAGATCCATTTTTTGGGAAGGGTAGCAGAGGAGCAGTCACCGACCTGTCTGCTCGCAGCAGCAGGGATGAGAGCTGGAAAGGACTAAACTGCCATGGCTTCCCAGACACCGTGTGCTGTCTGCCCATGCTGCTTCTCAAGACCCTTTAAGATCTCAGCAATGGGTCTGGCCTTCACAGTTTTCCCTCCAGAAGGAAAAATACTCCCTAAAACCAGAGGTCAGCTCTTTTGCTGGGTGTCCCAGTGCCACGTTCCTGTCTGTGGCCTGAAATGATATGGTGGCCCTCCAGCCCTGGCTGTAATTGTCACTCTTCAGCTCCCCACTGAAATAGCATCTTGCTGCTCCAGCACAGCCCAGGGTAGCAGGTGCTCTGCTGGGGGATGCCACATGTCATCTGTATAATTCTTCCTGCCTTGCAGTACTGGATCAGAAGGACTCCCTGACCAATGGAGACTCAGGACTGCATTTGTCACCTCCTCAGAAGAGCCTGCCAGACCTCCCCCCTCCGAAGGTAATTTTTTTCTACCCTTTGCTTTTCACTGTCGATGCCTGGGGCTCTGAACCCCTTGAGGCTTCACTTCTGTCATGTCCTGTGCAGCACGGCTGGCTGCAAAGACCATGTTAGTGAGGCAAAGAGTCCCGGTGAGCTTATTTTAATAACAAAACATTGAACTAGAGGATTTCCAGCTGTATGTTTCATGTTTACAAAGACGGTGGGTCAGTGTGTGGTTGGTGCAGCTGGATGGTGGCCTGGGGTGGCTGGACACCCCTGTGGTTCCCAAAGCTCGTGCACAGGGAGCAGGCAGCTGTGGGAGCTCCCCGTGAGTGTGCAAATTGGGCTGTGCTCCCTGCGTCCAGGCTCAGGGAAGGAGAGAGAAGGGAGGTTTTCGAAGAAACAGAGCTGGTGATGACTCTCAGCTGTTGCTTTGGAAGTCTCCTGAGTTGTAAGTCAGCTGTGCCTGGGCTGCTGACATGATCTTAGAAAAGCCAGGAATCCCTCAGCTGCAGGGTGGTGAGGAGGTCCCTGGGCAGCACCAGGATGTCCCTTGCTGAGCCTTTCTCAGTTTGGCCATTACCAGAGGTTTGCTCACAGCCCGAGCACCTGGTGTTGTCTGTGCACTGGGTGCTGGTGTTGTGGTTGTGTGTGTGTGAGGAGGAGTTGCTGGCTCTGTTGATTTTTCTGTAGGGCAGCTCTAAGTGAGTTAAACACCATCAGCTCTCAGTGGGATGTTGTGCCAGCAAGCCAGCGCAGCTGTTCTAGAAAGAGGTCATCCTCCAGACCCTGATTGTTGCTGTTCAGTAGTTGATGCAATGTGGGAATTGCTGTTAGCTGGGATTTTGGGATGTGGAAGGAAAGGAGGGCAGGGAGCATGCATGGGGAGGAGGATGGGGAACCCATCAACCACGAAGGAGGATCTGTTATTTCCCAGGAAGGAGGATGCAGGGTGAGGCCCCAGGACTTTTGCCCAGGGATCTGTGTGGCTCAGCTGGAGTTAGCTGGAGGAGCTGGGAAAACAAGGAACAAGGATGGGATGCAGCTGACAAACCCTTGGATGCAGCCCCAGAGGGCTCTGCCCACACAGATGTCTGGAGCTGGAGTGCCTGAGAGCCGTGGCCAGAGCAGGAATCTTTGTTTAGCTCTGTATTTCACAGCCACCACTGGGAAAGCAGCAGCCAGGTGTCCCCAAGGCATTTCTCTTGAGCTTGGTGTGGCCCAGCTTTCTGACTGGCACTCCCTCAGTTAAATGAAGGAATTAGAAAAAAATAGATTTTAGCTGAGAAGGGCACCTGTCTTCTCCCAGATCTGTGCTGGGAATTATCTTCTCCCACCTGCTTACCACTGGAGTTAACCTCCCTTGGATGTGGCAGTCAAGTACCTCCTCATTGTGAGCATCTGAGTGTCAGAGAGCTCTGGTGGCAAAGATACCCGAGTGTCCTTCAGGGAGTGGGGCTGGGGAGAGCTTCAGTGAGTGGAAATTGCTGTTAGGGGGAAATGGATCTTCCCTGTCTGCATTTGCAGCTCCCAATGCAGGCAGGAGCCACAGCTGCCTGGGCAGTGGAGGGTGGAGCACAACTCCTTGTACAGAAACTGGGAGGCTAGGAGGGGAATTCAGATGAGATCTATTTTAGCTCTGCAGAGTTTGCTGGTGTTTGGTGACACTCAGGCATGCTGTGGTGTAGTGCTACACTTGCCTTCTGCGGCATAGAAGAAATACGGTGATAAAGCTCCACACAGCAGATTTTCCTTGGCACCCACAGACACCAGCAGCCACTGGGCAACCCAACAGGGTGGCCCACCTGGATCTCACTGATTCCTTTGCATTGGTTGCTTTGTCCTAAAACAGCCTTTAAACAATGAGTTCTGCAGGCCATGGCTCACACACTGGTGGCCTCCCCTCTGCTGCCGCCCTGGCAGCTCTGCCTCTTCCCACAGGGAAAGTCCTGTGCTACGGACACAGGCACACAAGGTGGTTGTATTTGCATGCTCATTGTGCCATAATGCAACAGGCAAATGTTCTGCAAGGACCAGCGTGGTGAAATAACGCAATATATAGCCTTTGACTTAAGTTAGAGAGTAAACCACTCCACAGCCCTAGGGAAAGAGGAGGCAGAACAATTACCTTCTGGGGCAGCAGCCAAGGTGCACCCTGTTGGCTTTCATTGTCTGTAGGAAATAAAACAGAGCAGCCCCTTCCCTGACAGTCGTGGGATGGTGTCAAAAAACCCCACAGCATTTCTTTGTGTAGACAATTTGTTTATGGTCACAGCACAAAGTGAGCTGGCTACACACAGGAGGCCACCACAGATGGCAATTACAGACACATTTCCTAGCCAGGGAAAGGATTAAGTAAAGCCCTGGAGTGACTGGAATTGTTTTTGTTTCTTTAATGTAACACATTGGGACAAGAAGTTCCTAAACCTTTAAAGTGTTTGGAGGGCAAGTGTTTTCCAGCAGTGTTCTACATGTCTCTGGAAGGAAAGTTCGGTCTGCTCAGGCAGACCCATGTAAGAAGGAGTTTTAACACTGGAGAAGTTTGGGAGGTTGACAGAGCCATGGGCAGCTTGCCCAAGTGGGAACAGGCGCATGACTTTGGTGTGGTCAGGGTTCCTTGCTCCCACAGGCCCAACAGCTTCCCTTTGTGGGCAGCTCTTGGCCAGAAAATCTTTTCCTTCAAAGCTTCCTTTCTGCTTCTGGGCACCAGTAGCTGCTGGTGGAAACATCCGGGGCAGGATGGGCAGCTTTGCACCTGCATTTGGGGATGTTGGCATGACCTGCAAATGGACTGAGCTTGCCTTAGGCTGCTCTGCACTGCTGGTGCACAAGTGGCTCCTCTTCCCCAGGGAGCAGTGCGTGATTTGTGACCTTCAACACTGCTGTCTCTGCAGAGAGACCTGCTTTTGTGCCTCCCTCCTGTGGGGAGTGGGGCTTTAACCCACCCTGTAGGGGCTTGCACAACCTCAGCGGGGTCAGCTGAAGCATTGCAAGACAGAGCATCCTGTTGCAGATGGCTGGGCGTGGTTTGACCTCGGTGAGGAGCAGGGACCTCACTGTTGACCGGGGGAATGCTCCTGTCAGGTCAGGGTGGGAGATGGGATGCCAGGTATTTGGGTAGAACAAAAGCTCTGTGCTCATCCTACTGATCTGTTCATGCTGCTGCTCTGCTGTCTCAGGTCCAACATCTGTGTGAATCACCTGAAAAGTAAAAAGTCTGTTTCTTAACTTCCCTTTTTTTTTCCTCATGTATTGATATTTCTAAAGGATCAAGGCATGTTTTTCCTGCCAGCTCTTGCTTGTGTTTAGGGAGGGATTTGGCAGGCACCACAGGGATTTTCCAGCACTTGGACTCTTTTCAAAGGCTCATTTTCCATTGGTGTTTTTCCATTTCCTTCATTTTTTGTTAAGAACACAATTAAAGATTCCCAATATAGTTCCTAAAGCAGAGATTTTTTAGCTGTTGCTTTCTGTCAGTCAGAGACTTGGAGGCACGACCAGAGACTGCTCAGGTTATGTTTTCAGAGTAAAGCCAGGGTTGCAGCAGTTGTCCTCCCTTCTGGTTCCCTGATAAGATGATCCATAGCACAGAGGACCATCCCCAGTTACTGTGGGCAGCTCAGAGGGGTCAGTACAGCAGACAGAAATCTCAGTTCAGGGTAAGGTGATGGGTTGCAATTGCTGCTGTGAGTTGGTCTTCCCAGGCCTTTCAGCAACATGAAAGAAAGTAACATTTATGATGCAATTATACAGTAATTTCAATTTATATTTGAGCTAACTGTACCACGTCTAAAAGATTTCATCCACTGGGATGCACTTGAGTGCTAAGAAAAGGGGAAAGGATGCCCTGTTGTTTTGAAGGATCTGATTTTACCTTAAATCATGTTTATTTTGTGTGTTTATCCTGCAGATTCTTGAAACAAGACAACCTCCAGTCCCCAAGATTGAATCCCCAGAGGGGTATTACGAAGAGGCTGAGCCCTATGACGTCTCTGTAAATGGTATATCCCAGCCTACCCTTGGGATGGGCTTCGTGTGGGAGATGGAGGACTTGAGGTTTATGAGACTCAGTAAATGAAAGCACAGATATTCCGTACAGCTTTTGGGACAAATTTGTTTTCTGCTGCTCGTCACGCTTGATGTTACAGACCTAATGCTAGCTGGAAAGCAAAGACTGCTGAATCACTCTAATTTTTAACTTTCCTGTAGAAGTTACTAGTACATAGTAGTATGTGTGGGTCAATATAGCATGAGTGTAAAATGTTAGAAACCACTGTGGGTTCTCTTTGTCTTGGTGGTTTTCTGGCAGATAGACTGCAGTCAAACACAAGTTTCTATTCAGGACTGAGTGCTGAAGCTGTGGTGGCTTGCATTCGTGTCCTAGTGCTCTAATTGTCCCCTTGGGGCTCAAAATCCATGGCTCTGCTGGTCTGTCAGGAGTGATAACCATTTTTATAATTGGCTCTTTATTCTGCTCTGTCTCTTGTGGCAGTTTAACCATCTGTAAACTTGATTAGCAAGCCACGCTTCGTGTGAGGGGAAGGCGCGTGGGTTCCCTTGCAGCCCCAGCCGTGTCCTGGAGCAGTGCCACCCGTGCCTGTCCCCTGTGGGCTCCCCACCCCTCTGGGAGGAGGCTGCTTCGTGCTGAGCCTCCCACATTTCTCACTTTTTACGATGTAAAAAGAGGGATTCCTGCATCCTTTTGTTGAACACCCTTCACTGAGAGATTACATTCCTCTGATCTGGTAGCAGAGCTGATCTTGTCATCGCTTTTTAATCCATTTAAGCCCATATGAGACTGATTGTATCACCCCACTGCAGAAGCAGATCTCTGCTCATCAGCCTTGGCTGCAGCAGAGTGTGTGGCATGGGCAGAGCTGACTGGCAGGAGTTGAGGTAAGCAAAGAAGCGAGAGTTAAGGGTGAAAGATTTGGATCTAAACCCTTGGCTGTTGAATCTGAGCTTCTTCTGGGAGAAGCTGGGTCCTCTCCAGCCCCATTGTGAACTCCTGGGCTTTGAAGCTGTGTCAGTGAACAGGAAGATGGTGCCCAGCTCAGATGGGAAAAGGTTGAGGCTCATGGTGGCCAGGGTGAAAGGTGCTGTTCAGTGCACAGGAGAGGCCCCTCCAGCTCTGCCCTCTGTGTTTTGCTGGAAGGCTCTGGTTCATTTGGCTGAGGTGAGGGCTGGGATGCCCTGTGAAGCCCTGCTGCAGCTGGGGCAGCCCAGGGTGCTGCAGCCTCATCCCCATGCCTGCTATGTAAGATAAAGGAGATTTCTTTTCCCCCCTGCTGCACATTGGGAAAGAGGATGAATTGTTAAGAACCATGGCATGAAAAGGCATGGATTATATATCCAGGCAGCTCCATAAACTCGGCTTCAGTTCCGAGACCTGGCTGGCAGGAACAGTAAATACACACCCAGTTCCCACCTCTGCTTTTCCTTGGTAACCTGCTGCTCTGAGATGCAAATACACCCACTACCCACCGAAATCTAGGTCGGCCAGATGCCTAAGGAAATGAGAGATCAGAGCTGTGCAAAAAGGGAAAAGCACAAATGATGGGAGCACTGTCCAAATGAGGCAGCTCTGGGTGGCTCTCTGTGGCTGTTGCACCAGCAGGCTCCGTGTTTTACTGAGCACTCTCACAGCTGGAGGGGAGCCTGTGAAGCCAGGAGAGATGGGACAGAGTATTCCAGAGACTCCTCACCAGAGAGGTGTGTGGTACCTTTGCATCCTGTGATTGCTCAGCTAGCAGATCCCACCACATTCCTTCTACACAAACCTCCTGGTGTGCTACAAAGTATGTTTTATGTGAGGAGGAAGGAAGCATCCTGATAATCTCTGTGCTCTTTGGCAGCCTCATGTTGGAGGTGGTTCCTTGTGAGGTGAGCCAGAAGGAGGAGCTGGGAGAGATGTGCAGCAGCAGGTGTGTGTCAGGAGAGGCTGCGGGGGCTCAGGAGAAGGTGAAGGGTGGTGTGCTGTGCAGAGGGGAGCTGGGCAGTGATGCCGGTGCCCTGGTTTGCCTCTAGAGATCAGGCTGCAGTATGTGGGCAAACCTGCAGGTCCCTGTCCTGCCCTTTGTTTCAACAAGCACAAGCTCCCCATCCCTTCCCCCTGTCCCACCCTGCGCCCTGACAGATGTCAGTAGTATTTGTACCTGTCCTACACAGTGATGCTCACTGCTAGCAAATGACCTTGGTGTGATTGCTGTTGCTCAGGGGCAGTCTGGACATGGCTTTGCCCTGGCCAAAGATGCAAAAGCCTGGCCCCAGTAACCCCCCAAGCTCTCGATGCCTTTCCCCACAAGCTGGACAGGAAGGGGGTGGCAGTCCGGGAAGATGCTGGTGGTCTTCCATAGAATCATAGAATGGCCTGGGCTGGAAGGAACTTTAAAAATCATCTTGTTCCAACTCCCCTGCCAGGTATAGGAACACTTCTCACTAAACCAGGTTGCTCAGAGCTTCTGCCAGCCTTGTCTTGAACATTCCCAGGGCTGAGGCTGCTCTCTGAGCAGCCTGTGCAGTTCCTCCTCATGTTTGCAGTAAAGAACTTCTTCCTAAAATCTGAGCTAAACCTACCTTCTCTCAGTTTGACTCCCATTTTCCCTTGTCTTGTCCTGGAAGCTCCTGTGAAAAGTCCCTCTGCCATACTGCTTCTGACAGTGTTACAGCATGAGCCTTGGAAGACACCCATGTGTCCCCGAACAAGCGGGCGTAGTGAAATCAGACAAAAATAGGAACACCACTAAAATGAGTGGGCGCCCTGCCAAGAAAGGACATCAAAGCAAGCCTCCAGATGGGCTGAGGAGATAGAGGTTTCGTGCACCATCAGAGGTGGGACTGCCAGGCACTGGAGCAAACCGTGGGCGAATTAATTAAAACGAAGCAAGCGGGCGAGTCTGCTGGGTCTCGGGGTCCATCTTTCATCAGCAGCATTCCCTCCCCTCCGTTGGGGACGCTCTGCCTTTCATTTTCCAGCTCCAGCCGAGGCTGCTGCTTCCCTTCCCTCTCGGGCTGAAATGTGTTAAACCCTTATCAGCAGCCTTTGCATAATTGGAGGGTGCGATAAGGAGCGGAGTGAAAACGCGAGAGGGGCGACGTGGCTGCCAGCTGAGCAATAATTATTCTGGCTGAAACAGCTCATCGGCCCTGGCTGCTTTTAATTACGTTGACAATGATTCTGTTTTAAAGGGAATTGCCTTGTTTGAGGGGACGGGTTGAAAACGCTGTCCCTGTTTGAAGTCTCAGCCTATGTGAAGTGGCGTGCAGGGATGGGACAGCCTCACTGGCCAGGGGATTGATGCCCTCGTTTCTCTGCCTTTGCTTATCTGTGGCTTTCTCTTTGTCTCCCTTTCTCTTTCTTTTTGACTGTGCAGGTCTTTTTGGTAGGCTTGCTGCGGCTGGACCCAGGCCAGGGTTGCAGGTTACTGAGGGCGTTATTTATGCCACAATAACTATGGGTATGGCATGCTTTCCAAACCTGAAGTGCCTTTTTTAAACAACAAAAAAAACCTAGAAATAGCCCCCCAAAAAGTCAGTTTTAGCAAAAATTATCAGGTACCTTCCCCTGGATTTGCCTGTTACATGCATGGAGGGTAACTGCCTGTCTGTTTTGCACTTATTTTTTGTGGCTTTCTCTCTGCTCATGACAACAATGAAGAGAACTTCCCTGGTTTTTATTCCCCTGGTTCTGTCACTGGAGTGGAGCTGGTGTGTGGTAATGCTTGCTGTATTGACAAGAAGCTGTTTGGTGAATGAATGAAGGTGCTTTCCTGAGGCAGAGTGGGAGAGTATGAGATGGTCTGAGCTTCCTGCATCATGGCAGCAGGAATTATTCATTATCATTGATTTAGCTCCCTGGGAGCTCATGGGAAGACCCACAGGAAAGCAGAGATGCCTTTAGATAAAGACATCCACGATTGTGGCTGCCCCCAATGCCTGAGCTGTACAGTTTGGGACTGAGTGAGCCTTAATAGTGACCACAGGGTTGTCACAAGCCACCAGGCAAAGCTTGTCCCAGTTTGCCAGCTGCACAGCCTGGTAAATGCCTTTCCCTCATGAGGCTGTAGCAGCGTCACCTGGCCAGCAGCTGCTGCAGCTCTTCAAGTAGGGAAGAGCTCATCTCATGAGGAGCCACACTTGTGGTTGTGGTTGATGCACAGAAGGGCATCCAGGGCTTCTCAGGAGTAAGGTGGCAGCCTGAGACCTACTGCTTAGGTGGGGGCACCAGAGGCTTCCAAAAGAGGCCAGAGGGATGGTTAGTCATACCCCCATGTGGATAAAGAGGGAGTTTTGGAAGATGAGGTTGCCTTAGGCATCCTTGCTGCTGCTGCATATGGAAAGGTCCAGTAGCAGTGCAGAGGTTCAGCTTCTTGGTGTTTGCAGGGTTGAAAACACCTACACTTCTTCTCCGTCTGAATTTCTGCACGGGGTGCCTGTGGACAAGGTCTGCAGAGTGAGAATGCACTGAGGGGGGTAAAGTTTTCCCAAAAAAGATGGAAATCTTGATATGTTGAGGACATGGAGATGGTAAGGCAGTAGTGTATTCCATTCAGAGACTTTGAAAGGGAGTATTTGCTTTTTTAAAAGTTTGTTTAGTTGGTGCAGTTTTGATCACTTGAAGGAGGTCACAGAGTGAAAATTCACTGGGGATAAGAGTGTTGTTTTGTTACTGCCTCTCAATTCCTTTTATTTAAAGGACAAGTGAACCCAACTGAAACGTTCTTCAGTGAAGCTACAAATGCCTTTTTATTTCTTTTTTCTGACTGCTTTTCTTCTTTAAATTTGCATTTATTAATTTTAATTTTTTAAAATTTTTTTTAATACAATCTTATTTTTATGCAGATAGTGATGTTTGATGAGAATCCAAATGAGATTAAATTCCAGTGAGAGAAACTTAACAATATTCCTCTGTGCTGTTTGGTAGGACAAGAATGCCAAACCCTACACAAATGTCGCCCCAATCTTACCATCTTGCTCTGTGAGCTTACTTGTGACTTAGAGCTCTAAATGGCAGCAGAGCACTGCAAATCCCCCTGCAGTCAGGGAAAACATTTTCAGTGTTGTTGATGAGCCTGGTACCAGTGATCACCTGAAAACTCCAATAATCTGCAGTGCCTTAGAGCTGAGCATTGAAAATTCCAACTCATCTTTTTAATGCAGCGATCCATTTAAGAGTGGACATCATAAATGTTGGTGCTGCTCCTCACGTTTGCCACAGATGGCTAATTTTTGATGCTGAGTAGAGCATCCCTTCAAAGCCCCTTGCTGTCCCTTAGATGCTGAGCAGAGAGAGAGGGACCTGTTAGACCAGAGAGGGAAAGTGAATGACATCTCAGATACAATAGCTCATTGCTTGCTGCATGGCCTTGCAAATACCACTTCCATGTCTGGCATTTAGAGGACAAGGGCTGATTGTAGCTTGCTGTTGCCCTAAAAATTGTGTGTGTTTGGCTTGTAGTGGAAAGTAGTAAAAGCATCTTTGGGGGAAAGCAGCAAACATCAGGAAATGTCTAAGGGTACGTTCTCAAATTTGTGGTCAGCTGAGAAGTGTCTTTTGAGTGTTTGCTAACAGAGGCTATTAGGCATAAAATACTGCAATGTGATTCATATTGGGCTAGAAAAAAAAAAAGGATCTCTGAGAGTAATTTTCCTATTAATTATCCTCCTGTAGGAGAGCCTCAAAAGACACATCCCTGCACTGGAAGCTTGTGCATGTGTGAGCATGGCTGAGGGAAACATTTGACTCAGAGTTATTCTAAAAATGGATTTAATGATAGAGCTTCGCTTTTGTTACAGAAGATGGTGAAGCCGTCAGCAGTTCCTACGAGTCTTATGATGAGGAAGAGAGCAGCAAAGGCAAGTCAGCAACCCATCAGTGGCCGTCCCCAGAGGCCACCATTGAGCTGATGAAGGACGCCCGCATCTGTGCCTTCCTGTGGAGAAAGAAGTGGCTGGGACAGTGGGCAAAACAGCTCTGTGTTATCAAGGACACCAGGTTGCTGGTGAGCAGATCCTCTACTCTCTGTCTAAAATAATCTGGTTTTATGAGCTGAGGAAGGAAGTGGCACCTCAGATCATGTTAATGAGCCTGACAAAAATGAAGTATGCCTAAAAGCAATGCTTCAAAAACCATATCATGGAGATCTGGGGGTCTTACTCCCTTTTTGAGAAGGAACGTGCGAATGGGATTGCTGAAGGGGGCACAGGGACACACTTGTGATGAAAATCCCAATCCCCCAAAATGTCTAGGGATACTTTTTGGAGAAACTTCTCGAGGTGGTTGAGCAGAAGGGGGATACTTGTCATAGAAGCTAACCAGATACTTGATCCTGTGCCAGTAAAAGGTGTTTCAGACTACATGTGCACGCAGTGAGGTTTATGTGTACCTGTACATCCAGGGGTCTGCTGTGTGCAGTCTGTGCAGGACCTTCTTGTGTGCAGTGCACTTACTGCCTGGGGCTGCATGAGTCACTTACGGGGCTCGGCTCATGGCAGTGAGCAGGAAGGTTCCCCCTCTGCCTCTCACCTGCTCCCCTCTTCTTCCCAGTGCTACAAGAGCTCCAAAGACCACAACCCCCAGCTCGACGTGAATTTGCTGGGCTGCACTGTCATTCACAAGGAAAAGCAAGTGAGGAAGAAAGAGCACAAGCTGAAGATCATCCCCACGAACGCCGATGTCATCGTGCTGGGGCTGCAGAGCAAAGATCAGGCAGAGCAGTGGCTCAGGGTCAGTGACACCTTCGGGACTTGTCCCACTGATGCTCCCATGCTTTGCTGGGAGACCAGATCTTATCTCAGCCCTGTCCTTGCATGCTCTGGCTCCCTTCCTCACTGCAAGCTTTTATGCAAATATACCACTTCATTTCATGTCCTGGGATAGATTCTTCCTGCAGTTCCCTGCTGCCTCCAGTGTGCTGGAGGCCACGTGGGGGCCTCCCAGCCCAGCCGCTGTGGTGGTGGTGGTGGGGAAATGTCTGGGGTGGGTCTCCAGCATGAATTGACTGAGGGCAGGGTAAATGTAGCACTTCCCCTGAGGCAGCAGCAGGAGGAGGAGCCTCATGGGGCTGTGAGACGCCAGGGCTGCCTTTGCTGGCAGCCTCTCCCAGTGACTTGGATCCAGCAATGTCTGCTGGATGCCTGGTGCAACACCAGGACAGTCCCCAGGGTCACAGGGACAGTCAGTAAAGCTTGGGTCTCCCAGGCCGATGTGGTTTTGCCTGTCCTAGCTGGGGGAGATTAGCTGATCCTGTTACTGCAGCTCTCTCACAGGCTTTGGCTTCCCCTTCTGCACAGGTAATCCAAGAGACCAGTGGTCTGCTCTGTGAAGGAGGCAGTGAAGGCAACCAGTACATCCCAGACTCGCAGCGTCTCAGTTACCCCAAGGTACGTCTTGTCTCTACAGCCAAAATTAGCACCTGGCCTTTCCAGCCCTATTCCTTCAACAGATAGTAGTGCAGGTACTTGAATTTCAGGTAAGCAAAGACTGATATGAGTGTGATCAGACCTCTGTGCTGCTGAAAAGGAGCATTGTTGGAACCATCCAAATTTTCCTTTGCATTTTAATTTTGTTGCCATATCTTCCGTCCCAGAATAACTCAGCATTTGGCTACCCCCTGTCTAGGGCAGCAGCTCCTATCTCCTCCAGTGGCATGGTTGTGTTCACCAAGAGCTTTGGGGGGGGCACAGACCCTGAGGTGCCAGGGCTTGGGCCATCTCTAGTCCAGGTTTAGGTGACACTCCCCTGGGAGCAGCTTGTTTCAAAACAGTGGGAGGGCAAAAAGACTTTCCTAAGTCTCTGTGGACACCCAGAATGGACCTGTTTGGGCACCTGGCTGGTTCCTCTGCCCATGTCCCTTACAGGGGCTGTCCAGTTCCCCCACGAGCCAGGCTGCAGGGTAGGAGGCCATAGGGTGATACCAGCAGTGCCACTGTGTCTCCTCTGAGGTGAGCCCAGCAGGGGTTGGGGTACGTTGAGGAACAATGGGAAGGGCACAGTGTGAGTGAGCTGGCTGGGGGTGTCCGGGTGAAAGCATCTGCTACAGAGAGAGTGGGAACTTCATAATATGGGAGAAGGGGAAAAAGGTCCTTGCAGCGCATTCTGGCTGGAAGAAGGGGTCACCTGCATCTGTGGAGCTTGTGCCTGGTGCTTGTTGACAGGTGGAGGTGCCCGAGAGATGCTCTGCAGCCTCCGAGAGCGGGAGCAGCACCGACGGCCACACGGAGACAGCTGAGACAAAAGATGGTAAAACCTGGCCCTGGGAATGGCAGGGAAACGGGCCCTTGACCCTGCACGGGGCCAGGGTTTCTGCAGCTCCTCCACTGCCCCCTCAGACAGACCTGATGAAAGCTGTGTGTGCATTCATGGCCTGGGAATTTGATATTCTTACCGGGATTACCTGTTGATTCTGCAAGCTTATTTATACACTGACTGGTGTGCTCTGTAGGAGAATGTTGAAGAGGCTTTTCGGACATAAACTTTCCCCTTTTCCACCTTGTGTCCCTGTTTTAGAGAGGAAAAGACTAGAATACAGTAAATGTTTATGGGTAATGGTCCTTAGTGAAACTGTGATGGAGGGAGGTGGGTACCTCCCACTGCTCCTGCAGTGACTGGCCTTTGGTCAGAGCCAAGCCACAGGTAAAGCAATGCAGATTAGCATCTTCCACAAATCCCTAACTGTTCTTAATGGTGACATCTTGCTCCCGGAACTCCCTGGGCTTTGGACTTTCCCAGCCTGTCCCTGAGTTGCAGGTTTGCACTCTGCAAGGGATGTGTGTGAGGTGAGGGCAGTTCCCCCAGCTGGGACAGCAAGCTGGGAAAGCCACACACACGTGTCGTTTTCATTTCTGGTAGTTAAGAAGAAGGGCACAACTGGCCTGAAACTGAGCAACCTGATGAACCTTGGGAGGAAGAAGTCCAGCTCCCTGGATAGCCCAGAGAGATCCCTGGAGACTTCAAGTAAGTGGCAGCATGAGTCCCTCTGCAGGGATTTGTCTCAGGACTGGATCTCAGTGGGCATGGCAGAATGAGCACCCAGGCATCATCCTCCTCAAATGTGCCTCTGCCAGGTGGTCCTGCCAGTAAATCCATGCAGATTGTGGTGCCTGTGGCTCTCAGGGTGTCCCAAGAGGAAGGGTGGGTAATACCAGACACACACAGGGCATTTGTGCTGCCCAGGGTGTGGGAGCCTGGTGCAGGGGGAGTTGTGTATTTACCACCTGGGACCGACTTCGTCCAACCATCTGCAGCCAACTTGCTGCCCCAAACCTATCCTGAATTTCAAGGGTCTCATTTTCAAGATTTTGCCCTTTTCACCCTGTTTTGTATGGATTGGACAGCTTTGTTTTGTGAGTTGGCTCTTTATTGGTGCCTGTGGCTTTGCGCTGTGTGGTGACCTCATAATTTACCCATTAGACAGGCACACAAATTAATATGGATTGTAAGGAAATTGTGTCCAAGCAGGCTGTGCTTACCTGCAGGTTACCTGAATGTGCTAGTGAACAGCCAGTGGAAGTCACGGTGGTGTCAGATAAAAGACGGGCACCTCCATTTCTACCAGGACAAGAACCGAAGCAAACTGGCTCAGCAGCCCCTGAGCTTGGCAGGCTGTGAAATCATCCCGGAGCCGAGCCCTGACCATCTGTACTCCTTCCGCATCCTGCACAACGGGGAGGAACGGGTTGTTTTGGAGGTAGGGCGTACATCTCCAAGAAAGCTCTGCTTAAAATCATCAGCTTGGGTACCTTAGGAGGTCTAAATGCCAGTGAGTTCCTCCAGAGGAACCTCAGTCCAACAAAGTAGAAGCTGGAGGTTTGGTTGATCTGCCTGTGGTCACCTGGCTGGTGATCCAGGCTGTGTCTGGTGCTGGCAGCTCCAGAGGGACCATTCAGCCTTCATCTCAGGCACTCATCTTAGGATAGGACTTGGGGTCCTCTGGAGATTCCCAACTCTCTCTCCCTCCCCCTGCTGCAGGATAACCTTGGAGAATTAAGTTCTGTGGAGTGCACTGCAGATGGTTAATGTTAGATGAAAATAATGCCACTTCAGGGATTTAAGGCTGTGGTTAGGAGGAACAGAGAACTTCATCTTTTGGCAACAGAGCCCCAAAGCCAGAGTCACATCCCAAGTAACCACAGATCTGCCCCTGAAAGTATAAGTGAATTCATCTCCATCTGTTACTTTCCTTTGCCTACATCTTTTATCTCAAATCTTACTTCTCTCTGACGACAGCATGATTATCGTAGGAGGTGGACAATGTGAGCAATTTCCTGTATTTTTGCAGTGGGTGGAATATTTATAGCTAAACAACTGACTTCGAGGGCATGCTGTGAAATTGGAAGATGTTTTTGTTTAGTTTCTGATTCAGGGTATGTCTGTATCTAAGAAATTTTGCCCAATTACGGATGTGAAGAAGACGTGCTGGGAAAATTTACATTTTGTGAATGGAAGAATCTTTATTTTGTTGGGATGTTAGACTCGATGTCAGACTCGATGTACGGACTGGCTGGCTGGCAGGCTTCCCAGGGACTGAAGTCTCTGCTAAATAAAACAGATTGAAAGCTTAAAATACACTTTCCAGTTTGGAAAGTCTATATATATTCACTTGCCCTGAGTTTTACTTTGTGGTTACTGCTGTGGCTCCTCAGATCAGTGCAGAAAGTGGCTGCATCAGCCAACTTCTTGCTTCAGGTGGAGCGCCCTGCACTGGGAGGTGCATGTGGCTGTTGTTAGAGCTGACTTCATGGCACAGAATTTAACTCCTCACGTTGCAAAATGTCAGACTGCTCACTGCAGTGAGAATTGGGTACTGACCATGTTAAAGCAATGGCCTCTGATGCTTTAAACTCTTCCCTTTCCCTCTCCCCTCTGCAAAGAACCATGAAACAGGTTTGTGCTCAACGGGACCTCGCAGGCTCTGGTCTCCTTGCCTCTGTTTTTGGCAATCCCATTGCTGCACTCTGCTGGTGCAAAATAAAACCCTCATGCTTTCCTCACCCACAGCTGCTCCCTGACAGCATCTCTGGCCCCAGAGACCTCTTGTACTCTTGCAGACAGCTGAGCTGATCACCACTCAAAGGAAAATGCAGACTGACTAGAAATTTTAGGAATGAGCAGAGCAAAGAGCTGCATTTATGTAGCTACCAAATTTTTGAATCAGTCCACACACAGCTATACTTTTAATGCAGCCTCATGTTTATTATAAATACCCAGAAGTTCATCTTCACCCTTGGAAGCCCAGGAGATTTTTCAGCATGCTTTCCTACCCAGTCTAAGCCACCATCAGCCCTGTGAGTGCAGAGAAAGCACTGCTGCAATCTGTCCTGTCTGTCTGATCGCCCTGCAGGCAAAGTCCTCAGAGGAAATGGGCCACTGGCTGGGCCTCCTCTTGTCGGAATCAGGCTCGAAAACAGACCCGGAGGAATTTACCTACGATTACGTGGATGCTGACAGGGTTTCCTGCATTGTGAGCGCTGCGAAGAATTCCTTCTTGTATGTCACTGCTGATGGGCTGGGGCTCTGTGGGGCTGGTAGAGGGGAAAGCAAGCCAGAGCAGGGGGCTGGCTGCCATGGAAGTAGGCTGTAAATTCACAGCTGCAGCTCAGTCCCTTTTGGGACAGGAGAGCACTTTTGTCCCACCAGGGTGCATCTGGCCTGAGCTGCAGCTTGCCATGGGGCATGTGCCCGAGTGGCTGTTGCAAGAGCAGCTTGGGCTCTCAGCCACCCAGCCCATCATGGCACTGGGGCAGGGTGTGTGCTGCTCTGGCCGAGGGCTGGGTGAGAAAGGGAAGAGCCAAGGGGAAATACAGCCCCACGCTGGTGGGGTGTAGCAGCAGTGACGGCTCTGCCTTCTCCCCTCCTGCATCTGGCCTTGCCCAGACTTCAGGACTAGTGTTCTCAGATGTCTAAAAATGCAGCACTGCAGAGCCATGCAGCAAATCCAGCCCCCCTGATGGGCTGTCCTGCTGCCTGTTCACAGCCTAATGCAGAGGAAATACTCGGAGCCCAACGCCTACATCGACAACCTGCCCAAGGGCAGGGTGCAGCAGGACGAGCTCTACGATGATGTGGATCTGCCAGACGTGCCTGTGGTAAGACAGATGCCCTGCTGCAGGGAGCTCTGGGGGGACCATGGCAGACCCGTGGCCAAGGGGAGTCTCTCCAGCAGTGAAAAGGGGGTTTTCCCAGCAGTGCTGAGTGGGATTCCCAGTCCCTGGGGAAATTCTGGCCTTTGCACTGGAGCAGAACCAAGTGGTGGAGAGGAACTGCTAAGGAATGGGAGAGAAACAGAAAGGGGCTGTAGGGATCCTCAGGCAGCTGGGATAAAATTCCATAGTTTTCATCAGCAAACAGCATGGATTATGTGGTGATAAGGGGGCTTTTTTGAGCCTAGCCTTTCAAAAATTCTTTTTATGCCTGTAAGAGCAAGTCCTGTGTGAAAGGACAGGAACAATGGGATATGCTGGGAATGGGACTGCTACCTCAAGAAAGGCAAAGAATGTGGCATGGGTTGCTGCATGTACAGCAGTGTGATATCCTTGCATGGTGCTGCCTGCTGCCATCAGAGAGACTTGAAGGAAAACAGGAGGGGCCTTTCCTCCAGTACTTCAAAAAGCCCTCTGTGGAATGACTCGGAGACTGGCATTTTAGTTCCTCTAAGATTTTGGGAAAATACTCCAGATTGCCTGAGATACTGTTGCTCTGCAGTGAGATGTTTCTTGTACTTCTGGTTGCAGCAGATGGTCTCTTTTTCAGGAAGAAGCACCCAAGAGTGAGAGCAAACTGGAGGGGGACCAAGACAGAGTGTATCTGGATCTCACCCCAGTGAAATCCTTGCTACACTGTGCTGGCAAGATGTCATGCCAGTCTTCACCCCTCAGCTCACCATCTCTAGAAAGGGCTGCCAACAAGGCTGCTGCCCCAGAGAGCACAGCTGAGACAGCCCCCGTGGCTAAGGAAGCTGAGCCCTGTACTAAGGCAACAGAGACCTCGGAGCAGGTACTGTCCAAACCATGATGCCAGGCCAGGCTTAATCACTGAGCCAGCTCCCTACACCTCATCATTCCACTTCATTTCTCCTTTCCAGAAACAGCTGGAGAAGCCGGAGTGCGAGGAGCCTCTGCCACGAGTGCCTGCTGTCAAAATCCAGACCCAGCAGCAGAACATTGCCTTCCCCCAGGTGGCCCCCGAGGTGCCAGCGGGCGCAGTTCCAGCGGGCAGTCCCCAGCTGGTGCCTGCACACCGGCCCAAGATGCCACTGCCAGGTGAGTGTGCTGCTCAGGTGGCCCGAGGGTGCTTGAAGAGAGGTGGTGCCTGTGATTCGACTTGTCTCTGCTCTACAGAAGTCTGTGTGCTGACTCTGGTGGCTGGTGACTTCTCAGACCTTCCCTTGTTTTCTTTTCAAGCACCTGAAAAGGTTTCCTCCTTCCCGCTTTTTTCCCCTGACTGAGCTTGTTGTTGGTGGGCTGTGTTTGCAGCAGCAGCGGTGGAAACCAAGCTGGGCAAGAACAGGACAGAGGCAGAGGTGAAACGGTTCACAGAGGAGAAGGAGCGGCTGGAGAAGGAGAAGGATGAAATCCGAGCTCAGCTCACCCAGCTGCGCAGGGAGAGGCGGGAGCTGAAGGAAATGCTTGGTGGCAGCACAGGTAGAGCAGGGCGAGGTGGGATGTGTGGAAATGAGCCAAGGTGGAGAAAGAGGGGACAGTGAACCTGGCTCTCCTGGGACCAGAGCAGATGGGGGGAACCTGGTGCTTTGAGGCAAACCACATAACCCAGACTGCACTAGAGCAAGAGCCACAGTGCCTTTTGGGGCAAAACACAAGGAAAATGTACAGGACACATCCTCATCCTCTCAGGAACTCCCCAGCTTCCCAGCAGGCACCAAGATTCCTTTCCCTTCACAGACAAGAGCCTGGAGCAGAGGCTGAAGGAGATAGACGAAGAATGCAAAAGGAAGGAAAGCCAGAGGGTGGACCTGGAGCTGAGCCTGGTGGAGGTGAAGGAGAACCTGAAGAAGGCAGAGTCTGGCCCGGTGACACTGGGCACGGCCGTGGACACCACACACCTGGAGAACACAGCCCCACGGGTATGTGGGGCACCCCTGGGATGCACAGCAGCTTTCTGGCAGCTAGGCCACAGTCTGAGCCTGCTTTAAAATGTAATAATTGATAATAGCATCATTAGCGTAATATGCAATCTTGTATAAATGTATAGCTTACATATATGTATTAATCTTTATATATAATATACATAATGGAATAATAATCTAAGGAGGTAACAGCAGTAATGGGGAAGTGAAAGGTGGATGGGGCTCAGGAGAGTGGTTGTATTTTCCGTGAGCAACACCCTCTAGAACCATGCAGGTCTGGACTCAGCTCCTCTGCACTTGTTTTTTGCATCCTTTTTAAAGGATGGTTTTTGCAGGAGGAGATTCAGGCATCTGAATTTCTTCTTGGGAACTGTTTCCTATGAAATGGAGATCTCCATCACCTGTACCCTGCTCTGTATCTCTAGTTCTAACTAGACTACTCAAAACCCAAACACACACCCTGGCATTTGTTTTTTTTTTTTAATTGGCATGCCACTGAAAAAATGCATCTCCCTGTGAAGGGGATGACATTGTGACTAGGAGATGGTGGGAAGAGGCAGCAATCTCTCTCAGTAGTCTGTAGCCATAACCATTTCTGTGATTTTTATTGCAGGTTCAGGCAAAAAGTGCCAGTCCAGCAAACAGCGCAGAGAACTCACCGGTCAATTCAGCAACGGCTTTAAAAAACCGGCCTTTATCTGTTATGGTCACGGGGAAAGGAACAGTCCTACAGAAAGCTAAGGTAAGGTACAGCAGAAAAATCTGCCTGGGACAGCCACTGCTTCTCCCTTCTGGCAGTGGAGCAAACTGGCTGTGCTGGGATGGAGCTCTGGGGGGCATCTCATGTCGGGGAAACACCCCTGACCAACACAATTCAGAGCACGGCAGCCTGGTTTTCCTCCAGTCTTCTCACCTGTGTTTGCCTTGCCTACAATTTAAATGAATAAAATATATGCTTTTTTTTATAGCTTAACGATATCCCTGACCCACCCTGCAGCCAAAACCACTTGGGGACCAGACAGTGATGTTGATCCCCTGCACACTGTGGCTACTGTGGCTTGCCTGATTCGCATTTTGACTAATTTGCCTTCATTCCTTGGCAGGAATGGGAGAAGAAGGGAGCCAGTTAGAAGGAGGTTGTTGAGAGATGGACTAAAGACTCGAATTGCCCACGCTTGGCCCAGGGGATTCAACCATCTGTCGGTGGAGGTTGGGTGTTCCACACCACCACACACCAAGTGCCTCCTCCACGTCGTGCCCACGGCTCAGACGCAGCACTGGAGTCAACAGCTGCTGCCACGAGTTATCCCAAATGAACTTCCTCTTTCCAGACAAATCCCAATCATGTAGCTAAAACAATAACAACCAGTGGCAATCTTTCCATCGAAGTCCTAACCCATGATGTAAACAAGAATGTTACTGTACATAGGGGTGTTTTGTGTATTTCTACTCTGAAGGTTTATCAGTGAGTTATTAAGGTTTCTGTATTAGTGACTGTAGTGGATTCAGAAGGGACCTCTACTATTCCTCAGCCTAGTGATTTTGTACCTGTCCTGCTAAATTGGAGTCAACTGAAGTTTCACCTGTCTTGCTGCCCATCATCACTCAGCTGTACTTCATCCAGCCTTCAGTCAAGGGCTGTCCCCACATGTGAGCAATGCTTCCAACATGAATGGGAAGCACACAGCAGCCTGTCCAGGGTATTTTTAATCAGTGTCCTGATGCATTCCAGCATCCCTTAGCAGCTGCAGGTTTGTTAGAATATTGAGCTGCTCACCTTCTTGTGCTGTAAGCTGTGTTACAGACAAGAGCTCTGGGCAAAAAAGATCTGGCAGGCAGATTCAGTTAACTTTCTTTAAGATCTTACTTCACCTGAAGAGTTTGTTCTGGAAAAAAAAAAAAAAAGAGAAAAAAAAAAGTCATATTTGAGGGCTTGCTCAGCTGTTTCATAGAAAAGCTGAATCCCAGTGTATCCTTCAGGGCTTGCCCTTCCTTTCCCAAGAGAGGGGAGGCAAAGCAGTCCCCATGCTCCTGCCCCAGCTGTGATGGTGTCTGATCCTCAGAGCTGCAGCTGAAGACCTCCCTGTGCCCCTGTGTCCCTGCACACTGGAGGGCTGAGCAGTAAGGCTGCACTGCCAGGGCTCTGCTGAGCTGCTGGCCATCGTGGTGCTGTCACGCTTATTTCCTGATCATTAATACTGCCTCTGGGCCCACAAAGTATGGCCCACAAAGCCCACCTTTCTCTACTCTAGCCAAGCTTTCTAAAAAAAGATGTTGGAGGTTTGGAACTGCTCACCCTAAGAGACGTTGAAATCTGAAGGGTGGTAGTGGGTTGGCAGAAACGTATGCACTCCTCCTCTCCCTGTAACCTGCTGAAGTTTGTGATGGCCTGGAGAAACCTCCCTGTCTCTGATGGCCCTTCAGAGCCCAGGCTCAGTAACTGGGTTGACTGGATGGGGCTGGAGCTGTTTTCCAACCCTACCAAGTAAAAACAGCACCAGTTCCCAGGACAGCTGTCCCTGGGGTCCTGTGGCTACACCAAAGCCAAGGTAAAGGCAGACAGAAAAAATGTTGTACCTTCCTCACCCTTGGAAATATCTGATGGGCCTGAGCCCCCCTCTGAAGGGCTGTTCATTCCTCACACAAAGGCCAAACAGTGGGATGCACAGGGCTGTGCTATCCAGAGCTGGCGGTGTCATTGGGGTGAGTGAGAATATCCTGACAAGGGTTCTGGGCTTGCTTGCCCCCACCACAGAGCCAGGCTCCAACAAAACACTTGGTCAGGGTATCCTGGAAGCAAGAAAGGTGACTGTGCTTCCTTTTTTTCACGCTTTAGTTTCCACTGTGGTGCAGATGGAGGAATTGCTAATGCCAGGCCTCAGGAGCTGCCAGGTTGTCCCTGTGCAAGGTTTTGCACATAGGAAAAAATCATGCAAATAAACTGCTGACTTCTGGTTCAGGACCCTGGGGACTTTCTTCTCCAGAGCACGGGAAGGACACAGACTGCATGAAGCTTTTGTTTTGGCCCATGCTGAGCTGGGGGAGCCCCTTTCCATACCCTAAAGACCCGTGTAGTACCGTGCCCTCACCGTAGAGCCTGCTGTCACCCTCTGGGAGTTGTCCAGACATTTCACAGCCGTACTGAGACAGCGATGGACAAGGGCAGCTCTGCTTTCCCCTTCACAGCCCAGTCAGCTCCAGTGGTCCTGCTAGGATGTCTCCAACGAGGGATTGGTAAACATAGGCAAGTCCTGAACAACACACTGTCTCCAAACAAGAAATGTTAAACAATGTCTCTGTGTCCCCATTGTTTTCCTAACTCAAGGCATTTCCTTTGTTGTAACTGTGACCTATAAAGTGGCGCTTTAGAGGGTTTTATAATAAAACGTTGAGTATATTATGTTACCAGTGTTTTTGTCAGTTAGAGGGCTTGTCCCTGCTCTACTTTCCAATAGATTTCAAGCATATCCAATCTCCAATAGCATTAGTTACTACAAATCCTTAGCTATGCAGTCTACAACTGCAGTGAACTAGAGCTTAAACAGTAATGATTGCACCATCAAGCAAAACAATTTTCAGAGATCTAACTGAATGAAAAATAGCTGTAACCCCGACAATTTACATGTAACAGATTCTTGCCTGTATCTCTGTAGCAGTCCTCTTGCACAGAACCAGCCGTGGAAAACCACTACCTTCCTCTGGCCACTAGATAGCAACTGTGTGCAGGCTTAGTGCCTGCTGCAGTCTCTGCGGGAAAACCAGGCTGGGCTTCAGCTGGAAAGGAAGGAAAAAAGTTATTCAAGAAAACGGCTGAGGCCTGTGCAGAGCAGACACCAGAACAGGCACATCTGTGCAATATCTCTTGGTGGTTGCACTCAGAAAGTTTGGGGAGGCACTGTTAGCTACAGCACAAATTCCTGGGCAAGGACTCACTCCCTGGCCTCTCCTAGCTACACAAACCTGCCAAGGAGCTCCTTAGTGTCCTGTCAGCGTCCGAGCCCAGGAATAAATAATTCAGTAATTCCCCAAATAATTCGACTGGGGAGGCTGGTTTTGTGCACTGAATGGACAGCAGCATCACTGCCCCATTGCCTGTCTCTGCTTTAGAACACCCCTGCATCAGCTCCAGCTGATAAAATTACTGCTTGGTTCCCATTCCAGTGCAATCCTCACCTGTGCAACACTGCAGCCAGGCCACCATGGGGTCCGAAGTGTCCCAAGCAGAATTCCATATTCTTCTGGAGGGAAATTTCCTGCTACAAACCAATTTTCCTTAGAGAGTTTCTCGCTTCAGTACCTCCACGTTTCTTGCTCTGGATATGCAGAACAACCCCACAAAAGCTCCTGGGTGTTCCTGACTAGCACACCAAGGTGGCTAGTGGGCATGTTGATTTTCCAGTAAGACAAAATAAAAGTGTCAGCTTTTTAAAGGGAAAAAAAAAAAAATTACCCTGTATAAGTGTAGAAGTTGGCCTGAATATTTATGTATGATGTCTCAGGTGTGAATCAAATTAACTTACTTCTACTGCAGGGAGAGGCTGCAGGAGGTTTTGGAGCTGAAGAAGCCAGCTGGCTTTACAGGGAGCATTGGCAGCCCTCTTGGCTTTTGGTATGCAGGGAGATTGGCACCGTGGGGTCAGCCCCCAGCTTCCCTGCTGCAGCACCTGCAGTACAGGTGCCACCCAACATTTACTTACCACAAAAAGGCAGGGTTTTGCTTGCTAAGAGAATGCAAGACTAAAGCATGTGAAAATCCTGGCAATTAGTTAAATCCTATCTTTTTAAAGGAGAAAGAGGCTCTCTCCTGGTCAGCACGTGGCCCGGGACCAGCCAAAGCTCACTCAGCAATGCTCCAGAGTGAGAGTAATTCACAGCTCCATGAGTAAGAGCAGCCCAGACACTAATGACAGCCTGGCACAGACAGCATCCTTGGAGCTCCTCTGATGCCAGACAGGATTAGGGCTGCCTTTGCAGAGATCCCACCTCCTCAGTGCCTGTGCCAGCCTCAAATATTGAGCCAGCCTTAAGGAAATAAGCTCCCATCAGGTAAAGTCTCATTAAATATTTCTGATTGAATCAAGACAAGTCTTTAAGAGTGAATCTGTCAGAGACCTAAGCCACTTACCTACTTACTCTTTTTTAATCAAAATTTACAAGAGAAAGGGCCTAGAAATTAGCCAGGAACTTAAAGTCAAATTTTTTAAGCCACTTACCTACTTACTCTTTTTTAATCAAAATTTACAAGAGAAAGGGCCTAGAAATTAGCCAGGAACTTAAAGTCAAATTTTTAAAAAGAAAACAGCTCCAAAAACTGCTCAGCAGTGTCCTGGTTGCCTGTGGGACCAGCAGGTCTCTCCAGGACCATCCCATATATCCTAATCATCAGGCCGGCTTTTCCCATCTCCTCCCAGCGCTCCATGACCTTCTTACCTTGCAAAGTGCTTTGTCTAATACACGAGGAGAGCTGGTGGGTGCTACTGCTGCCAGAGAATGTCTGAGCATCTATCCAAGCCTTCAGGAATCACCTGCTTTCAGGAGGAAGGTCACAATCACAGCACAAGTGGAGACGTGGGGAACCCTGGGGCAGTCTGGGCCCTGCGACCTCAGCCAGGTGTACTCAGAGCACAAAACCAGCTTTCCTGAGCTACTCCATGAGTTTCCAATCTCTCTCATCATCTCTACTTGACAAACTGACTCACAGAGATAGATAAATCCTATCCCGAATTAAAATGTTGTCTCCAGCATGAGATTTTGCAGTCTGCGCTTCTTGAATCGCAGAGATGTTTGTGTATGCCTGTGGTGCTTAAAACCAGCAGGATGGTAAAAACGCAGGGTTTCCCCAGCTCAGGACCCAAGCAAGCCTGCTTTGTCCTTCCTACAGCCCACACGTGCTACAAACATACTTAATACCTGTGCACTGAAATGAAGAGCTCACAAACAAGCCACAAGTGCTCAGCAGCAGCACTGTACAAACTGTCCTGCAAACAGCACAAGGAAAAGGCTTGAAGCCCTTGTAGAAGGCCGGGCAGGCATGTCCCAGCTGCAGAGCTGTGTCCCAAGCAATGTAAATACGCTGCTGCTGGAGAGGGCAGCGTGATCCTGCACAGGACAAAGGCCCCTGAGGAGCGAGCTAGTGATGCTGTTAGGAACGATGGCAGAAACACCCCCGGGGAGCTGCACACCCACCAGGGCAGCAGGGGGAGAAGAGGGGTCCCTCAGACCTTCACACAAAGGAGGATGCACAAGGAGGTGAGGGAGACTTCTGAGAGCAGTCTGGCTGGAATCCAGCCAGCTCCACAGGCACTTGTGCACCATAGCATGAACCACGTCTCTGGTGTGAGTCTGATCAAGGCCATTCTCCCCACAGGAAGAGAAGACTGACAGGTTAACAGCAGAGGCAATGCTGAGCTACAGCCATGCCTAAGTAACATTAATAGATTTGTTTCCCTTTGTATCCCAAATGTCAGCCCTTCAACTAAGCCTCTATTCTGCTGTGCCTTAGGACACAGACAATCTACCAAAGTGACAGTGAAAAGAAAGCAGAATTTCCTTTTTCTCCCAGCCTGGTTTCTCCCACAAGGCATGACAGTGCTTCTCCTGTCTCAGTGCCAGCTTTCATCCCCAAGAGTGCTTTCAGATCATTCTTCTTTTGACAACAAACCTGCTGAGCAATTTGTGTCTCTCTTTGTCCATCTAATGTTACTATTCAAACGTGAGGCCAGGACATCTGGGTGAAGGGATTTTTCTCCTGCTGGGAACAATAGACACTATTCTCATGAGCACTGGCAGTCACAGTTAATATCTCTGCCTCGGCTCTCTGCAGACCTGGTTGTGCTTTCCTGAGGTGACAGACACCATGGGAAAGTCAGCAGACAACAACCCAGCACTGGGAACCCTGGGCTTTGGGGGAACAGTTGCGTAAATTTCACTCGTCTGTGGGCAAATTGATCTAGTGATGAGGTGAGGACATGCTCCAAAGGATGCAGACATGTGGCTAAACTGGTTTTGGAGACATGAACCATCACAGCCCAATAAATTCGGAGCACAAAGCAGCATGGACAACATATGAAACAGAATAAAAGCTTGTAATCAATTTTCCTTCCTCTTCCTCTGTCTTCCTGCATGTAACAAGCCATTCACTCCAGCACCTAGCTGCAAAGTGCATCATCTGTGTTATATCCCTTCAGTAGGAGCTCCACAATTGCTCAGACTTCTAAATATTTTTTGACTAACTCATAGATCTCTCAAAATCTGCTAAAAACCCCCAAAACAACCACAACCTTAAGACCTGGATGAGGAAGTGCAAAATGCCAGAAAGAAATCATTAAACAGGAATATTTACTTTGATTATAAAAGAAAGAGAGTGCTGGGGAGCCCAGTTTGTGCAATGCAGGAATTGGGAATAGCCTCAACACAGTCCCTGTGTGGGAGCAACTCCATCAGTGCCGAGGGCAGTGCTGGGCATTGCCTTGTGAGTGGCAGAAAGTGTTCCTGGATGGATGGAGAACTGGAGCACTGGGCACATCTGTGTCAGTGCCTCGGATCCATTTGCCTTTTGCTGTGCTGGAGGGCTCTGGAGAAGTGCTGCAAACCCCTTGGACTCCACTGCCCATGGGAACGTGGAGGAAGGGCTGGAGACCTCGGAGAATCACCCCGGAGAACTCCTGTGGCAGAAGAGAAGCACAGATGTGGGATGAGGGCTCTAGGACCAGGGGATGAAGTCACACTCAGTGCACAATAACCAAACAAGCATTCCCTTAGCCTTAGCTGAGAGATGTTAGAGGCCACAGGCTGGAAGTTAGGATTCCTGGGCTCAGTAAAAAGCAAAATATTGGGCAAGGGGAAAATCCACTTAAATTGAGAGCTTCATGCTATGGGCACAGGGCCACCTCCAGGGAGCCAGGGACTCCACACCTCCCAGCCACTGCTCCCCTGCTGAAGAGAAGGAAGGCAATGGGGAGGATTTTACACCATGGACAGCATTGAAAGGAACAGTGAGGAGGTCTGCTCCAAAAGAAACAGCTCCCTCCCTTTAAAACAGAGTCAGATCTTTCCACCTGGGGATCCTAGGAAAGATTGTTTCTTCTAGCAGGGCAGAAGGAGAAGAGGAAGAGAACAGAGTGGAAGATTACCAAAATTTTTAGACCTTCTTGGGCCCCCCTCACAGTGAACTCAGAGTGAAAATGCACAGCTTCTTGAGAGAAGAAGCCCTTGCTCCCCTCAGCAACCCAAATCTCCATAGGACAGAGACCACACCAGCACCAAGACCTGGCCACCAGACAGCTGTCCAAGAGTTACAGCCACTTCTCTGCTTCAGGGAGAGGTGGAGGCGTGGGGTCAGCTGGGAGGGGCTGCTGACCCTTACTGGTCTCACAGTGGGGCCCTTCCCAGCCGTGGCACTCGCAGCGGTAGCTCCCCGGCCCAAGGATGCACACGCCCTGGTTCATGCAGGGGTTGGGCTTGCACAGGTTCACGGGGCTTCTTGCTTCTGCAACAGACACATCTGCATCAGGCACATCTGCACTATTACAAGCATTGCACAGTGCACACTATTACCCACATCTGTCAGGAACGCTGCAAAAAATGTCATCAGGGGCTAATGGGACGGGAAAAACATAAAGGTGGCAGAAGGTGCAAGCCACAACCCTGTCCTGACACTTGAACCTGGAGGACAGAATGGCTTTTCTAGGTGTCCTAATCTGGAGGAGAATATTCCTAGTAAAGCTTAAAAGAGTAACCTAATGATGGGCTGCATATCACAGAAAAGCAAAATGGAGCATCTGCAGGGCTTTGAGCAGCCCAAACTCCTCACATCCAGACACACACAACACAGAAGGACACATGCCCTGATCTAAAAGGTTCACAATCCAAATGCCACTGAAGTTCAAACCCCTCTTTGCCCCAGACAGGATAAAAGTTTCCACTAAGGAGGGACAAGGAGAAGTTGCCAGCTGGGAAGTGAGGATGGCATGAATGGACAACAACACAGGGAACATTTCTGGGCTTCTTTTCTAGGGGGTTTGAGAGAAGCCTGCAAGCAGGGCCCAAGTTATTAGCCCTGTTGTTATGAAGTCTGTGACAGCTTTCCCAACCCTCTCACAACAGAGCCCAGCTGTCAGCAGGGCTGGCAGTGTTCCACGCTGCCTTGCTGCCAATACATTAGGTTAAGTAGCAGCATCCCAGAGGAATTTGCTTCCAGTCTGCTGGCAACACCACCCCGGTGTGAAATTCCTCTGCTCAACAACTACTTGATATAGAGCTGCTTCGCTCCAGGGTAGAAAAATCACTGAGAAAACAGAAAAAGGGGAAGAAGAACGAATTCAAATACTATCCCCTGTCAGGGAGTTTTTCTACAGCTTAACATTGTGCTCATTCTCCCTCTGCACATCAAGTCTCAACCTACACCTAACACTGGCAAAATTGTAACTAAAGTTTATTTTTTAAACAGTCCTAGACCTGAGACTTTTCAGTCTTTAGCTCCAGCTGATTTTATAGGGAACCAATCCCGGTTCAAAAACATTTTTGTCATCATGGGATTTTTGAGATGGGGTCCCGATAGTGTACTCCCAGGGATGGACTTTTTTGCTTTCATTGGGCTGGAAGAGCCACTGGCAAAATGAAAGCTGGATCTCCTGGACTCATCACTCATCTTCCAGGTGCTGCTGCTCCCCAGGGAGATTTTCCATGGTGCTCTGCTCTACAGGTCGTGTGTCCCCTCCATCCCCCCAGGGATGCTCCACAGCATAACCTTGCAATCCCTGCTTTGGGCAATCATTCTGCCACACCATCTCTCCTTTGAACTCAAGCCTGCTCTTAACACACCTTACATAAGGTATGATCATACTTCGATGATCCCAGTAACTTATATTTCCATAAATCTGATTAATATATATTTACTGCTTGGGAACTTTTTTCCTAAACCCTGGGTCCTTCTATTCTGGACTCTTTTCAAATGAGTCTCAGAACTAACAACATATTCCAGGCATACAGAGGCAGGGTCTGCTTCTCAAATACTTTTATAATGAATCATAAACTTTTAAAAATCCTTTCACAGACAATGATTCTGTTATTAAGCCTTGGACTTGAGAGCAGAAGAATGAGTGAAGGGCTTATCTTTACATGGCTCTTGGTCCCAGCCTATCTAGTCCAAAGTGTGATTTACCTGCACATGAAATGAAAGCAGCAATTCAGTCTCAGGAAATGCTATGTTATTACCCTGGCTCACTGAACCTTGCTGTCTCCTCCCCTTCACCCCTGGCGTTTTAGCTAATTTCAAGGTACAGTACATTGTTTTTGTAGTAACACAGCTGGAAAGTACCACTGCAACAGAAACACACTGAAAAGCTCCAGGGAGAAACCATCTGCAGAGCCTGCCAGGAGAGCAGCTCCTCAACCCAAAGAGATGATGCTGTAGCTCTAAGCCTGAAGGAAACACGGGCATGCCCAGAGATGAAAAGGACCTCTGGAGATCAAACATACTTCTTTTGATCTTAAAACGTGTTAAAACATAACAAAAGCAAACAAGGAGATGTTAAACTTGGGCTATTTTGAATGAGAAAACAAGGCATGGTATTTTAACTAGGGGCACTTTCATCACCACTGTCCAAAAACTAGAGATACTGTCCTTTCTGAAAAGATGATTTCTAGATAACATGCAAGTGTTTCAAACTTAGTATTACAGCCATATTTTTCCCCAGCTGAGGACTGGAACTCAGGACTCAAAGTTTTGAAGAAACTTCACTTCTTTTTTTTTTTCACTCCCAAACACATTTTTTTTCCACAAATATTTGAAAATTCTTCCCTTCCACTTTGAAGATAAGGATTTGGTCCTAAAAATAAGATTAACCCAAATTTGTCTGAAGGCCTAGTTTAACAGTCTGAAGGCTTCAAAACGGACAGATTTTGATTTTAAGATTAAATACAGTGCAATGCAAAAATCTCAAAAGCTTTCATGGCAATTTCAGTAGTGGGATACTAGGGATGAACAGGAGTGATGAGGTTGCAGACTCACCACTTTACAAACACCTGGTCACAAATCTGTTGAACAAGAGAGCAGAGACCTCACTCAGGGACCAGCACAAAAAAGGGGCCCATTAAGCCCCCCCAGCAACACTGAAGGGATACAGTTAGACAAAGCAAATTCTACAGATTTAAAACAACATTATAAAAAGAGAAAACTTCTTTTTCCTTCTGAGTAAGCAGAACCTAGATCTAGCAGGGCTGGAAAGAGCCAGTCAGTCACACTATACCCACTCCCACCCACTGGACTGAATCTTAGGAAGGTTGGTTACTAATCCCTCCAGTATTGCTTTGGACAGTCATCAGATCTCTGTGTCATAATTTCCCCATCCATAAAATGCAAAAGTTAGTATCAAGCTCAAACAGTAAAACATCCAAAAATCTGCAACAGCAGCAGCTGGTGGCACTGACATAGAGAGTAATAACTGGAGGCTCTCCTACCTTCACAGATCCTCTCGATGATAAGGCCTTGGTAATACTGCAGGTCTTCATAGGAGGAGACGTGGAGCAGGTAGCTGGGAGAGCCAGCAACTCTCAGCAGCGTGTCCCTCTCTGCGTCCCCAATGACAACCACGAACACCAAGATGCCATTGTGCCTCAGCTGCTGAGCTGGGGCAGCTGCATCCTGCACGCCACCTCCGTTGGTGAGCAGCACCACCACCTTGTTGACACCGGGTCTTGCTCCCTTCTGCACAGTCATCACATCACTGTAAACATGCAGCAAGGCACTGCCAGCAGAGGCTGAGTCCCCAAGGAAAGACACCTGGTCGATGGCCTGGAGAACAGCAGAGTTGCTTGTGTGGGTGTCCAGAGCAAAGACAGTGTGAGCTTTGCTGCCGTAAGTCACCAGGGCGACCTGGGTGACATCCCTGTTGATGACAAAGTGCAAACAGCTGCTCCTGACAAAGCGCCTCAGACGCAGAAAGTTCTCCAGGCCAACTCCAGATGAGGCATCCACTGCAAATGCCAAATCAAGAGACTGGGCCTGGCAGCCTGTGGAAAGGAGCACAAACATGATATCTTTCAGGATATATCTGCTCCTTTCTGACTGAAAAACAGCAGTGAGAGGAAATCGTGGGCAAAATTCAACACCGCTGATCACCGACTGTGAAGGGTGATCTACGTCTCTTTCACAGCCATAGGTAAAGATCCATCACAAAAATAACTCATGGAGGGCTAGTCCCTGGATCTATGACTGACAAAGAAAAACAAGGACATTTGTCCTTCTGTCTTTCCCTCCTCCCTGCTGGAATTCAGGACACCTCTGCACTGGTTTGCCAAACTTGCTCCCACAACACCCATACCACAGTCTTACCTTCAGGATTGCCCACACTGCAGATTTTCCTCTGCAGCTCAGACATCCTGTTGAACAGGTCCTGAGGGTCTGAATAGACAATGGTCTGCTGTGGATTGCCAGTCACCATGGCCAGCTCCGCTCTCATTAAGCTGCTGCCTATGCCAATCAAGAAGAGATTTTGGTCCCTTGCATATTTAGCGGCTTCTGCCACCGAATCCTGGGACTTGGAGTCAGTGAGCAGGACAAGCACCCGTGGGAGATCATCCTGCACATCTGCAAAGACTGGGCTACTCCTAAAACCGTGCTGGGCAATCCACTGCAGGGCTCTGCCTGTCAGGGTTGGTCCTCCAGTGAAATTCAAGGCATCAATACCCTTCATGAGACTCAACGTGTCCCTTTGCTGGCCCAGTTCAACGGGTATCTTGACATCGTCATCGTACTGGGCCACCCCCACGCTCATTGGCGAGTCCTGGCCCACCACGGCTTGCAGGAATCTCTTGAGGAAGGCCTTGAAGCGCAGGAACCCTTCCAGCGTGACCCCTGCTGAGCTGTCCATCAGGAAAAGGAGATCCACGCTGCACTCAAGGCTCAGCTTTGCTGCTGGAAAGGGAGAAGGTGCTTAGCCACGTGCAGAGTAACCCCATCAGGGACCTCCTTGTGGAGGGGGGACATTGTGTCCAGTAACCCACACATCTTGCTGCTCATATCATGAGCTGGAGGACAAATGAGCCAGGAGCCCTCATTGTTTTGGTTGGATGCCATACAAGCCTTTAGAGACAAGAAATATCTATGGGAATTCATGACCTTTTGGATGGCAAACTTCAAATCAGAAATTACAACTCCACTCTTAGTGCTGTGGGCAGAACACTCTGAATGACACAATCACACACTGGAGAAAGGAGAGAAAGTCCAAGAACCAGACCCTCACCTGTGACACCCTGAGAAAATTTGAAGTTGGAACCTTGGTTCTGGGGAAAGTAAGTACAAGGTGTTTTCTAATGATCAGGAGTTCTTGGCTTTTTTACACTGATCCCCCAAAACCAGGAGCTCCTGCTGCACCCCTGTGTGCAGGGAGGGGATCAACACACACCATCCATGTCTCTCCCAGTGACTCTGCCTTTGGACACAAAGGGAGCCATGCCAGGGTGGAACTGTCAATACTGGTGCTCTTCATACTCACAGGGTGTCTGAACAGCAGGACCTGGATCCATCACTGGGCCTGACACAGTCGGGATCAGCACGAGAGTAAACTTGGCCTGCCTTTTGGAGAAAAGCCCCAAGACCGTGGCCCCACCCCAGCTGTCCCCAGGGTGGCACAGAGGCCATCACAGAGGCAGGACTCTGCCCAGAAGGAAGCAGACAGAGCACAGGTTCACACCTACCACAGTGGACATCTCCTCCATACCCCAGCAGGCAAAGGCAGTGGTATCTGTCCAGTCCCTCTGGGACACATGTGCCACCATTCTGGCATGGCTGGGAGTCACAAGGGTCTAAAGAGGACAGGGAAGAGAAAGACAGGCACTCAGCAGGGAGACTGCTCCTTCCCATCCTCTCCCAGCACGAGCATCACCATTAGTGGAAAAAGGGTCACAGCTCTGCCCCTCTTGCTACAGAGTTTGAACAACCACAGGGCCATGTGTGCCCTCACCTCCAGGGCAGTCTCCACCTGGCATGGCTCTCCAGCAGGCTGTGACAAGAAAGCAAACCAAACTCAGATTTCATTTGATCTGGAACAATGCCAGTGACACCATTTTCATACAAACAGAGAATTGCTAAAGGTCCTGCAGCCCTGGCAGATTTTCAGCAGCAATGGAGGGGTTGGGGTCTGACCTGCTGCTTGAAGAGTGTTGTACCAATAAATAAAATAAAGCTGCTGTCACCTGAACTTGCAAAAAAGGATCAAAGGACCACACCTATTTCAACAGCCACAAAAATAGGCTGGTGATCAGCGTGAGTCAGGCTCCCCACTAACCTGATGCTGCTTATGGTACCAGCTGTGTGACTGGAGACATCACTGCATGCTCCCCTGGCTGGAGAACAGTGACTCCCGGCAGGCACTGGGAAGCAGTGCAAGACTCTGCCCCCGGGACATGAACAGATGAGGGTTCACTGGCTCCTCAAGGGGAGGAGAAATTACTGGGAGACATTTTAATGTGAAAACTCTGGTCATAGATGCCCATGAAAAACAGAAAATTGATTAAATATCTACTGATCACAGTCCCTGACTCAGAACAAAGTTTTTGAGAAGTGAAAGCAAACTCCTGTCTTTTTGTTCTTTAGTTATTATCTTTCCTGCTTCATAAATTAAAGTTTTGGAAAAGCGAAATCCCACCTGGACATACAGTTCGGAAGCATCTGGATGGGTGTTTAATCAAGACTCGCTTCCACCTGAAACAGGAAGAACAAGACCTGTCATGAATTTAAATATTAACAAGGTGCCTTCAAGGTGGACCTTACTGTATTTTCAATGGAACAAAATTTCCTTTGAAAAGACAGATTTTCAAAACAAGTATTAAAAAAAAAAGTCTATTCTAAATGAGATGGGAAAAGGAAAAGCATAATTTTGTCAAATATACACTTTTGGTTTTGAATTCAACTGTAATCTTTATATTTTAAGATTATGGATGTATTTTTAAGACTCAAAAAGTTATTTTTGTTTGCTTGCTTTTCAGTCAATGATCAGAGCAGAGGCTCTTCCCAGGACTAGAGACTGTTTCCCTCGGTCTTCTGAGGGATCTTCATCCCAGTGAAGAGTCAAGATCAGAAAAAAGCCTCATTCCTGTGTTTGTTATCTCTCAGCCCCACTCGTTTGTAGAGAAGTGGGTGCCCAGCTTACCTGATGAAAGGGCACAGCGAAGCCTGCACTGCATTGGGCTGCTTTGAGCCTTTCCAACACACATAGTTGCCAGCCAGCTCTTTCACAGTCTCCAGGGTCCTGCGTTCACAAGGGTGGGACTCAACTTTGCATCCTGTAACAAAATAAAAGGCAAACTAACTTCCATTTCCTGAAAATGCAAAGGCTATAAGGGCAGACAACCATTTTCAACTACCTGACAACAACAGACAGGGCACAGCTTTCAAGGGCCTCTGTTAGACCCCAGAGAAGAAACTTCCTGTGGAAAAGATCACCAGCCTACTCCACTTTCTGGGGACCTAAATATTCAGCCTCCTTTGCTTTGCTATAAACCTCACACTGCTGATTTCATAGTTCCATGACAGTTTTTCAGCCTCTTTGGTGCCTTTATCATTCATGTGCTTGATTGTCCTCTGGACCACTCTAGTTCTATCCTTTCTAACCCCTGCAAGTGCCAGGTGCCTTCCCTTAACACACATCCAAGTCCATCAGAAAATTTAACACAACTGCGTTTATCCCCTCCATCCCTTGCCACACGAGCAAAAGCCAACATTCCCATATTCAGAGGTGAATCAGGATGTGGAAAGATTTAGGATTCTGCAGCTTGGAGGCATTTGGGGAGCACGCCATCCAGTTTGGGCACCAGAAGCAGGCTACCTCAAAGCGCTAACTCCCCGGTACGCCTCCTGACACTGCCTCGTCTTCCTCACTCACGCCCAAGCTCAAAGCACAGAGCTGGGGCCATGGGGATCACCTGGAGCCGTGGCAGTGCAGACAGGGTCACTCAGGGCGCTGAAGAGGCCGTTGGCAGCATCGTCAGCATCTCCAGCAAAGAGCAGGTGCCGCTCCGGGGGCTCGCTGGCCAGCGCGTGCAGCTCCTCCCACCTGCCGAGCAAGGCACGGGTCAGCCCCTCAGCCTCCCCAAAGAACCAGGAGTCAAAACCAACCCTGGGCAACAAACAGAGAGCTGATGCAAAACCACGACGCTCTTCAGTTTCCAAGATCCTGGCATGTTTAGCCTCAGGCAGCAGCACAGCTCTACTAAGTGGAAAAGTTTCCTTCATCCACTCCGGTGCTCCTTCTACATCAGCCACCAAGTCAGTGTTCCCCCCATGCCTGTATCACCCTGAAAATTCCTTTCTGTCATGGTTTAAGCATTGTATTCCCCAGTTCAGGGTTCTCACTGAAACCAGCCCCACACTTGCTTCCCCTCTCACCTCCAGCTGGAAACATGAAAGGTGAAGATCGTGGATTGAGATAAGAACAATTTACTGGGAACAGAAATGAGATGAGAACTCAAGCAGTAACAGCAACAATAAAAATATTAATAACAAAAGATACAAGACAAGACAAATTTACTTGGAAAGTCCATCTCAATACTGACTGTTTTGTCTACCACACTTTCTCTCCTTCTTCTTCTCTCACACTTTCTTCTCCAGAGAGGAAGGAATTTCCTTCCTCTCTGAAGGGATAAAGTACCTTTCCCAACCCCTGGCAATGATAAAGTGGCATGGCTTATCTCCTAGGTACACCCACAGCTACACCCCCTCAGCTACAGGAAAAAAAGAAAAATCAACCCTGCTCTGGCAAAAACTAGCAACAAACTGCTCTGGCAACAGCTTTTGCTCTGGCAAAACCTTTTCCTATTCCAAAACTCCTATCTAGCCCAAAATGAGCCCTCACTCACCAGGACTGGCCATTTGGGTAGCTGGGTGTCTACTTTGCACTCTGGAGAGTTTCCTACCTTGGAAACTTGATTCCCACTGCAAAAACTGTGATGTGTCTCTCCTTCACCTGCATTGCAGGCATTGCAGTGCTGCCCTGGGACTTTCCATCCGAAATGATGATTAGGATTTCACGGACACTTGAGTTTCTGCCACCAGGGAAACCCTTGTGGAGAATGTACTTCAGAGCCCGACCCATCTCTGTGCTCCCACCTCTAGAAAGCAGAGAGAGATAATTGGAAAAGAAGAAATCAAAATTCCTCCCCTGCTATTGAATTTACTGTTCAGGTCTCAAATTTTTACCCTCTGGTAATGGGAAACTTAGCCTATTTCTGCTTGTTGTCACACAGTGTATCCATGGGGGTGTCTAATCCTGTCATTCTTCTCATCTTCCTACCCACTGGTCCCATCTATTCACCCTGATGTCCCTCCTCTCCAACTCAGAATGATCTCCAAGAGACTTCTAACCTACAGTAGAGTGTTTCTGCAACTGGTGCAGTAATCAAAACTCAGAAATTTGAATTTTATTTCCATCTTTGACAAATGTCTGCACAGCTTCTGTTTTTCCATCTGAAAATTGTGGTCATTTGAGCTGTTGAAGGGGTGCTGGGTGTGGCCCTTTGTGACAGAGGCACTTTGTGTCAGGGTGATGCAGGACATTGTGGTGGCCAGAAGCCCTTGTGACATGGCAGAGACCAGCCCTGCCCTGCCAGGGGTTATCAAGGGGCACAGAGCCCTGGGGAGCCCAGTCCCATGGAGCCACCCTCTCAGGAGGGAGCAGCCCCCAGGATCCCCTTGCACCAGATGACATCAGACATGGAGGAGGACAAGGAGAACCCCAGCCCCGAGCCCCTTCCTGGCTGGCTGAAGGCCAGGCCCTCAGCGGGCAGTGGCTGGGGCCAGCAGCTCAGGCCTGCCCCACAGACACTGAGGAGGAGGAGGCCTTTTCCCACGTGGATGAGGACTGGGAATATGACACGGATCAAGAGCTTTTCCAATGGGGAGGCATTACCAGCCAAGAGCTTTGCCTTTGGGAAGAAGTGACAGTCCAAGAGTTTTACCAATGACAAGGAGAAGTGATGACCCGGGAAGCTTCCCCATGGGGAGTGGTGAGACACCAGGAGCTGCACCAGAGGGAGGTAGGTGTGAGAGGCCAGTGGGGAGATGGCACACAGCTGCACCACTAGGAAGAAAGTGTGACAGGAGTTGTACCAATCGGACAAAAAGGATGAGACCGAGAGCTGTCCCAGTGGGAAGAAGATCCGACATACCAAGAGCTCCCTCAGTGGGAAGGGGAGGCACACCAGGAACTGTCTCCTTTGGAAGAAGATATGTGAGCCCCCCAACACAAAGGCACTGAACCTTTTCCCTGTCCCAAGGACAAGCTGGTAGCTCTGACAACCTCTCTGGCTGGGAAGAATACAGCGAGCATGAGCTGGCCCACAGAGATGTCAGTAGCTACCAAGAAGTGTCTGATTGGGAAGAGTCCATTGGCCAGGAGGTATCCAAGAAATGTCCCCCCTGCTTGCAGGGACTGTTCTGCTGCCCCTACCTGGCACCACTGCCCGAGGATGAGGGCCAGCACCAGGCCAGGCCCTGCAGGCGGCAGCTGGCCCACAGCCTGCCCATGTCCTGGGGCAGCCACAGGGCTGCCTTTGCCTGGACATGGCCCTGCAGCCCCAGCAATCCCCAGCTGCTGGGGAGCATCCCGAGCTGGCTGCCCAAGAGCAAATACCACCCATGTGGCCAGCCCCAAACCAGCACCTGTGCGGGATATTTGGTGAAATTCATATGAAATTTAGCTTGAGATTACCACTGAGTATGGCTGGAACTGGCAAACTAATTCCAAAGCTATTTGGACAGCATTCACAGAGACCGACCAGCAGTCTCCAAATAAATCACAAAAGCTTCACTTTAGTCTGGTGCTGCCTCCTTCCACCCACTGTCAGCTCTGGGCTGAAGTCAGGAAATGCCTCACTGGCCAAAGGCTCATCAGAAGCACATCAAGGAACCTCTCAACCAAGATGCCAAACACCCGTTCTTTTCAGAAGCCAACTGGAATCCATCCATAACTATTTTATCGACTCCAAAATGTCAGCTTTTCATTTAAACTAGATGAAATAGCCAGGCAAAAAGTAATTATTTCTGTTTGATCTGTCAGCATCCCTCTGTTGTCATCAAGGAAACGCAGTGCCAGACAGCAAATGCTGTTCACTCTCCCTGCTCTCAGACTTCCAACAACAGCCAGAGAGCAGGAATGTATCTTGTTTTCTGTAAGATTTTCCTGTAACAATACACAAGAGGTTTTCTTGATTTGCTAAACTTCAAAAGAAACACAACAAAATCCAGCCAACTGACCTTGGTTGAAAAATGCAAATCTGATCCCATTTGCTTGCAATATGTACATCCTGAGAGAAGAAGATATCCATGGGAAATGTTGATCTAACCCTTAGTCCTCATGCAGATCAGCTAAAAGAGTAGATCCCCACAGGCCTTACCAATACCTCATCTATTATCAAAACAAGTGTTATTTTGGGGTGATTGTCAGACCCTTAGTAGATCCAAATGTATTTCTCTGAGATGGGAAGTCTGGATTTTGAGAGGCTCTAAGGACAGCTCTTTGGACATCCAGCCCCGTTTCCTTGGGTCATGGGAAGACACCCAAGTCTTAATATTCATGAAGAAAAAAGGTTTCCATCTGAAAACCTGATCCTCTTGAATTTAGCAAGCACACACAGATATCTACAGACCAGCAGCTTGTCACTAACTCACAGGACAAAGGAAATTGTAACCACCAAAACATGAAGCAGCACACTGTGCTACCTTAGCTCAGCCATGGGGGAACAGCACGCTTGCTTTTCCAGGGAAGATGCCACCCACTGCCTGGCTCAAACAGACAGAAAGACCTGGAAAACTCTACTTACCATATTATAACAGAACACTGAAAACTTTGTCCCCTATCAACTTTCACTAAGACAGACCAGGTTTCACGTTTTTAGTGGATTGTGGGTCGTGCACTACAGCGTTCATTCACCTCCCTCCCTGGGGACATCCCACTGGTGTAAGCACAGCAGAAGCAGAGATTTCTAAACCTCAAAAACCCTCTCAATCCAGAGATTATTCATAGCCCAGAGAAAGAGAAGAGCTGTGAAATAAGCTGACCTGAACACAGTTCTCTTGATTCTCTCTTTCACTTCTTGTTTGGTTGGATAAGAATCCAGTGGGAATTCAAGGTGGGGAGTTGAGCTAAACTGTATCATTCCCACACGGACCTAAAAGAAAAGGTTATGAAAGGTTATGAAAGGTGCCTGTGCAAGCTTTACTCTTTTGATCAATTTACAAACTTGGGAAGACTAAATCGTGTACAGGCAAGCGATGGTTTTGCTGTTGAGCCAGGGGCACTCTGAATGAACTTAAAACTAGAGCAGAAACTCTAGCAGAGCTACCTCTACAGACTATAAAGAAGGCCAGAAAGTTTATCTGGAAACAAAGGGAGCCTCTGCTGCAGGATCTGTATTTATCCATTCAGAGCAGCTTGCAGCCTCAGGGGCAGTAAGTTTATAAATAACACCTTCCACACCAACCCTACACTGTGCAGGCAACCCTTCCATTACTAAGAGCAGCTCCCTCTGGCACTCAGCTCAGCAGGCAACACAAACCAATACTTTTTTCTAATAGCTCCTCCAAAACCATTTTCTCTAGTTGAAAATGCAAATAGACTAAGTAGTCTGTACTGGGAAATACATCCAGAATACTTCACTGAAGTCTTACAAGAAGTATTATGGAATGTGACTATTTCAAAGGTGAAAAGACTGCTAATTTTCAGTCCAGTCTATGCAAGGATTAAGTGAAAGACTAGCAGTAATAAGATAGTTAAAAATAAAATAAAACAAAACACACCACCAAATCTGCAAATATTAAATATTCACTGACACGACCTTCACAAAGACCTAACATTTATTTGGAAAGGCTCTGGCATGGAATCAGGTCCAGAAATTGTCACAGCCTGCTCCAAGGCCCTCAGCTGAGGTAGTGTTGTGGGACTGATGCACTCCTGGAACCTCAGCCAGCCTGGCTTGAAATCCCCTTGATGAACCCCAGGACATGTCATTCAGGGCCAGAGGTGCCTCAAGGCTGACTCCAGGAGCAAGACCTGAGACTACAGCAGCACAGCACCCACCTTCTTCTGGGGAAAGCAGAGCAGAGTATATAATTTACATCAGAAAGATAACTTCCCAGAGATTAGTTCTGCAGCTTTCCAAAGAAAAGCAAGAGAAAACTCCAATCTATGAGCTTCCAAACCAAAATAAAATTATTTTTAAAAACCCCAAATCATAATCTTAAACCTGGAGGATTATGTCTTTTCCCAAGTTCAGAAGGAACTACTTAAAATCAGAAGAATCAAGAAGCATTCTCCAATCCCACTGCTTCACAAACTCCATCTTTCTGAATAAATACTCTGCCCCAATGGCAGCTGGCAGGTTCAATTTCTCAGTTTCACTCAGCACATTACCACTGGCCTTTAGGCACACTGCCAAGCTGTTTGAAAATTAGGGGAGATATTCCTGACACTCACTCTGTCTGGATGGATGTCTAAGGCATCACAGAGCTTGCCTGCAAAGTGCTTGGACCTCTCAAAGCTTCCTTTACCAATGCTGTAGGAGCCATCCAGGAGGAAAAGGACATCTAACGAGGCAGAGCACTGCATCACTAGGAGAAAAAACATATACACAGTGAAACTGCAATTTGTTAGCCCTGCCCTCTGGAAGCAGGCAACCAAGAGCTGAAAATCCAAACAAATTGCAGAGGATGGACTGGGGCAGCCCAGTGTTCACAAGCCAAAGGACACATGCTACCCCCTGCTCTGGCTTGCAGCAGCTCCAGCTCAGCTCTCAGTCTGCCAGACTCAGCTCAGAGCTCAGAGCCCCAGCACGGGAGCAGCCAATGCAGTGAAATATCCAAGTACAGGGAGAGATGTTCTCTCAGAGAGGACACAGAGGGAGGGGTGAGCAGCAGGGAAAGGGAGCCCTGACCACTGGGACCTGCAGGCTCTCCCAGCCCAAGGCACGGATGTAAATACAGGAGGCATTTTCAATGTCTACCGAGTCCCACAGAGCTCAGTGGGTTTCATCTGCAGCACATTTTTCAAAAAAAGGCTCTTATTTTCCTGAACAGATATTCACTGAACAGCTCCCAGACACTGACAGAAACACTTCATGAAAATCTCCCTTTTATCTCCTCTTCAGGGATGTGTCTTTGTATCACCCTTGCCTGCATGAACACGACTGCTCCCAAGTATAAGTTTCTCAGGTGCTTTTCTGCAGCTGAAACCCACAATTTCACTGACATAAATAAATGGCAGATTGCAGAGTATGAAGAGTCATTTTCAAAGCATTTCAAGGGAAATTTCAAAGTTCCCTCTGCCGCATCTGCCAGAATCAACTTCAAGGGAAAAAGAACCCAGAAGTTCAATAGATATCAAGCACACTGATCCCTTAAGAGCTGTTTTGGCCAGCGACATTACCCCCATTATTATAATCTTTTAAATATCACTACTTTTTCCAAATCATTCCTGCTAGCCAAAACCTGAATTTATAATTAGGGTTTTCTAATACCAGATTACAGGGATTGAAAGTTGTGAGGCATTCCCTTCTGGGTCACTGGTCCTCCTAAGGGGGCACCCAGCCTTGCCCCAGGGTGCTGAGGACAAGCTGGAGCAGAGGCTCCCTGCCAGCGCCGCCCCGGCTTGTCAGCCTTGCCCCTGGAGCTGGGCTGAACCTGGAGCTGCAGCAGGGCTGCTATCCCTGCCTAAGCATGCACAGAGAAAACTGCAGAGCCCCCAGGTCGGGCTCAGCATAGAGAAACACTCCTCAGGTGGCTCTGCAGTTGAGGGGGCAGCTCTTCTCCGGGGAGTTGCTAGCAGCGATGTGCAGCAGGGAGAAACAGCCAAACACCATCCTCAGGATGGAAAGTCTGAGCTGAACACATGGTGCTACAGGATAGAGCTGCGGGGCATGCCTGGCATTGGAATAAATGCAATCCATCCCTTGACAGACAACAGAAAAAGATGGCTATCAGGAGAGAATTCTCAACAGAGTTCACGGGTAACAGACTGCAAGTACAAGGGAGCTGCAGGTGAACGTGTACAGCCAGAGCCCGTCACCCCTGCTCCCAGCAGCCTGACTGTGCTGGCTTCACGGCCTGAAAAAAACCACCCACGTGGGAGGTCTGATCAAGTCTGTAATTGAACACAGCTCTTTAAACCAGGAATACTTGGAGCAGGCGCTGAAGGAACTGACAGAAGCACCATCCAGCTGGCAAATAGCCAATTTGGGAAAAACAGAGTAGATGACATCCCAGGAGAGCTAACATCAAAGAGGAAGAAAGCCAGGCTAGGGTAGAGGCACCCACAGTGCTGTGATTGCCAGAGCATTGCTGGGGACTTTACAGACCAAAGAGGGGCTAATAAATGTAAATAACTACAATAACAAAAACTTCAAAAAACCCCACACCCAAACAACCAAAGAAAGAGGGAATTCAGAAATAGAAAAGACTTGCTTTATAAAACAAACTTACACTGTCCAGCAGCTGAGATCTTGCCAATCATCTCCTGGCCAACGTGGATTTGTTGTATACCCAACACCAGCAAAGCTGAGGGATCAAACAGATAACCATCCATGAATGAGCCACACGGGATTTAACCTGTAACAGCAAAAAATGCTGGTTTGCTGTATAGGTTTCATAGTCACACAAAAAAATTTGGTGACACAGCAGTGTATCTATGTCAGGAAATTCCTTCTAGCAGGGACACAGAGAGTATGAAGAATGACAAGGACATGACTCCAGAACACAGGACAGTCCTCACTGCATGCAAGGGACACAGTGCAAGAATGACAGCTAGGCCAGCCTTAGGCCTCTGAGACTACAGACATAAACACTGGATAGATTTATGTACTCATAATATCATAACATCAGCTTTTCCCACATCAGTTAGACACTTTACATATAGATCAGTCATATGTTCAAATTCACAGAAAATCTGTTTCTCCAGGTATTATTTTCTCACCTTTTGTGTGAAATTATGTTTCAGAATAGTTTGTCTCTAAACCTTCTGGAGAGGCACTGACTTGGCTCATTCCTCAGAGTGATGAACTCCAGCTGGGGATAGGGAAGCACCCGAGACAAAACCCACTGAAGCAAAACAGCAGCTTTAAACATACCTTGGGAAAGCAGGAAAATGCAGATGGACCCAAATGACAAGAGGTTCATGGTGACAAATCTGCAGGAGAAAAATAAAAAAACCAAAAAGAAGCAAAAGAGCAGAGGAACAGAAATTCAATTCGTAAAGCAAATTTCTTTACTCGCAGCTGACCATCTTCTTTCTGGGTGTCTCAGGTGATAAGCTCAGAAACATTTTGTCTGAGGAGCAAAAGTAACTCCTGCCCTGGGGAGAAGGGTGGGGAACAGACAGAAGGAAAAGCAATGAGAAAATGCGGGAATAATAGAAAAGGAAATCTTTCAACATGCACCTCTCCTTTCCCATCGAATGCGGAGAGAGCAGCCCTGGGGGGCAGGGAGGGACAGCCAGCCCTGCCTCCCCTCCTCTCCATGCCCACGCACACCTCTCCCTCTCCCTCTCCTTCTCCTCCTCCTCCCGCCCCCTCCCCTCGGGTTTCCAAGAACACCCAACCCAACTCTTTCATGCTTTATGTTTTACAAGGACTGGCTTTCTGGGGAGATGTTTTTATGCATAACTGTCCAGCAAAGTCAATTTTCTGCTCATGTTTCCCTTGAAATCAGCGAGGCTGCCATCACGTCATAGGCAGATCTCAGTGACACTTCCAAGCATGCCCAGATTTAGACCAAGTATATCTGGTAGAGCTCTTGGCTTTCTATTTCAAACATGCATATTTATTTTTTCTCCAGACTAAAAGCACTCACTGGACCAGACTCCTGATGGGTCTCTGCCCCTGTCATTGCAAAAGCAGATTTTCTTCATGTAGTTAAAGACAAGTACGTGTATTTCTTGATAACCAGCTCTATTCATTGTTTTTCTAGAAAATGGGGGGATTTTTATCAGGGAAGACTTTTCTCTACAGCAAATTACACATCCCTCACATCACACAAGGCAAGACACCTAAAGCGGGCCAGGGTCAGTCAACTGCACATTCTGCACACAAAATGAAGAGGAGATTAAGAAATCCACTAGGGCTTACACATACAATAACACTGTCTTGCAGTGCCAGGTGCATCGAGCGTCACCCTTCAGCACATCCTCCCTACACCTCCACCAAATGAACACATCCCAAGCTTGGCTGAGCAAAGGGAGACCGACACAAAACTTTACTTCATTGGGGAAGCGCCAGTGTGGGTCCCTCAAGAGCTTCAAGCCCAGCAGATGCCACAGAAGAAAGGTCATTCTCCTGCCATGCCTCGAGGACATTCTTCCTATTTCCAGAGTGCAAAGGCAGACAGGCCCCTGCTTGCAGCCAGATGTGACAGGTGTTGTGGGATTTTGCATTGTTTTCATGCAAAACATTGACAGGTCAAGACCTCTTGTATTAAACAACTCGGTTTTATCTTGGGTTTAAATCAACGAATCTGCAGGATGAATTCTTTGTCTTTTAGGCAAGTCAGACTCTCAGCAACAGGAACTGAAAAAGAGCTTCATCATCACCTGCTGCTCATCAGCATTAGCCCAGGATTAGCAGCAGCTTTGCTGGGGAGGGAGAGAGTGCGTGAAGCACATTTTTATTTTATCTTCTCAGCCATTAAGACAGGGAATTTTAATAATGTCTACCTCAACAGTGATTCAAAAATATTTTTTTCAGACCACACTAAGTCAAAACTTTTTTTTTGTATCCAGATTCTCACTCGGACACATGAATATGATGACAACTTATTTGAAGCTAAGTAAGAGTTGTAACCATGTGTATGTAGTGTGTTTGAAGGAGAGAGACAGAGAGGGGCAGCTCACACTGGGATCTGAAACTGAAGGGGCAAGAAGGAAGAAAACGGGAAATGTTTAACTTCTCCTTAAAACAAGCATCACAAATTTCAGTCTAAAAGTTTTGACGACATTTTTCTCCAAGTGATAAACAGGATTAAATTTCCAAAAGATGCTCTGCAAAACCGATTTATTTATTCTCCTGCGCCTGGTTCTGCAGTGAGGGAGTTTTGAGAGGCTCTTTTCCCCCGTGCAATGAAGGCTCCTGTACATAGAGACCTTGATCTTGCAGCACTGCTGACACAGGGTACTGTCAAAATCAACATGCTGCAGATCAGATCCTGTACGATCCATGAGTTACAAAATAAAAAGCACTTTTCTGACCTGAGATCTTTTGCTAAACTTATTGTGTAGTCCTGACAGAAGTGCTTGTGCTACTGACTTTGCCTGTGGCTAAAACAGCAGGAGCGTCTCCATGAATGTGTCACTTTTTAAATCTTCTGCCACATGCAAACCCACCCAGTAGAGTCTGAGCCTGCCTCAGCATCACAAGCACTTGATTCTTAACAGCAGTGGGCAGCCAATGTAGATAAATATATAACGATATATTTAGGTTATAAAAGCATACATTTAACTTTGTCACTCAACCAACCGAGAACTCATTCAAGGCTATAGGTTCTGGAGCAATTGTCACCCCTCACCTGAGCTGTGCAAATCAGGGCAGGGAATCTCCAGCTGGGTGCCCAGCGTGACCTGCTCTGCTTTGCACCAGCCAGAAATACCCACACCTGAGAAGGATCAACTACTGATCTATGGCAGGAGCAGGTGTGAACAGTTCCCAAAGGACAGAGTGGAAGAGCTGTCGACTTCAGTGAATCGCTACAGCAGAAGCTGAAGAGAGAGAGGAAAAGTCCTTTTTTAACATATGTGGCATTCCCATGTAGCTCTCACAATGATACAGGTGAAATCATCTCATACCTATTCCTATTACAAAACTAACCCCACTGCTGACCTTATGTTCCTGCTGCATCTCTGTGAGCCCCAAAGGACAAGCCACAGCCTAGGAATTCTCTCCATGGTGTCGCTCCCACAAACAGGTACAAGCTGTTACCTGCATACACTTTCAGGATAGTGATCTATGGACCCTTCCTAAAGGCCCTACTTTAGAAAGCAGGGATCTTCCATATGTGGTTTTGCTTGAGGTTGCTTGTTTTTGGGGGAAGAAGTTGTTTTGGGTTTTTTTTGTTGTTGTTGTTTGTTTTTTTTTAAGAGCTGTGGTAGGGTCAGGAGAAATCCACTTTCTAAGCCATTCCATCTACTTACTCCTTTTAGAATCTTCCTGGAAGATCCAGACAGACATCTTTAAGAGCACACACTGAAGACCACATGGTTGATCCCCAACACACAGAAGATGAGAAGTGGGTCAGAACACACACTGCCTGTTCAGCGCAGCCCTTGCTGAATAAAGCAGGAAAATCTGATTGTGTGCAGGATTTACCTCACAGTGATGATGCTTCACCTTTACTATGCAAAACAAAAGGCCAGTCTCATTTATTTCTTGAAGCATCTGGAAACATTACAGGTCCTTCCTTGATTATCAAACCTGGATCGAGCTGTTACGGTGTCTTTTGCAGAAAGATTTCTATTACAGACATGAGACAGAGCCTGTTTGGAAAGCCTGTCCTGGCAGGCTCAGCACTTTCCCCTGGCCGCACCCCAGAAGTGCTAGAATTAAAGTAATTAAAACATACCAGAGCACGGGCCGAGTCCGGTTTCCTGAGAAGTGGATTTTAAAATTTATTTTACTAACGGAGCATGGCACTATTTATTTATTGAAGAGACTGAGGCCGCGTCCGGCCACGGTGCAGCAACCCGCGCACCGAGCTCGGGATTCCCGGCGGGGGAGCAGAGGCAGAGCCGGGGCTCGGCAGGAACCTCCCGGGACAGGAGCCCGGCAGCCCCGCCGGCCTTCGGGCGCCTCCCGCCCGCTCCTCCCCGTCTCGGGCTGCACAGCGCCCTGAGAGCGAACGGGACCGCAAAGGGTCCCCAGCCCTCCCCGGGAAGGCTCTCCCGGGCTCCACCGCCTCCCCGTCCTGCTGCTGGCCGGGCTGCGCAGGCAGCGGCCCGGAGCAGCCGGGCGGGGGCTGCCCTCGAAGCCCGCGGCGCACCCCACACACCGAGCCGCCAGCAGCTCTGCGCCCCACACGGCCCCTTCCCTCCCAGCCGGCGGGTTAAGATGTTCCCAGTTAAAAGGGTTGGGAAAAAGCTCTGCGAGCGGCACTTTACCTTTTCTCGGCAGACTCTGCACGGCCCCGGTGCACCTGAGGCTCCGAGCGGGCTCCTCCGCCTTGGGGGTCTCACCGTGCTCAGCTGGGACAGGCGCTCGCCTCACCCACCGCAGCCCGAACCAGCAACTCCCGACCGCGGGGTGGGGAAACAAGCGCGGCACCACCCACCGTGCCGCAGGTTACACTCGGGAGAACACTGGCGTGTCCGCTCCGCACAGCCGAAAATGTCAGCAGCGCTGGAGCACAGCCAGCACCGAGCAGTACAGCCACAGCCTCTCCGCCTCACAGCAGCCCCTAAGTTGCTTCATGCAGGATTTTTAGTTTTTTTTTTAAAGAATGTTCTTCCTAATGCTTGTTTTTCCACAGAACACATTTCTTGACCTGTGAGTAAAAGTACCATATTCACACCTACTACACCTGGAGGAATGTGATGTAAGGGGCCTGTTTTAAAAATTATCTTATCATGCTATTATTGTTCTGTGCCAGTACTAGCACAGAACTGAGCTCTTTTAGCCAGAGCTTGCACACCTCTTCCGTACACAAAATCTAGACACATATCGATGATTTTTGAATTGTACAGGTAAAACACATCCTTGTGTTTACCTCACAGTATGAAATCAGGAACGGAACACACCAAGTGCTAAATAATAAATAATTTCAGTTAAACCCAGTAAGCTAAGTATACTCAAGCTCCTCCAACAGTGCTTTATAGATTAAAATTATCTTAGGATAAAAAAAGCCTTGTTGTTTTGCAGTGCTAGGTAATTTTTATCAATTTCATAGTACTTCCCTCTCAAAAGTGACATTACTCTAGACTTCCAGTTCACTTTTGGTTTTATTGTTCAGAAGGGAACAAAGGAATTTTATTTGCAAGAGCACACGCTACTGTTTAAGTGTAGAGAAATATAATCCATAGGTAACAGTTCATCACTTCAAGAAAAAATTTCAAGCAGAGATTAAAGCTAGTGGAACCCAAGGCTACACATGAGGAACTCCACTGGGTTTCCACACTTTTTGATGTTTTTCTACACCAAGGCTCCCAAGTGTTCATCTGAAAATCAGGGGTGAACTAAGTATCTGAAGCACGTTTAGTCTCTTACTTCTCCAATTACTGCCACGTGCTTTTGTGAAACAAAAAACACTGCTTTCCATTTTGTTTTGGTTTTTTTACTCAAGTAGAACAAGCAAAGATTCACTTTTCCTTTGTCCTGCTTATGAAATGCTTTTGGCTACTACAGTCAAACCCATCTTCTGAGATGCAGTAAGTGGTAGGAGTGGGAAGGTGTGGACAAGTGAACTAAAGGTGTGGGACTACTAAAACATCAGCAAGGTGCTTTGCACGGCAGCAAATGTTTGTGCAAGTCACTCTGGTCCCAGGGAGTCAAAGGAAGCTTCCTTGGTTCAGAAGCAGGGGCACAAACAGAACTCCAGAAATCCAAGTGCAAGCATTTATCAAATTATTAATTACTGAAAGAATACAATGCAACAAAAACTAAGAGGCAGGGAAAGAAAATGAGGCAATTTGAGTGTAATAAATTCGAATGTAATACAACATTAAGTCAAAGGAAAATATTTTGCAACAATTTTAATCTCAAGATTGTTCCAATCTGCTAAATTCCAAACTTGAAGTATGTGTTTTAAGTGGAGAAAAAGGCTAACCCTACCGTTTCAATCAGCAAATGTCTACTGTGTTCCACAAACAATAATCTGACATTCCTGAATTAGTCAGAAATGACAACCAGGTATTCAACTGAAGTAATACTGAAAATCTCTTAATAATCTGATTCAGTATGTTTTGTCACAGCCTAGAATGGGTCTTTTTTTATTATGATGTGAAAACTTGATGCTGTAGAAATCCTGATGATGTAGCTACATAGAAAACAGGTTTGATACCATTCACTTCAAAATAACATTCACAGATGCATATTATACAGCATAAATGTAAAGAAATAACTGTGCACATAAAGTGTTTACTGACTTTAGAGAGAACTACCTGTATGCAGTCCAAGACAACATTCAACCTGTAATGATAATGAAATCGAGTTTATGAAGAAAAAAATCTCGGTCTAACTTCAGGCCAGAAATTAGAAGGAAAGATGAGTAATTTTTAAAAAAACCAACAAGAAAAACCACCCAAAAAAACCCAAAAACAAACAAAAAAAAACCCAACAAAAAAACCCCACAAAAACCCAAAAAACCCCCCCAAAACCCAAACCAAAACCAGAGCAAAAAACCAAAACCCAAACTGCTTTTCAATATAAATGGTAGAAAAGTGAAGTGACCCTTACAATTACGATAATTTCAAATCCAAGTCTATAGAACAGACACACAATGTAATGACTATTCCATAAATTTCTGTGCATTCAACAAGAAAATACAAGCAAAAAGTTTACTAGCACTTGGTGGCATAAAACAAGAACAGAAGAGAATTTTTTGCTTGCAGCTTTGCAATCCTCTAATTTACATACTTGTGTCACAGTAACAATCAAGCATGGGGATAAATGCAGGTAATTAAACAGCAGAGTTTCTACAAAGTGACCTTCATTTTTTAAGCTGATGCTCTTGATCTTCTAAAAAAGGAACTGCAGGAACTTGGTGGACATGCAAATGAAATGGTGCATGTCAGAGACTTAGGGCTTCAACAGGTTTTTCATATCAGTGAATCCATCTGGATTCCCAAACTTGTTTAAAAGGAAGAGTAGGACTTGTTTATGCTTTTCAAGCTGTAGAATAAGCAGAAAAAGTTAGAGATATACAATTCTGTTTTTTTTAAATTGCTCATTTCAGATCAGGGTACGACAAACTCAGCTAAGTACCATATTAATTCCATAAACATATTTAGTTCCTTTCTGTTGTAAAATCTTCTGGAGGGGGAAAAAGCCAACAGAATTGTACCTGACTTCCCCTTGTCCATATATGTGTCCCTCCCCTCCTTTTTTTTTTTTCCCCTAAAGCAGCATCCTTAAACCAAATTGATTAAATACTCAAATTGAGATGGAGATTAGCATCTTAAAGGAGACAACAGAGAAAAGTACCACTCCTGAGACTTCAGACTCTAAAAAATGAAGTAAGACCTGTCTGGGGCAAAGTACAGACTACGTGAAATCTGTGTCCTCTAAACACCATCCTCCCTCAGCTTCAGGGTGCTCCAATTATTACCATGTATTAAAAAACCTGAGAGTGTCAGGACACATTTAACAAAACTTCCATGTTTCAGTAGCTATTATTTCCTCTACTCCCATTTGTTTCCTACAGAGTTTCTTTTGAATTCTGGAAATATAAAAAGAAAGTATTGCTTGGAGTGAATCTTACTTGCACTTTTAATTCCGTGCAGCAGCAGTTGGTCTCACCTCCATTACCTACAAAAATCAGAGTGAATGAGCAAAGTACATACATACATTTCATTCCTTCCCTAATTTAAGAGGGGAAATGTAGCATTGTCCAGGATTTTTAGAAGGAAAAACTATTTAAACCTATGCTTTCAAGTTCTTCAGAATAAGCAAACTGAAGTAATCAAGCCAAAGTATATACCTTGATGTTCACTATGCAATTTTTCAGGACTGCAGGATGTGACCAAACCCTCCTTTAGCAGTTTGTCAGCTACATTCACATAACCACTGTCTAAGTATTTCTCCACTGTTACTAAATTAACATTTCCATTAATCCCTTTCACTGTTATTGTGACGTGTTGCTTCAATAATAGTTTTTTCAACTTGTCAAGCACTAATGGAGACCACTCAGCTTTCTCTATTCCTGCAAGAAAAGGAAAATCAGATTTGTTATATAATTAATTCCTTTAAGCTATAACTTGAATAGTACATAAATTTTTGGAAAACATGCTAAATTTTCCTAAAATAAATAGCTTAAATTCTAGAGATAATGAACTAAAAACATGTTTTTTAAACCAGCTTTAACCATGTTTACCAATATACTATTCCAGAAGATCATAATGTTGTTTACCAGTATTAAGGAATGAACATTACCACCAGAACAGGTACAAATTTATAATGTTCAAGAAAACCAGTCAGGGGTTTATGGGGTTGTTTTTTTTTGGGGGGGGGAGGTTTTTTTTACCTGCAAGTGAACATGTAATTGTCTGAAAAGGCACCTTTAAATAGGAATCGGTGATTGGCAGCACCCTTGACAGGGGTAAAGTTTCTGTGTTGCCATAATCTCCATACAGTACTTTCACTGCAGACTGGGAAGCTTCCAGAACAACAGCTCTGTACCAATTGCCATTACCTGAAAAGATTGGTAAGAGAACGGACATGTGTGAAAAATTACCTTATAAACACAGTTTATCCTGAGAACCAGGAATTTTAAAATACTGTGGTGGAAATATAGAGGCCAACTGAAAGGAAGCACAACTAAGAGATCCATAAGCACTTTCAAGTTGGTGTTTTCCTCTGCCTAAAGCAAAAATGAAAGCAAGTGTTTTACACTGGCCAAGGAAATGCAAAGACAAACGACTGTCTCACCTGAGAACTGAGCACAACAGGCTTCACCCAGTTTTGGCTGGAAGGGCTGTTTGTTACAAGATCTACAATAGTCTTCCAGTGAAACCAGCTCCTTAAGGAGCTTCTTCTGACCTACAGAAAAACTCACATTCACTAACCACATCTGGGTAGAGTGAAGAGCATACTTAACCCTCCCCGCTCCCACCTGTGACATTTTTCTATTTCCCTGCTATCCATTTCTACGTGGTTCAGTTCACTACACACTTCACTTTATTAACTAGCTTGCAACAGGGACTTCTCACTGGTATTAGGAACTATGAACACTTTTTCTTACCTTTATTTGGAACTGGTACAGCATAGAACAAGTCTGGGCTTACAACTTCTGTTACCCAGACAGACATGGTTTCATCTACAGCCAATTCAATTGACTTCCAGTGCCCAAGTGAGGTTGCTAATAGAAATTGTAAGAAAAGTCAGTTTTATCACTGTCCTCCAAGCAAACATACATTTTAAGGAACTGCTATTTTATTTGATATTTATAATGATTTTTTGAAATTCAGACATAACCACGTTGTCTTCCCTTCAGGAAGATAAATCTAAACTAAGATAAATTAAGCTTACTTTGCTGCTCATAAACTGTTGGCGTGTCAAAGTACCTAAAGTAAAAAACAGCTCAGGAAAAGCATAAGAAAAGTTTCAGTCATAGAAAACTTTGAATTCTCTAATTCCCACAGAGTCAAACATCATTCATTTAAGACAAGCACAGTGATTTTTTTCTCTTTTTCTTTTTGTCTGTAATGCCACCTGCAGGGCAGCTGGAGTTCAACTCGAAGAACTGACAATATAACCAAACCTATACATTGATATTAATTGTAGTTGAACAAGAAAATAACAAGTTAAAGGCTGAATACTGAAAATTCTTGTTAAATCTAAAAGTTAACATTCCTTCAATTACCTTTTTGGTTAACAGACTTGTTTGGAAAGTTATTTTTATCTTGTAGAACTTCCTTTACAACTAGTTTTTCTGAAGTTAGTATCTCATTGATCACTTTTGGACAATCTGTGGAATTATCAGTAAGCACTACACCCGCCCCATCTTCAGAAAGGGAAGTTACTGTGGCTTGAAGCTCTAAGCCTGAAGTGTACATATGAAATCTTCTTGTAGCTTCTGGATTCCATTTGTTATTGCCAGGCTTTATACCTAGGAATTAAAAAAAAACTGTTAAAATTTCTCCTTTCATTAATATTGACTTTCCTGAACGTTATAATTTCCTTTAAAAATACTTCAAAAAAATTCTTTAGAGCATACCCTGAAATATCAAGGCTACTTTCACTACCCTAGGGTAACACATTGTCCTCCATGCTGTTAACTGCTCTCCCTCTTCCTCCTTTTTTCTAAATGCCCTCATTTCCTCAGGACTCTCAAGTTTCATCTTCTATATTTTACGATTCAACCAAGCAAATCCTTTGCTTCAGCACAAACAACACTATTAAGACTGTTTTTTAATAAGTATAATCAGGCCTTTTTATTAAAGGAGCAGAAAAAACATGTATGTTCAAAGGGCAGGTGGATGGGGGAACAGCAAAAGACACTTGAACTAAATGAGGTTTTGAGCTTTTTCCCGTTTCCACATTTTTCATTTTTAAACCAAGCAGACTACATCAGAAAGTAAGAAAAATTCTACAGAATTTTGAATGGGGTGGAAAAGGAATTTGCAGAACACTGAGAAACAGCAGTACAGTGCCAAACTCTTCAGGAGTGAAATGAAAGAGAACTGAAAGGCCAACTTGCTTCATTAAAACAGATTAACTCCTTTGCCTGCAAAAATTTTGAGAAATGAAGTCACACAAAAGCAACTTTTACTCCTAGCAAGGCAACAAGCAAAAACCAGTAAGCACTACAGATGAAACAGAACTAAAGAAGCTCCCTTTGACCAGTAAAGCAGTAAGCAAAGTCCATGCGGATCACTCCAGAGAACTGGCAGGAGCTCAGAGAAGAGAAAACAAACAAGCCCAAAAGAACACAGTTCTGCACAGTGTTATTCCCTGTCATCACCTCCTTCCCCCAAAGCAGCAAGTCTTTAAATACAGGAGCTCCTGTAAGAGAAGAAATTGTAAGGTTCACCTGAGAGCCAGCATTTAATTGCTTGAAATGGAAGTTTTAGGAATGAGGATGAGATCTGTCGGATGTTCTCCAGTGGTACATCCTCAGTATTTCCGTAGTCCACAAAGCTCACTCGAACACTTCCATCTGAAGTGACATTCTTCACCACAGCACGGTACCAGTTACCATCCTCTAATTTTAAAGAAGATTTAAAAAAAAATAATAATTATGTCACACATTTACTAAGTCTACCAGCTTTCACTTGTCAGTAAATAAATATAATTCTTTGCTGTCCTCTGCCAATGTAAACTATCAGGTAACTTTGCATGTTCACCCTATTTAAATTTTAAAAAAAATAAATTTTAGTCTGTTACTTGCCAGAGTAAAAAGCACAGCAAGGGTCTCCATTCTCGGGCTCAAAAACATCTGGTGGTGTTTTCTGACAGTATTCAGACAATGATTTGTTAAGTGAGTTTAGAGCAAGTAACTCTGAAAATCACAAAGAAAAAAAACAAAGTTGAGATCAATGAAATGAGCTGACTTGAACTTTATCAATGCTGTTCACTCTACAGTTTACTTATAAACCTTCAAATGTTTTCTTTGACTATGTAAGCCAAGGAACAAACAAACATCCCCCACTTCTTAAGAGCTGCCCCATATTTTTTGTTTGAATGCCTTTAGCTCCCTCTTCAGCCACTGAATTGGGTCACATTCTTTTTCTAGCATTTAAAAAGCCAATGGCTATCAGAAGTCTTCATACAGACTTCTGGTAGAGAAACAAGATGACTTTTTAAGTAATCCAATAGGAAGTCATGTCTCAATGGCTGCATTTCCTCGTTTTTGTGTTACAATTCTTACATCTCTAAGTTTTTAAGAATTACAGGAGTGTACCAGAAGAGAGCTCCAGTAAATATTGTCTTGGCACAGGGGACATGTCTGTTATTTGCTTTTATTAACAGAATCACTAAACCAGGAAGGGTGGAAGAGACCTTTAAGATCGTTTAGTCCAACCATCAGCCCAGCACCACCATAATCACCCTGAAGTACCATATCCAGATTCCTCTTGCACGCTTCCAGAGAAAATGACTCTACACCTTCCTGGACAACTTATTCCAATGCCTGCCCACTCTTCCAGTGGGAAAAAAAAAAAATTAAGATATCCTTTGGCTAGGTAACTCTTTCACTTTCCTCTACTGCTTATCTTCAACATTTTCAGATTTCAATACCATTATGCAATTTGTCACTCCACTTGTATTCCCAGATAAAAACCTCAGAGCTAAGCCCTCATGCTGTAAGCTTACTTGACATGGCAGTTCATTAGAAATATAATAAAATCAGAAAGCAAAGAACTATCAGAAAGAATTAAGCTGAATAAACTTACCATGGCTGTTTGAAATCTGACAGTAGAATTCTCCAGGATTGTACACCGTACACACTATGACACTGACTGTTTGGTTAAGAGTTAATTTAATCCACTTGCACATGCTTTTGTTCCTTGTGTCCTCTAGAGAGGACAGAGAAAAGCACAGAATGAAAAGAAATTAACTTTTAAAGGAAAAAAAAACCCATCTCAAATGCTCACTCACATCCTTGAATTTTTTGTGAACTGTCCAACAGACTAATTACCAGGGAGAGCCTCTCTGCAGAATAAAAACCAAGTAAGAGAAATTACTTGAACATAGACTTAAAAAAAAAAATTTCAGAAGAGAATATATACGTTTGCCAGACACAGGATAGAGAAAAAAAGGAACTTAGCATGCTTCATATGAGAGAAGTCAGGAATCTTCCCCAAGATTTCAAAGGAAATCAACATAACTTTTGCAAAAATCTCTCAGATTGAAGCTTTGGACACTAAATTCAAACAAGGCAATAAGCTACTAGAGCAAAGTTTTCAAGGACTAAGTATGTGGACTTACAGGTAAAATACAGGACAATGAAGATGAAACCAGGAAATATTATTTGTACTAACGGATCAGGATGTTAGAATGAGCAGGTAATAACTTGTCATAGCCTACTTCAACTGGAAATGGTAAGACTTCTAACCAGAGTAAGTACCAACTTATAAAAGCAGGCTATCACAACTTTGTTAAGCGTGCACACCTGGATACACACATTTCTATATACATTAATATTTATATTAATTAATATATTTCCATAATCGTAATGTTTTTATATATTTCTTTATCATTTCTTTACGGCTAAGTTGCCATGGCTAACGTTTGGACTTGTGAAGCCTAGACTCAATGAGCCAGACTGAAAAGCTGGTAAGAGCTTTTAAAGACTGACCAGGTAAGAGCTTGCATTTTCTGTACCCACTCTAGGAGGATAAATAATGCCAGTGCAGCAAGATGTGTTCATACTCACCATTGGTTTGCTCAGTATCACTGGCTCTGGCTGCTGGTAGGGCCATGCTCAGTTCCTCAGCTGCACAGCCTTCCTTGATGAGAAGGCTTGATACATTTACTGCTGGAGCACCTGACGCATCGGTGAGCTCCACCACAGATCTAGAACTCTCTTTTTTCACTACTTTTACAGTCAACACTTTGTCTTTCACCAGTTTTTTCATGTAGGAAATACCTTCCGAGGTCCACGTTCCTAACGGTGGCTTTACACCTAAAAAGTCACAAAGTATGGAAAGGTTCTGAGGTGACTCCAACTCCAGTGTGTGGACAGGTACAACAACTGCAAGCACATTCTGAATTATTCTGCAAATAATGCCTCCCATTACCTCCATCCTTCCCCGTGTTTCAATGTGAGACACTACAGGTGTGATGGTTATGTAATACCACTCGTTTTCCCACCATCTAGTTTGAAACTGCTTGTCATTTCCTTCATACCTGCCAGGCTGCATCTTATGGCTTGAGCTGGCAAATCCATTAAGCTTGGAATTATAGGGCGAAGTCTGGTCAGTGGAAGAGAGTCAGAATTACCATAATCCACATAGTCCACCAAAACAGTGTCCTCAGAAGCATAAGCTGTAACAGCAGCACGATACCAAAGGTTGTCTTCTAGAAAGGAAGATACAGATGAAATGTCTGAAAACAGAATTAATTTTTTGACAGAGCAATATAAAAATAGATCCATCCCAGTACAGCCCAGGACTACCAGGTGTTGGTTGAGCAGCATTCTGAGAAGGAGTCTAATCAGAGCAGCTTCATTACATATAATCTCACTTCTCCTGTGCTTCCTTTGGAGACTGAAATTTCAAAGATATATTTATTTCCAACCCTGGGAAAATAGTACTTAGCAACATAAAAAATCCAAATTTTCCATTTCTCTATTCTAAATAATCTGAATCCAGAGTTAAGAGTTTGCTCAATAAAGGGACATTTTAAAACCAGTATTTTACAGATATAATTTCTTAAATCACTACCAAGCATTATTCACAGCTAAAAACCAGAACAAATAAACTCTACGGTAAAGATTTCTATACATAATTATGAAATACATCTTTTTGTTAACAAATTTAAGTGACATAACTTAGTATTTTCACTCCATTTTTACCTGTGAACTGGGCACAGCACACATTGCCAGCAGCAGGACGGAAAGATGGACTAGTGGGAAATCTGCCACAGTATTCATTAAGAGATGCTTCAAGCTCAGCAAGTTGACCTGATGTTAAAATACATAGGTTTTGGAACATAGCCTGTCTTGCAATTCTTACAAAAATAATTAAGCTCAAAGCCTGGAAGAACATCTTGTAGTCTAATGGAGATTATTTCAAATGTTTAACTTTGATCAGACATGGGCTCTTCAATCATTAACACCCAAGAGAGTCCTCATGTGTGTCAGAGCAATCACAGCAGTGAACAGACAGGGAAAACCAGTGGTGGAGTTTTTCATCAAAGGGACAAAGCTGAAGCCAGTGCAAATTGAAAGCAAGCTAGTGGAGACATGCCAAGAAGAAAGCAAGGCAGCCAGCTCTTCCAACAGCAGGCAGATGATGAGACAGGCCACTTCTTCCCAAAGGACACACTTTCAAACTGATGACCCAGAATTAAAAGGTTGCACATGGATACAGAAGAAAAATTCACCTTCCTCCAGCCATTCCTTACCAAAGAGAAAACCAGGCATTCTAACATCCCATCTCCAACTCTCACTTACGGGCACTTTGCATCCGCTGACAAAAAAAGGTGTCTGGATTTTGAACGTGGGAAACCACACCAGAAAATTCATCTCCGATACTTAAAGAGACAAACTTGGCAACTGAATTAGCACAGAGAGGAGAGTCTTCATCCTCAGATATTTTTATTTCACTTCCCTTTGAATGGTTTTCTGATAAAAAAACATAAAAAAGAAAAAAGGTTGCCAATCAAAAGCTAACTGACTTTGAAAACAGAAACATACTGAAATAGTTTATTCTTTTTATTTATGTTTTGAACTTGGAAGGCTCCTGTCACATTACAAAATTATTGCTTACATAATAATCACTATACAAATGTTTTATACTATTAAAATGTGTATGAGCTAATGTCAGTAATGACCTGAAGAAATCTCCATTAGCCAACATTTTTAAGTCTGAGGTGATGCTAGTGAGCAGGTAGAGTACCACACGAGGGCCTAAAATTCCCCAAGTTTAGTTTGATTTGCTTGCTTACCTCTTAGAAAGTCTCCTTTGGCCTCACTTCCTGAAGTTAAATGAGACTTCATTTCTAAGGGAACTTTATTTGGGCAGTCTTCTAAAATATAGATGCAAGAATAAATGATTTATCATACAAAATAGCCATCAGCTAGTTTCACTTCAGAACCATCCTCTGAGCCAAATCTACATCCCTTTCACAAGGTGAGCATGTTCTACTTATTTTTTCAGCACTTAATGTTTAAAATAAAAAATAAAGGCAACTTCAGAGTAGCTCAACTATCTGACTTCTCTGAGCACATTCTCAGCTCCAAGGCTATCTGACGTGATAAAATGAGCAAAGCAGTAACAATCAACATTTACTTGCAGTCACTAAAGACTCTGAGCCGAGAAACTGATTACAGCTTTTCAGACACAAGGATTCGTAGCTTACCTCAGTATTTACAACACTGAGTGTGTCATGATTTAGTCAAGATGTCTTTGTAAATCTTGGTTTCTCAGCTATTACATACCCCATTCATACCGATGCACGAAGCAGTATTCCAAACTTTCAGTACCAATATTTTCAAAATAAAACATCAATACAGGTGCTTATAGTCTGGAACAAATGCATAGAACATTTCAAGAATGCAGTGATATTTATGTGGGCTGCAGATCAATGAAATAAATATGGTCTTGGCACTATATTGTTCCTGCTCTGCAGCCAGAGGAAAACCTAAATAACAGAGTTTTCCACATGACAAAAGATACACTTTGCAGTTATTGATCTGCTTTGACAAACAAACCCAGCTCAACTGAAAATCTGAACTGTGACTCCTCCAAGGTCTGGTGCTTGACTTGTCCCTCACTGAAACTTGCCATGTTCGAAATATAACCATGCTTATAGAGATCTCCACCTGGATACAGCAATATCCAATGATTGTTCATTGATTTTAGCAATGATCTTCTTCTTTGGGATACTTAGTGAGCATGTATGAAGTATTATGAAAGCTGGTAAAATCCTGCATAGACACTGTAATTTTTGAAGAGTTAAAAATGCATAAGAAAGAAACAAAATGGTACCAAATTTTTATGCATCTATTAAAACAGAAAAATAAAGAAGATAAACCAGAACACACTGAAGTTAATACAATTTTACTGGAAAAGTAACCTTACTAAAATTTAAGGCTGTTAAGCTTAGCAAGGTATTTCAGGCACTCACATTTTATGCAAAGGTGAAATAAAGTAGAAGTTGAAAAAAAAACAACACAAGTCAAGGGAGAGGGAGGAGGGCAAAAGAAAGAACACTCATTTTTTAGAGGTGTTGGGGAAGAGTGTGAACATAAAAGCCTTAATTGTGGCGAGGTTTTTTTACCCACACAGTCAAGCACTTACCAGAATCTGGAAGAACAACATCTACAGCAAAGCTCAATCTCACTTCCTCCTGTAATATATCAACACCAGTTAGTGAATAATGCTTCCCCACAAGCTGAGAAAAAAAAGCTGGCAATGCCTTAATTCCATCCTTTTCCTATTGGATCAAAATGGGTAAAGAAACACTAATTGACTGCAAATAATTATAATTAGAACAAGAGGGGACAGCAGATTATTTCCCCCTAAGTGACTAAATAATTAAGGCCTTCAGAAATATCGCCTTACATATTAAAGCTGCTGTTGGGGCTTGATGAGCTAACAATTCAACTAACTTCTGCACTCTCTTCTAAAGAATTGGGAAATTAAGGTAAAAATAAAGAATCCCAGGAAGCTGAATTACCCTCTTTAAAACAGACACAAGTAATGTTGAATATGGAGATGTTCAGCCACAGCTCCTTGTAGTAACCAAGTTCAAGAAACATTGCAGAGATATACTGACCACCAATGAAGAACAAGTGCTGAAGACTCCAACACCTGTTTTCCAGGACAACTCAGCTGAAACACTCGTGGTGCTCTCATAAATAAGAAGAATTTAATTCCACTTGCTTCCTCATAACCTTAACACCCTGAAGTAAATTACAGCTACTGTTTTATCTGTGGGCATCCATTTTTAAAAATGTCTGATGATTTAATGTAATCCACCTTGGTATCATTCAACCTAAGTTCTCTTATTCTGCAGAAGTTATGAGAGCTTCAGAAGGTGAACAAGATTAAAAAAAACCCTTCTGTTCTTTGAAAATAAAGTGACTGCAAATTTTGTATTCATATGGTACAACCATTTGGTATAAAGGGCCCTCACTATCAGTTTATCAGTTTTAAGAGGACCCACTCACAAGTACACACAAAACAGGATCTAACAGGACGGACAAACAGAAGTCTCATGACATGAAGACTCCTTTCTAAATTCCTTCAAAAAGTTCAAGAGATGAATAAGCTACTTCAAACAAGTGCACGACAAAGGAATTCTACAGTACAAACAGGAGGGCTTTTTGGAAGTATGCAAACTTTTTCACCTTCATAAACGTGATCCCAAGAAACCACGAAGACACAAAAATCAACTCCTGCAGAAGAGTTCATAAGAAGACTGGAAGAAATGTTTGGCTCAAAGTAAGATCAAGAGAGGCTTCAACACATGACAAATGTGTTGTGATGTGTCATCTTTAGTTCCTTCTACAGCAAAGAAACAAGAGCTTATCTGCATCTGTTACTGTATAATACTACATTAAATGTATTTCTCTAATAAATTTTCAAGGCTCATGATTTCTTCACAGAAATAAGACACCAGAAGCTTTCTGAATTGGACACATTACCTCTGTTTCCTTCCCACAGTATTTCTCTAGCAACATCATACATGTCTTGATTTTTAACTTTTTCACAAGTGTTTTTTTCAAGAAAAAGCAGGGCTGTCTGATGGTGCTTCTAAGAGCACGAGAAGTAACAAATTTCTGAATGCTTCTCCCTGTAACTTTTCATTTGAAGCACTGATCTTTCTAAAAGGAGCAACTTGTTCCTTTCCTGTACAGGTTAAATGAAGCACACTGCCACTCACTCACAGCAGAACCATTCAAAACACAGTCAAAATTGTATTCCATACCTTAAGATAAACTCCCGTCTTGGTTTTGCTATTACTTAAACTGTAATAAAAGAAAACCATGTCAATTTGAAGAACCAAAGACTGACAAGTAGCATTAATAATACAATCAAATTCCAAACAGATAAAAGGCTGTGTTCACAGTATGAGATTTTTTTCTCAACATTTATTCCTCATCCACTAAAATGCAGAATTACAAATATGGTCATATGTAATAATTACAGACATAAGAGAATGCAGTACTAGCCTGAGAATAAGCAACATATTTTACTGTAATAGTGCCTTCCCGTGGTCATTTATGTTGTAGTGGGAGGGACATTGTCTTTCCGTGAAGATGATTTGGCAGAATATTCAACAAACTTACTTCTGTTTAAGGGGATCACAAACTACTCTATGTGCTGGCCAATCCTTTTTCTGACAATCTGCAGAGCAATAGTATGTTTGCAGACACTGTGAACATCTGAGCTTTCCTGAAACAAACCAACAAAGAGACAAGAGAGGTCTGAGCAAAACACATACTGGAAGAAACAACAACTGTTTAAATAACTGCTTTACAAAACACCTCCCCTGCAATTCTAAGCACAGAGAAATAGGTGTTTGTATTCACATACAGCTATCAAACATTGCTGCCCAAATGTCCCAAATCCTCCCACATTTAAGGGAAAAAACCCCACCACTTTTGATAAAGAAACGCTGCTTCTGCTTGTCAGTTCTGTTACTCCAACTGCGTTCTGAACAGTCTTTACTTGTGTGTGATAGTTAAAAATACAATCCATTTAAAGACATTTCTGAGCAAGCCTGATCTGTCTCACGGATAAATGTACTCTATGTCACAGACTACAGGACAGCAGGCACTTACCAAACAGACCACAGTGATGGCAAGTGCCCCCTTTAGGGGGTGGTACTAAGAAACTCAAGAAACTCTTATCATAGCAAATAGAAAAAGCACTCTTAGAGGAATATTGCAATTTCTTTGGCTTCCCATTAATCCAATTAGAATGTGACACCTGTGGAAGAAAAACCCGAAGTTATTCTTATTGGAAAAAAGCTGCCCATTAGGGTAGAAGCATTCTAATATACAAAAACATGACAACAAAAGGAAACAAAACTTCTAAGTTCTAGGAAGATAAATGCATGCTGATAATTCCTGCTATCTAGAAATTTGGGGCAACTATAAAGTGAAATAACTCACAGTATTTTCTTTATCAGCTGCAGCTATGCAGTTCTCGCTACCAGTTTTGTCTTCCATAGAACTTCCTAGAAGCAGAAGTATTTGCAAAGGGATCTGATTAACAACACTAACACATGCCTATGTTACGGAATATTTGCAGGAAGAAACAAGGCTCTTGGCTACTCCTACTATTCTGCCAGCCCGTTTGAGTGAATGGAGATCACGGAACATGACACACTCTGGAAGTCACTTGTTTTCATTCTGATGCCACATTTATTCAATAATGCAAGCAGTGGTATTGTTCAAACCACAGTGTCACCTTTTGTGCTCATCACGCAACACTGAAAAACAAAACATTCTGAAAACAAGAGATTCTGACTTTCCAGTGAGTGCCTTATAAACCTTGTGGTCTTTCCTGTGAGTTTTTCTTTACCAAGCAACTCCTAGAAGACGTTCAACTAAGCCTGCGTATCAATATATAGGAATTCTGTTTTTATAAGTGGGCAACTCATCCACCTACAAAGAACTTGTTTCTGTTTTAGGCTACGTATGCCATTCAAATCTTGTTCCAGTCTGGCAGGCCTGTCCAAGGTCTCCACTGAGACAACATAAAGCTTACATGGCCTTTTTACCCACCTGGAAGCAAGTTAATCTTGTAAACTCTGCCTGAACTAAAACTCTTCTCTAACATAGAATCAAATTTCATTAACTCTCCAGACCCAAGTTGTTTGTACATAAAGCTAGTTCAGATCTCCCAAAATGAAGCCTGTCCCTCTTCCCAGCTTGGAATAAGAGACCATGGATCAGACAGCACAGAGGCACTTATGAGTCAAGGAACATTGCTGAAGGAACTGCAACTCCCACGTATAGGTCCAAATTCCCTAACACTTCAATTATCCTGGTAGGTTTTTTTTAGTTTCTGAGGCACTTCAGCAGGCATAAGTTTGGATAATTAGGAGTTGTGTTTAAAAGTCATACTGATGATGTGCATCAATAATCAAGTATATACACAATCACAGAAGAATAAAGTCAAGATAACTCTGTCAAGCTTAGGACAAAGTCTCTCTTACTGCACTTGTGCCGCTGTTAAAACTTTCTGTACTCTTTCTACATTTGTCAAAAATACCCTGTGTTGTTTGCTTACAAAATACTGGATTTTGTTCAATATTTCAGACACACGGCCTCAAAAGTAGAAGCTTTTCAACAGTAAGTTGGTACCTGTGAAACTGTTGCTTAAATCTGCATCTGCAACTTCATTATATTGAAGGTTAAGTGGCTCTCCCATCATGTAAAGGTTGACATTAGAGTATGACCAAAGGTGGCTGTGGGCCAGGTAACTGCAAAAGCATGGATTTAAAGATTAGTTCAGGCAGGCACACAAATTAAAAGTATTTTTGGATCATATTCTGAAGATATATCCAAGCATTCATTTTAGAATGATTCTCTATCACCTGTTCCTTTTGTCAGCACAGCAAAACACTTTCTGCATTAAAGAACTCAACAATGAATACTGCAGATTAAATGACAAGAATTCCTTTAGGAGAGGAACACACCGACAAACAGGAGTGGCCCCAACACCTGCACATGAAGCTCGCTGTGTCTCTGGAGGAGATCCCGCCGTACTTTTGTTAAAAAAAGTCTGTGGTAACAAAGAGCACAGGCTGGGTTCCTCATGCCCAGGAGCCTGAGGGGAGCCGCTGCCCGAGGGGAAGCAATGCTCTGGGATCTGCCGAAATGCGTTTTCAGCGCCTGCTTTCCAAATGCTAAGCCGCAAAATAATTGTTTTAAATGAAAAGAATAGGAGAAAACAAACTAAAATGAACTTGCGAATAAAGCAGAGTAGTCTTCGAAGTGACACTGCAAACCAACTCCACCAGAAACGCGCTTTCAACAACCGCAATTAAACAGGTGCTATTAAAACTAAGCGATTTTAAGTAACTCAGAATTAGAGTTAGACAGCCCCGTCCCACGGCCTCCAGCCAAGCTCGCAGCCAACCCCGCCACCTCCGGCCCTCTTTCCCCTCAGCAAAGCGCTCAGCCCCGGGCCGTCCCCGGCTCCTTTCCCGGGAGAGAGGGAAGCCATCGCCCCTGCCCCTCTGTCCCCCGAGAGAGGCGCTCACCCCGGATCGCCCCTGCCCCTCTCTGCCCCGAGAGCGGCGCTCACCCCGGGGCCGCCTCGCTGCCGTCCGCGCTGCCCCACGCGGGAAGCAAGGCCGCTCACTCGAGGACCGTCGGGAAGAGAGGGCTCCAGGCGGTCCCGCCGGCTCCGTGCCGCTTCTTCTGCCCCGCCCAGGCTGGACCGCGGTCCTCAGGGGCGGAGCGGGCCATGTGCCGCCCGGGCGCGGGCAGAGCCGCTGTCCGGGCCGGGGAGGCGCGGCCGGAGCCCTGCGCTAGTGCCGGTAACTGCAAACCCCTTCAGCCTGGCCTTCAACACTTCCAGGGATGAGGCATCCATAGCTTCTCTAGGCGACCTCTGTCAGGGCCTCACTACCCTCACATGAAAGGATTTCTTCCCATTATCCAATCTAAACCCGGCCTCTCTCAGTTTGAAGCCGTTCCCTCGTGTCTGATGCCTTGTAAAAAGCCCTTGTAAAAAGCCCCTCTTTAGCTCTCTTGTACCTTTAGGTACTGAAGGGTGCTCTGAGGTCTCCCCGGAGACTTCTCCAGGATGAACAGCCCCAGTTCCCAGCCTGACCTCATAGCAGAGGTGCTCCAGGCCTCTAAGCATCTTTGTGGACATAATTACCCTTCGTTGAACCAGTAACCCGTTTTTTTTTCATACTGATTCAGGAAATGGTAGTGAGAGCTATGCAAAAAGCTGAAATTTGATAAATAAAACAGATGCATTTGTATTTTAAAGTATTTGAATTATGCCCTGTACCTGAGAACATACATGACTTCATCTCCCATTTCCTACCTATTCTCTTTTTCCTTTGTCCTTTTTCCTCTCTCTTTTTGGTACAAGGTGTTTTCCCCTTTTCTCCAACTTTTGTTTCCCACTTCCATGTCTCTATCTTCATGGGCAAATACACTTCATCCTCAAGACTGCTGCGGTTTTATGCTACTACTCAGACATGACCTCAGATGTTCTCAGTGCTGTGCAATTAAGCTTTCACCAAAAATAAATTAATCTGATCTATTTTAGTGCCTACATTGTTGTACTTATTATTAAAAAGTATAAAGTCAGTGATGGATTTTATTGTTATAAGTTCTGTACAGCAGGGAATAATTATCTGTGATCACAGAGAAATAGCTGAAGCACAGCTTTTTGCCTTAAGTCATTTGGCATCTGGCTGTGACAGCACTTCAGTCTAAATCATCTGTGTTTAAGTCTAGGATCCTGTCTGCCAAAGTAAGCATTCTCAAAAGAAAAGCAAACAACACATCTGAGGGCTGCTGAGTTTTCTCTCAGTGGTTTGGAGACCACCTACTAAAGTCAGAAGAGAGACTTCCTGGCTCACATGAACCTCCAGCCGCCAGCTCCAGCCTGAGCAGAAGCTCCGTGGATGGTCTTACAACATAAAGGAAAATTAGGTGGGATTTGGTGGGATTTCAAGAAATCATGTGCCAAATTGCTCAGCATTGCATATCAGAGTAGGCACACTTGTATGTGGGAGATTGTGGGGAGACAGGGTGATCATGATCACATAGCCTTCATCATCTCCCTGCCCCTAAGATTAGCCCAGTAATCCTCATGCCTAGGAAGAACTAATATCAGTAAGCCATTAAGAAATACTTCTCTGTCATTCAAACCTCTCAAAAAAAAAAAAAAATTAGGCTTTCTTTGTAGCTTAAAATAGCTCAACAAGATGACCCAACACCCTGTTCAGCTGAATCTTAAAATTTTCCAGTGTTACGGAATGCACCACTTCCTTGGGGAGGTTATTCCAATGGCTAATTTTTCTTGTTGTGAAATATTGTACTCGTGTCTAATTGGAATCTCCTCAGAAGTGATTTGTATCCATTGCCCTTTGTCTTTTCCATAGGAGTCCATGCAAAAAAAGGGTATTTCCATCTTCTTTGTAGCCAGCCTTCAAATACTAGAATGTGGTGATAAAGCCTCCCATGAACGTTCTCTTCTGACAGCCGATTTCTCTCAGCTCTTCTGTCTATGTGAAGCTTCTCAAACCTTGATGCTCTTTGTGGCTCTTCTCTGGTCCCTCTCCAGCCTGTCCACATCTCTGTTATGCAGCAGGGACCAAAAGTGAGCACAGCATTTCAGGAGTAGCCTGGCAAGCACCGAGTGGGGCAAATACTTCTTTATCTGTGCTGGTGATGCCTTTGTTGATGCAGCCCAGCATCCTGTTCACTCCCAGTGAGCTGCTTGTCCACCAGCAACCTCACGTGTGTTTACACAGAGCTGCTCCTCAGAGAGGTAGATACCAGCCTGTGCTGCACTTCTGGATGACATTTTTCCAGGTGCAAGACATCACACTTGACCTTGTTGAACTTAATAAGGTTCTTGTTAGCTTACTCTTCCAGCCCATCCAGGTCTCCCTGCAGGGTACCTGATGTCAGAGGTAACTGAGGAGAGTGCTCTTAGCATGGAGGCTGATCAGGAGTGACATCCCAGGAGCTGCACGAGGCTGGCGTGACCTGCCTGTAATTGTCAGCGAGAGCTTTGGGCTTATCTACGTGTAGGTTCTGTAATAACTTTACCAGTTTGTCACTAGCTCTAGGATCTAAATGCTTAGGAACCAGCTGAGACACCACTGTGCTACAGGCTGAAAAATGACAGCCCAAGCAACATATAATGAAAATATTTTTTTCCAATTGTAACTTACCCAGAGCACTTGAGCAATCATAGTCACACTTGGGATTTACCGTGTACAGATCAGGTGGTGGCAAGCAGCTTCAGCAGAGATGCTGTCCTCATCTGACACGTGGAGGGAAGATGGGGCTCTGTGACTGTGCTCCCTGAAGGCCCCTGGCTAAGTGCTTGCTCAGAATAAAAGGGTTACACAATGAAAGTGATTCCCAGTGAAGAAACTAATAGCTCTTTATGTAATTTTGCCACGATGTGAAATGCAGGAATCCGTTCAGACCGCAGTTATTACAACAGACCAGCCCTCTGACAAATACAGAAGATGGGATTTAGGCAAGCTGGGCTCTGCTGCCAGCTCCTCCTTGGCAGTGCCAGACGTGGCCCTTTGACACCAGTGGTCTCAGAGGAGTGTTGAGTGCCACATCTGCTGAGCCACCTCATTGTTCTCCCTTAAAGTGGAGTTGCTAACAACAAAACATAGGTTTGTGAGCCCTTTCAGTTGGAAAAGCTATAAAAATACTCTGGATAATTAACAAATGTCATCTGGAAACAGAGCAATTAGATGAACACTTCCTTTCCTTTTCCTTATATAACAAAGCACGAGCCAAAAGCCAGAACTACAACCTTTCCAATATGTGGGCCAAATTCTGCTTCTGCCTCTGCAATGCAGAGCTTGTCTGCAGCAGACAAGTCTGTTGTGTAGCACTGTCTGTCTTTCAGATGGTAAGTTCTCTCACACAGGAATTGTTTGCCTCACCATTTGTACATGCCAAATAAGAGCTGTGGCTGGCTAATGAAGAGGTACAGTAATTCATTCTGATTTGACACTCATGCAAGTGTTTTGGGGAAGGACTCTCTGTGACCAGTCATTATCATTCCCTAAGTATTTGTGGCTGCCTCCTGGGGATAAGATACTCTTCAAATGAAAATTTGGCTTAATCACAGGTATTATAAGAGTCAGAACTGTCAGCATCAGTTCTGGGACTAGAGCTGTGGGGAGTCCAGCTGAGTACAAAAAAATCCCTTTCTTCTGCTTTAAGGAAGAACTCCACTAACCCAGCTCTATTTTCTTAACCTGATTTTAATCCTTCTCTAAAAAAAATGTCAGAATAAAAGGCAAAAACCAGATGAAATTCTGCCAAGTCTGCTGGAACACACTAAACCACATCAGTGGGACNCTAAAAAAAAATGTCAGAATAAAAGGCAAAAACCAGATGAAATTCTGCCAAGTCTGCTGGAACACACTAAACCACATCAGTGGGACTGCAGACACAGTGTACAGCAAGGTAAAAGCAAAAACCTTAAACAGACTGGGGCCAGACTATACTGGTATCTCTGCAGTTGCCTTTAAATAACTAGAAGACCAAATAAGAAAAGAAGCATTTGGGCACTGAAGTGACTGTGTTACAGAGCAGCAGTGTGAACTTGGCAGCTCAGCTGCAGAACAGCAGCAGTAGTTTGCTTTCTGAAAGCAAAGCTTAGACTTGTGCTGCATGCAATTAACAAGTGAGTGTTGCATGGCACTGCTTTCTGAAAAGAGGCAATTTTTACTTATCTCTGTTTCACACCTGATTTTTTATGTATTTTTAGCAAGATGGAATGCACAGCACAATTTGAGCAAAGCAAGGGTTAGACACTTGCCTCCAAAGTGTTATTTGGAGGTTAATGTTGAAGGCACAGGTGTTCTCTGCAACCTACTTCCATTTGTGCTTTGAACTTAATGTTTTTAAAGACATATGCCTTCATATGACTGACTCCTTTGCTGCTTTAGAAGTGATGGCTAGGACATTATTTAGTTACCTGAGGTAGTCTTATCTTTCCTAAAATAATGGACATTGAATGATTTATAGTTATGATAGCACTAAAAGGCTGACAGATTGATTTTCTCTAAGATCCCACTGTTGTTTTTAAGGATCAGTTAAAATGTTTTGTCCTGGTTTCAGCTGGGGTAGAGTCAATTTTCTTTCTAGTAGCACTGAGCTGTGCTTTGGATTTAGAATGGGAACAATGTTGATAACACACGAATGTTTTTAGTTGTTTCTGAATAGTGTTTACACTTTTGTCAAGGATTTTCAGCTTCTCATACCCTGCAAGCAAGAAGCTGGGGTGGAGGAGGGAACACAGCTGGGACAGCTGATCCCAGCTGGCCAAAGATTATTGCATACCAAATGGCTTCATCCTCACTAACATAAACTGAGGAAAAGCTGACCAGGGGCCACAGTTTGGGAACCGTCTGGGCATCAGTCAGTAAGTGATGAAAAATTGCACTGTGCGTCACTGGGTTTGTATGTATTATCATGACTAGATTTTTTTTTTTTTTGTCACATTAAACTTTATCTCGACCCACAAGTTTTCTTTCAGTTCTCCCTACTGCCCAGCAGGTCAGCAGCTCTGTGGGGCCTCGTTGCTGGCTGGGGTTAAAGAACAGGTTTGAAGGAGCATTTTCAGATTTGCAGTTGAGGCCCTGAAATTCCAAATATCTAGAAAGAATATGGGGAAAAAGAACTTGTTCTGAAATAACTCAATTAATGTTTGTAAGTGAAGTTGTGTAGCATATTCTACTTTGGAGGTCATCCACGACACAAACTGAAGAAATCATCACTGGGTAGGTGATGATTTTATACATGTGGGTATGTGTATACTTTTATACATATACAAAAATAAATTAGCCAAAATAAAGGAACAATCTGATCTAATACCAAAGTTAGCCTCGCTATGAGTAAAGGATTGAACTAGATAATTTACTGAGGTCCCTTCCAACCTGAATTATTCAGTAATTGTAACTTGCTTTTCTATTATTATATTTAAGATGTTACTGTGGAGAGATGCCAGAGCTCATTTTAGCTGGGCTGCTCTAGCAAATACAACTGCTTTCATTTGACAGCTCATCTGCTAAGGTATTTTTTCAATTTATTTTTTATTAAATAAAATGGCACTTATGCCATATCTGGATTTCAAAAAGCTTTGTGTAACACTGAAAAACTGCTGATCCCAGCACTGAAATGTAGTCCAGATTTTTGACACCCAGCAAAATTTTAACTTTTTAAAAAAATCCAATCAGAGTAAGGAATCCCAGCAGGTGCTAAATGAAGCTGTTTATTAACATTACAGGGTTGACTCTTACCTGGCATGTGGGTGTGGAGGGTTTTGACGTAATGTACAGGGGTTGGTTATGGAGAATGAAATGCTGTTTACTTAAAGGAGAAGATTCATTTGTCATTACTTGTGCACTGGATCTTGCAAAAAAGAGAGGCATCTTCGTAACCATGTCTCTGAAAACTGCTGTGGTAAAGAATCTCTCCTGAAAGGCAGCTGCTCAGGGCTGTGGTTGTACATAGTGCCATGGAATGTTTGACATGAAATCCCTTGATAACATAATCATATGCTTAAATAGGAGGAGAGAAAAAAAACCCATCCAGATTGAAACAATTTTTAGGCGCGTGCCTGAAATTATCTTGTGTGAAATCACAGAATCAATTAGGTTGGAAAACACCTCTGAGCTCATCGAGTCCAACCTGTGAGCCAACACCACCTTGTGAACCAGACCGGGGCACTGAGCGCCACGTCCAGGCTTTCCCTGAAACACCTCCGGGGACGGCGACTCCACCACCTCTCTGGGCCAAATCACCCTATTTGTGAAGAAAATCCTCCTCATGCCCACCCCAAATGTCGCCTGGCGCGGAGTGCACTAATACCACAGCAGAATGTCCTATATCCAGCCGCTCGGAGCTTTTAGCACCGTCAGTGGATGGCGGGCTCTCGGCTGCAGTGCGAGGGCGAGAGAAGGCGGCGAGATGGGTCCCGCGCCACCTGCTGGTCCCGCCGGCTGCCGCGACCGCCCGTTCACCCCCGGCCCATCCCGAGCGGCAGCGCAGGCACCGCAGGGCTCTCAGGAACCGCGACCGCCGCGGGGCTGGGCCGGCCCCTCGCC
>VWZN01010428.1:618538-679157 GCA_013396955.1 Regulus satrapa | reverse complement strand
CTGTGCTGGCTCGCCGGCTCTTTGTTTCTGTGCGGCTTTCTGCTCCGCGGTATTAATTAGGTTGTGCTGTTTCATTGGCTGCGTGTTGATTTTGCTGTGTGGATAAATAATTAGATAGCAAAGCCCAGCAATTGCTACGAAGGTTATTTTTCCGAGCCGGCTGCGGTGTTGCGGTAAGGGTACGTGTCCTTGGTTTTGCAGATGGTATTTGTAAAAGCTGCTTGCCCTTCTGGTTCTGAAAGAAGGACTTCAGCAAAATGATTACGATGTAGGCTTCCAGATTTTGGCTCTTGTCCTGGAAAATAGTCTGCACAGGTGAGTCTGATAGGTGTATACATCCAGCAGGATTCTGTGCAGACCAAAAGAGGATTTCCTAGGGAATTAAACTCTGTGTGTAAGATGAGAAGTAGGTTTGCTTTATCTTCTTGTAGAACTGCTTTTCAGAAGTTAAAATGCTGCAAGCAGAATACACTAAAAATCCAGGTATGGCCACTGTCCCAATATGTTTTGTTGTATAAGGAAATTGTTGAAGCTGTGGGCTACAGCTGTGTTTCTCCATGGGCAAGGAAATGTAATCACTGGCTGCTATGAATGCTTGTGTTGACATTGATTTTAGGGAGGAGATGGTTAAGCTCTGGAGATATGAGAAACTGAAAGTAAGAAGATGTTTCAGGAGGCTGTTGGATGACATTTGAAATGTCATTCATTTTATATTAAAAAACCCTAGTTCTATATTGCCTTTGAGCTCTTCTTTTTCTGGAAATCTTCAGTCATCTGTTCTGGTCTGGTTTTAAACCAGCATGTTTCTGTCATTTTATAAGACTGGATTTGGAGTTATTGACAGATGTTTGTTGGCTTTGTGAGGTTCACTATTTCAAGCTGTTGAGAAAAGAACTGAAGAACCAAATACAGAGTGTGGTTAATTTGGTCCTAATTAGCAGCTTTGTTGCTTAATGCTACCTGAAGCGAATACTAAATTTCCTGAAGCTGGCTTTTTTAAGATCTATGACAATTAGAAGGGAATGCTTTTCTGCATTTAATGGTGTTATTAGGAATGTTAAAGTAGTCGATGTGGGCTCCAGGAAGCAATATCCTGTACTTAGTTCTGGGCTGACTTGTTCTGAACTTATTTTCCAGTGGCCGAAGACAATATTGGATAACCTCATGGATAATACTTACCTTCAAGTCATGGTCTAAGACCCTGCTGCCTCAAATTAAGGGTAGAAAAAAAAATCTCATCAGAAACAAATCAGTGTCAGAATACAGGGGAAAAACATTACCCTAATTTCAAGGAGTACATACAGTACTGATACTGTAGTAATATTGTCTATAATACTACCTCTTAGATTAATTAACAGAAGTCAGTCCTTTCTGTAGACCTCACAGTTGACTTTTTCATATCCTTAAAGGATTGAAGTGTTTACTTATTTGTGTTCAGGGATACTGGAGAAACTCTAGAAAAGTCAGGTTTGAAAGCAGTAGAACTCTACTGTCCCCACAGATGGTATTTTTCAGTATGTAGAGACCATAGAGGCAGTAATTCCATGGCTGGGATTTTACAGCCTGCTGCATGCTCTGGAAACAACATTAGAAAAGAGCCATTGAAGGCAAACACGCTGCAATCTCCAATGCCAATTATGCCCAGATCCATATTTTAGCAGTGCCACTTACTAGTTTGTGAGAAGGTCTGCCAGAGCTCTGGCTTCTGTGGTGTGAACAAGAGTTACGGCTCTGTGATAGGTGGGGAAGAGCTGTCATAGAACACGTGCTCTGTCCAGGTTGTGTACTCAGCCATAAAGTTGATTTCTTCCCCTCCCTTGAGACATTCTTCATTGCATGGGTGATGTTATCAGTGTCAGAAGGTGATTGCAAACAGGGTTCTAGTAAGGACAGAGCTGCTCGTGACCTTGTTGTAGGCAGAGCAAAAGGCAGGGTGTTAAACCTGAAAGGTGACAGTAGTGCAATTCATGGCATTGCTGAAGTGGAGATTCATTTTATTGACTTGGAAGAAAAAGAGTTGTTCTGTGCTGAAGACACACAGAAGATTGCAAATCTGTGTGTAGACCCTGAAGTATTCAAGCCCCATGTAATGTTCACAGTGAAGGATGCTGTTACTAATGTGTTGTTTTTCCCCTGATACATGAGATTCCAGTGATTTTGCTCCTATGGGCAAAAATCACACTCTCAAGGTGTACCCCATGACTTGTGTTATGATGGGAACCAATCCAGCCTCACTTGTTAAACCTTAACTGATGAACTTTGTTTTGGAGTTGAGCTGTTGGCTCCAGACATGGAGTTAATGTGACCATAATATTAACCATGTGGATGAGTTTGATGGAAAACCTGGTGCTGCCTTGGAGGAATTGTACTTTTCTGTTCAACTCTAATTTGTGATGTAAGCAAAGGAAAGCAAATACAACGTTTGAGTAAACTTTGTCTTCTAAGGTACTTGTCTCGTGCTCAAAGAATTCAGAGAAATGCTGAGCTTTGCACCTTGGCACTGCCACTGGTGTTTAATGAAGTCGCATTACAAACCTGAGAAGAATAATTGAGTTGAAGTGTTAAACTGATAAAAACAAGTGAATCCTGTGAGTTTCCACTGTATGCAGTCAGTGTTCCACTCCTTCCCTTGGAGCAGGTGCATCAAAGCAGCTCTTTGTGGGAGTTGAGTCAGAAGCTGGAGGACTCCATGTCCCAGCTTTTCCACTGTTATTTGATCTTGGGCAAAAGTGAATTAATATTGGGACATCTAGTGTGGGTGGGACTCTGGTACGGGTTTTATTTTGCTTCCTGTACGTGCTGTCTGTAATTACAGGATGGCTGGGAGTGTGTGAGACCTCATGGCCACTGTCTTTTTAGTATGGACCACAAGCAGTGGTGATCAACATCATCTCTTCTTCAGCTTAAGAATTCTTTTTCTTAGGCAGTGTGGTGCTTTCCACTCCATTTCATCTCCTTTTAGTGTGTTTCATAACTTGGGTGGCTTGCTGCTCTGATTAGTGTTGGATGTAGAATCGTAAGCAAATATATAAACCTGAAGGCCAAGAAGGACTTTGAAATTCATCTCACATTAGATTTTGTAAAATACCTGGGGATTTTTGGACCTTTTTATCCCAGTCCCTTTCAGTCTATTCAAATCTTTGGTTTGTCTCTCTACACAGCTGCTATATAGTAGAGCTGCATTTTGTATCTTAGGTAAACCAGAACATCTTTAGCACAGTACTTTTTTAAAAAAACAAACTTCATTTGAAAACAGAGTTATCTCTAGTGCTTGAGCTTCCCTGTTTTGCAGTGGTACCTGGTGATGTAATGCTTAGTTTGAGGAAGCCGTTTGTGACAGAGTTCTTGTGAAAGATAAAATGCAACACGCAGGTGAGCTGGGCATTAACTGGAAACAATAGGAAAATGTGTTTTGCTGATCGCTGTGTTGACTAGTTGACAGTAGCTATGGAAAAAGTAGCCTTAGGAAAAGGAAACCAAAAACTTCACCCAGCAACTGGTATGGTCTGTCTGTCCAGATTAGTTTAGGTGTAAGTATTAGGATTACAGTGAGCTAAAACAAACGACAACATTTCTCTTCTATTTTGTTTTTAGTCTTATTGTCATGTGAAATTGTTACCAAGAGTTCTGATGCAATGACAGGTTGGCACTGACTAGGAAAAACATTTTACTTTGCTTAAGTAATGATTATTTATTGTGTAATAAAGATGTGAAAAGTTCTTGAAGAGGAGCCTTTTGGGTTTTGCAATGAACAACACAACTTGTAGGAAGCTAGAAATGTTTTCATACCCCAAAATTAATTTTTAGCAATCTTGTTGGGTTGTTGTTATACATGTGGTAACTCATAAACTGTTTATCATCTCTTACCTGAGCATAATAGATTGGAAATTGAATTAAAATGGTAACTGATTCTAACAATTGTCTGGCTGTTAATATCTCTGGTTGCTTTAATATCTCTGGCTTAGGATAATGTCTTCAAAGGTAATAGAAAGTACTTTATTTTTCTGTTGTGATTCATCTAAGATTGTGTTTCTAATGGAATATTTTATGGCATGATAGCTAAAGGAGACAAAAAGACCTTTGTGGAACAAACTGTTCAGGCAAGTTTTTTTTCTTTCTAATAAATGCTGGGGCATTTGTGAAGCTTTTTTTCATTGTGTTGCTGGTTGCTTCATATGTGTGTGACTTGTCAAGAAACCTTTACAAATCATTATTATTCTTTTCAGTATTCTTCAGCCAATAAATCCTAATTAAGTCTTTGAAATACAAAGTCCATCTCCGGTGTTACACTGGATTATACTGCATCTCACATTAACTCTTGAATTTGCAATTGAAATGGCTAAAGCACTTGTACTCTTCCCTTTTGTTGCTCAGGAACCTGGGAGAGGGAAGTGTGTCTGTAACTGAACTGTTCAAATGGTGCTGATGTGCAGCTTTTGCTTTTAGTGGGGTTTTCCGATGAGCTTTATCACAAAAGTCTTCTGACTGTTGACATTTCAGTCATATGTCACTTCATTTCATAGATGCATGAGTAAAAATGTAAGGCAGTATAAAAAAAATCTCTAGCAGAGCCTTTAGTCTATACTGCAGTGACTGGGAAAAGAACCAACCTATTATTGCACTATAAATTATAAATGTGCTTTTGGTAAAATTATGTATTTATCTTTGCTTAAAGCTTCAGTAGCTGCTTACATGAAGAAAGGTGCTTCCAAGATGGGATTCTGAGTGTAATGAACCATGTATAAAAATCAATCTGTGGATTGGAATTTAATATTATATATTCTCTAAAGTGAATGAATAGGAGGCAGAGTATATGCTGGAGTATATATTGATTCTGAGTTGGCGTAGACGAGCCTCATTTTTTAAATCGTAATTGTTGTATAACAGCTTCCAAGGGTTAAATGTAAAACTGCTGTTTCAGGATATATTTAGGGCATTGCTGATCTTTATAGGAATTTATGAAAATCATGTCAGAAAAAAGGTACATTTTGAAACACTGCTCAGTATTACTGAGTAAAAGACAGTCCTTGCTTGCCTGTGAAGTAAGGGTTAGATTCCATTCCAGCAGAAGGAGCTCAAGTCCCAGCTCACCTCCAGGTTGTTGCTAAGATGGGGAACTACTTGTGCTCAGTGCTTTTACAGGTCAAGACACAGAACACGGTGGGACATAGTGGACATTTCATTTGTAGCTGAGTCCAACCCACAGGTGTGTCTGGGCAAGTTGGTGAGAGCTTTAACTGGTGCTTGGAGGGCTGGAGTAATGGGAGGGTGAATCACAGTGTGACTTGAGGTGTAAGTGTGAATCTTCTTCCTCTTGCAAATTCACACGACTGCATTTTAATTTTCTATTGGGTAGTACAGGAAAACAAGTAAATATTTTCTTGGCAGTTAAAATTTTATGAGGTTAATGCTTTTAATTGTTTAAAAAAAAAAAAAAAAGGTCTTCCAGACCTCTCAGTTCTAGATTTAGCTGGTAGTTTGGAGTTTTTTAGTAGCCTCTTAAGTGTGTGTATCTGGCTTTTTAACTTTTATTATTTTATTGTTGGATAATCTTTGAAAGATTGCACAGCTAATTTAGAAGTATTTATTTATAGTATATTTTTATAGTATATTTACAGTATATAGTATATTTCTGGTATATAGTATATTTTTAGAAGTATTTAGGTATAACATGTAGTAATGAACAGGACTCTTAATTGGAGGGCTGTTAGAAAGCCGGAGTAATAAAAGTGAACAGTTGCTGGTATCTCTTTAGACCAGTTACAGTTTCAGGTGCTTCAGTGCTCTGCTTTGATTTCTGAAGTATTGCAGGAGAACAAACAGGGCAGTCATTGTGAAAGCATTACATTTCTACCTGGTTTAGCTGGGGTGTAGAATTTTCTGTTCATCTGGTACTGGGCTATGCAGAGAGAACCCCACAGCTTTCTGTATATGTAAGCAAAGCTGTATGTCTGCTTTCCTGAATTCAGTTTTGCCAAAATGGGAGTGATTCATAGATGTCTGCATCCAACACCTTCAGTATCAAAATGGAGCTATTTTTACCCTTCTTGCTCCCACAACGTTGGGATCAGCTAGCAAACAAAAAAATCTCTAAACCTGTAAGCAGATATTTTTGGTTGGAGAGAAGGACTCGGAAGAGCAGAGGTGTTTTGTAAAATCAGTTGGAATGTGTTGCAGAGAGAGTTACAGTGCCTGGGACAGACAGCTGCTTATCTGGGCTATGTGTTGCTGCACAGTCTTTTGGTGTGGCACTGGGGAAAAGAAGTCATTATTTGCTCTCACTGGAGAGTCTGAGGATCTTAAGAGTAAATCCCTTTTCTAGCTGTCTCCATAAAAAGCTCTCCGAAGGACAAGCATCTCTTCTCCTGGTTGCTGACACTGGACACTAAACCTGAACTGCAGAGTTCAGAAACCACAACCAGTACGGAAGGATAGTGAGCGTTACAGAGCATTTGAAGAGGCTACTGCTTCAGGATGTTTGCTTGGATTTTTATGATGAATTTCCAGGGGAACTCATCTTCAGAACGTGCCATCTTGGAAAACAAAATAAAGAGTAACAGCAGCAATTTTGTGAGTTATCAGCCAGTTCTTGACAAAGAAGCAGGAAGTACAGATCACAAATTACAGCATTAAGAGAATTGTTCTGAAGCAATTTCAAGGACTTGATTTTCTAGATCGGTTTTTCCTGTTGATATACGTGGACTTTGTTTTGAGGTGTGCAATGATTCCTTAGCAAGTTTACAGCACACGCTGCAGTGACAAAGCAGCTCCGAGTCCGAGGTGACATCAGTATAGGAGCAGTAGGGACCGCTGGGAGCTTGGGCTGCTTGTGGTGGTGTCACCAGGTTTTTCTGTCCCTGAGCTGCTTGCCAGGCCGTGTTGTGGTACTTGGGACACTGCTGAGTGTTGGAGTTGTTGGCCTGTGACTGAGGGAGCTGCACCACTCCTTGCCGTGTCCCCCACCTGATCTCTGAAATGCATCACAACTCTATGGCAGCGTTGAGTCGTTCTGAGACTTCAGTCTATTACTGAAGGAAAATTGAGTACTCGGCTGTGACTGATAGGAAATGGAAAGAGGAAATACCTTGTATCTCTGTTTAAAAATGAGCTGGTTTCATAGCCTATAAAACCTGTCTGGATGCTTTTTACATATCTGGTGGTAAAGAACATAAATGGTCTGAGCTGATGTGAGAACTGCTTTTTCATGATTTTGTGGATTGCACGTGTACTGTCTGGAGAGCAGATGATTCTCTCTTCATCACTGACTGTGCTAGAAGACCTCTCTTAGGAGCACAGCCAGGAGAGGAAAACATCTGCACAAAGATGATGCAAAACCCTTTCTTGTTGAAAGGAGCTAAAATAATTGACTGCTACTGGCCTTTATATTATATAATGTGTAGTTGAATGTGTCTGGTATCCAGTAAACTGCATTTGCTGTGTTAAGTTCTTATTACTCCCCTTTCAGAAAGTTTTGTGCCCTCAGAGTCACTTACCTCGATGCTCTTCACTTTCATTTCTAGCCTGGCTTTGAACAAGGTTCAGTAATGCCCGTGAAGCATTATTCCTTCCTGCCCTTTTTTGCTCCTCTCTCTGCAGTATTGTTAGGCATTGCGGTATAAATGTATATTTTTTTTCTCTTGAAGCAGTGATTTTTTTTTTGTTTCTCAGGACCTTGACCTTAAGTTTGCTTACAGAACCACCCCAGGCACACACTTCTTTAATCTGTCATTCTTTAATCTGTTTGTTGTAAAGAGCCCCATTGTGATAGTTACTAGGTGACAAGGTACACTTTTTTTTCCCCCATTATTGTTAGTGAAGCCTTCTGGGCAGCCACACCTCAGTGAAATTTTATTATAGTTATCATTTAATGTGTTTCTTGAGCTGTCATCTCACATGTATTTTGAAACTGGCTGAAGCAAAGTAATTTCCTCCTTCTTGAATATTTACAACATAAATATTGAGAGTTTGAGTCAAATTCTATCCATTTTCTGAAATTAAATGCTAGCATTAATAGTGCATCTACTTAGAGAGGGCCTTTGTAGTAGGGATTAAAAAGAATCACGCTTGCATTCGGTAGGAAGATTGAAAAGACAGGCAGTTGGAAATGGCATAATACTGAATTAAAACATACCAGCACCTCAGCACGTGCAGAGGATAGCAGATTAGGCTGGGAAAGGTGGTGTTCCTCGTTAGAATTAGCAGTACTACTGTGGTGGGAAGGATTTTCAACCAGTACTGTGGATGAACAGTTAAGGGATGAGGGTGCCAACAGCTTCCTTAAAAAGTTAGGAGTGTATGTACTTTCAGCAGAGGAAAGAGGAGGGCTGAGTATTACAGAAACTGCTTTTCTCTGTGCCAGTGGATGGACCCTGAAGTGAGAATTTGCTGTTAGAGGATAAGCTTCTCTGGACTGCTGCTGAAGGTAGTAGCTACAGGAAATATTTTTTTTTCCCTTTCTTTTGTTGACATGTTACAGGAGTGTGTATTGAGATTTTTTATGTTCTCCCAGGATAATCAATACTTACATTGTGTCAGACGGTTCCTTGAAGAACTTAAATGACTCACTGTTATATTTGTTCTTATTTTTATCATTTGCTTAGCAGTTAATAGAAGGTGTTTCTGTTGTGTAACAGAAAGTGAATTTAAAAATTGCTATTTCCTGTGTCTCTGCATTCCCTGTGGTACCTGGGAGACATTTGTAATTCCAAAGCTGGTGTGCTGTTCACGCACTCCGTTGTCAGGCTCTCTGCTCTCTGCCTCTGATTCCAATCAGTTGTGCTATCAGCAGTTCAGCAGATAAGCACATCTTAGTTTAAGTAGTGTGATAAATGGCTGTAACCCTTGCCAGTGCCAGCCTTTAGCTTTGTGTGTTCTGTGCCAGCTGTTTAACTACCTACTCATTTTAGATACTACATTGGAACTTGGAGATCATATGTGCTGATGGAGATGCAGATTTAAATTTAGTTTTGTGAATAATGATGAAAAGTATGTTTTGCTCTTTGCATCTTTGAAGAACGCATCTGTGCTGAGAAAAAACCAGTGGCTGTTTAAAAAAAGGCAGTTTTGGTTCTGAAGGGTATGACTTGCTTGTATTCTGACGTGTAGGGAGATGTTTTGCAAACGTGGCTGAGCTGTGCTTCTGTTCCTCATTCCTGCTGCTCTCATCACCAGGGTCTGAATTTCCACGTGCATGGCTCCGTGTCACCCTCTGGGGCAAAACACAGCCAGCTGCCTCCTCTGCTGTGGAACAGGAGCGTGGGCAAGGTGTGTCAGACTAGTTCCGAGCTGTAAAACACAGGATGACTGGTCAGACCAGTTCCATGGCTCCTGTCACAGCTGCGGAAAGTGTCAGAAGGCAGTGACAGAGCTTTTCACCTGCTGCCCCAGATGGCCGGCAGTCATTTGGGGCATGTGGGCCGGCAGGCTTGGGCTGGGCCGCTCTCCGAGCGCTGCTTTGGGGAGTTCCTGTGGCACAGACAGCAGGAGGGACTTGCACCCCGGGCTGAGACAAACATCAGGCTTCTGCCCTGTCCTCAGGAGGAGCCTCAGGCCTGAGGAAGGGGCAGGGCAGGCGGTTGAAGCTTTGCAAAACAGTGCAAGAACCCAGCGCTTTGCTGTCGCTCCGCACACTGTGTGCTTGTTTGATGTTAAAGCATATCATTGCATAAGCCAGTTCACTTGTTCCAGTCAAGATTTGCCTTTCTTGATTGTTTTTGATGCCTTGTGAAGACATCTTAAGAGGCACTAAACTATTTTGTTTCCTTACTGCAGTGTTCATAACCTTAGTACATCCCAGATTTTGAAATATTAATTTATAAGGATGAGCAGGGTAATACAAGATGGACATTAAACCTGGAAAGGCGTGGAACTCCTTTTAGGTGGTGACCAAATATTGTCTGGAGCTTGATGGGTTTATATGTTTGATGTGAAACAGTCAAATATTAACATGTTTCATCTCCACTGCCTACTGCTCACAGTGGTGATTCTTCTAGTGCACGAAATGTTCTGCTTACAAACCATGAGCCTTTTCTTTACTGACATCACTGCAGCTTTCTCTCTCTGGCATTATATAGGGAGTATCTGTTATATTCAGTTGCCTGAGGTAGGCAGAACAAATTTTGAATATTTAAGAGACATTTGAATATCGGTATGAATTTACATTGACAGCTGCTCTACATGAGTTACTTGTCTGGACATATCTGGTGTTAATTGATCACAGGATCACAGTTTATTTTATTTAAGAGTAATTAAAACGTAAAAGCTAACCTCATTCAGTGGCAATAGAGGAAAAAAATCTATGTATGTCATGAACAGGTGCAGAAAGGTGCAGGTAGATTTGGACAGATAAAGCTAAATCCACTGCATTGGAATCATAAAGACTGAACTTAATGTGGTAAATTATATTCTAGGTACCACTGAAAATTAAAGTATGACTGCAGGGAACACTGAACCATCATAATTTACTTTTCATGCTTTAACTGATTTGTATAATCATTACTCATGTGTTTGATATAAAACCTACACTTTATTTATGATGAATAATAACTAAGCTGTTATGGATATGGAGTCAGTGGCTTTTTTCTCTGTGACTGAATTGTGCAAATAATTGCATTTCTCTTTCCATGTAGATTAGTCTTTGTAATACTAATAACAGTATTATTTACAGGAGGAAGTAACACAAATAAAAGAAAACTTAGTGACTCTCTTAACAGGGCTGTATTTTTCACTTGTTGCTTCCATATGGAGATAAATACCCTCCAGTTTGCTGGCTGGACTGAAATCTTACATGTAACAACCAACGTGGGAATTCACGTATCCGATTTTACCACTCCCTTTCTTGTGGTGAAGGTGAACTGCAGCAGCTGGGCAGTCACAAGCAGGTTTGCGGCAATAGTATTTTAAACAACTGCACATTTTGGGAGGTTCTGTAACACTTCAGAAGGTACTTTAAAAAGGCTTAAAATGAGTTTAAAAACCTCTTTGGTTGTTCCAGAGATAGCATCATCAAGAACTTGAACTGGAGTAACTACTAGCAAAAAGAACAGTTCCTCAGCTTTTTGCTAATACAGCATTTTTTACAGCAGAGTGTGTGAATTATAAACTACTTTTGGCAAGAGGGAACAGATATTAGAAGGTGAAGTTTTCTTCCATTTTATCTGCATATTTGCAAATTATCTTACAATTATTGATGTTTCAAGTGCGCTAATCTGAATACACTGGTTTTTAGCAGCATTTTAATTAAGTAGGAACTAATGTTCTGCTACTGTCAAACTGAATACTTTTTCTTGCAGTTACTTTCACTTTTACTTTCACATTGAAACTGTCAGTTGGGTTTGTTTTGTTGGAGAACAAGAGCAGTTACAGTAATGAACTTTCATTACCACCAGAAGTTATCAAAAGGTAGGTGGGTTCCAAAAGAGCATTTGTTTGGACTGCACAAACTAAGCATGGGATTTTCTGATTCCAGTGTTGACCTAAACACAAATCTTTTGAAGCAAAGGGTAATCAGGGATTGTATTAATACCAGAGAAGATCTGTTTGTGGAATGAGGAATCCTTGTCACATTGTATAGACTCTCTCATTCCCATCTCTATGCTCCTTTGTATCTCTCCCTTAGGATTTGTGTTCTGGTTCCTCCTGATTTCTGGGATTAGAGTTAGATTTGGGTTAGAAACTGTAGCGTTGAGGATTTTTTTTTCTTCTTGGAAACCAAAAAAGGAAGCATTGTTTGCTTGTTCCTTCAAAAATGTGTGCTTCTCATTTGCTGATTTGTGACTCTTGTCCAGTTGTGAGGCGTTCCCTTCCGTATTCTCCTCTGAATGCTCAGTTTTCCATGTGCTTCCCTCTTGTTGATTAAATACCAGTTGTAGCCCAGCTGTAGGTTTCACATACTTGTAGGAGGCGTTTTGTGTGATGCTATTTCCTGGTAGAAAGAGTTGGGCTGGAGCTGCTTTTTGTGCTTAGCAGTGAAAGGTGACAATTGGTGACAGGCCCAATGGGATTGATAAAGCCCTGTGTTGCAATAATGTGAGCCTCAGGAGGAAGTGCTGGCTAATAAGGCAGCACTCTGGGGGAGTGGAGTGAACCAGACAGCACAGAGGGGTTTCCTTTGAGGCTGAGGCAAAAGGAGGAGCATGGAGCAAGAGTGCTCAGATGTGTGCTCTGCGTGGCTCCGATGGTGTGGCTGTGTGAGGGAGAGCTGAACAAGTCAGAAAGCAAGGATGGAACCGAGTTTGATGCGGCAAGTGAGCACTTCCTTTGAGATAGCTCTTGGAATAGCAGAGTTGAATTTATAAATGAAAAGTTTGCCTTGTTTATAAATAGCCTAAATTATCCAGTGTAGGAGGATAGGGTTGCATATGAAAGTTAGGACTGCTGTAATGAATTTCTCCTAATGGAAATAAAGGCCTTCCTGTGCTTGCTAAAAATGCCAGTAGTCTTTTCAGATCCAGGACCATCTGGGATTTCTGAGAAAGAAGATACAGTATTATACCCAGGCTCTTCCATAATTCTTCTGGTTATTTGGATCTCACTATGGTGTCCTTCTAGTGCTTCTAGAGAGCTTCTACTGAGCTTTTCAAGTCCTTGCTCTGCAAGCTACTGTTTGAGAGAGCAGATCTGCCACAGACCATCTGTGCTCTTCCACAAGGGATTTTGGTTGCTTGAAAACAGATGGGAAAAGAGAATCTCACCCCCATCCTCCCCCAGCCCCTTCCCTGAGTTTCCTGGGTGCAGATGCATTTTGCTGTAGGGATGCTCAGTGAGGACATGGCAGTAAGGAAATCTGATATACTGGCTGGACCAGGGAGTCCCCCTGTGTTGTAAAAAATGAGTAAGTCAAGAGTTGCTTTCAAATAATGTGTAGGGAAGTGAAAGCTGTAAGACCTGGATGCTTAATTTTTTGGATTATTTATTGTCATTAAGCATTTTTAGAAGTGATTACTTAGAATTTTTGTGGATTTAAATGATAGGTAGAATTATCAATTCTAAAAATTACAGCTTTTTTATTTTCTTGGCATTTACTGTCTCTTTGCTTCTTGTTCACTATCCCTTCTCTTAGAAAAACTTATATTGCAGCATTTACAAAAAGGTTGGGCCGAAAGATCTACAGACTCTATATAACACGTATCTAAATATTTTTACACTTTGAATTTTACCTTCTAGTAGCCTTTATTTCCCCTATCTCAATCTCTTTTGATATTGTATATAATATTGTATGTAATCTGAATTCTCCATCTAGATTTCCAAAGGAAGATTATGGAGGAATATTTACCAGAAATGCAGAGCACACTGGAGCCAGTCAGTCTGTCAGATGATGCCTCTTTCAAGTCCCCAGATAACGAGAAGGCTGATAAAACACCTGGAATGGAGGAGTGCCCAAGCATCAGTGGCACTGAAGGTGATGCTGGTGTCCTGGAGAGGGAATTGAGCTGGCTGCCCTCGGCTCAGGATGCAGCAGCTGATGGTGTCAGCAGCACTGGGGCCCCAGCAGAAGGACAGCAGCAGTGTGCAGGGGCACACTCCTCTGCCAGTGCCTGCTGTGAAGGGAAGGCAGAAGGCTCCACAAAACCAGAACATCCACCCAGTGAAGAACCTGAACAACACGATCCAAAAACTAACCAGACAGAACAATCGTTAATGGAAATATTACAGGACCTGAGGGAGGAATCTGACTTTGGGGAAAAATCGAGTGAGAAAATCTATTCAGAAAGCCCTTACGACACAGACTGCACAAAGAAGCTTATTTCCACAATACATCAGGCTTCCTCACAGGAGGATTTGCTAAAGGAAATTGAGTCTGAACTCTTATCCACAGATTTTTCAAAGGAACCAAAGCTCCCCAATGGTGTACAGAAGGGCGAACATGCCTTGGCTGTGTTTGAAAAATGTGTACAAGATAAATACCTGCAGCAGGAACAAACTATTACGAAGTGAGTATTTGAGTATGTGCATCACATTTGGAGGTGTGTGCTGAACAATTTTGGCTCCATGGTGTGTGCACCTGCATACAACATTTTGGTATGAAGCAAGTTGTCTCGAGTTGGTCTGAGATAGTTAATGAGCTTTTAAAAATTGTTCTTAAGCAAGGAATCATTTTTACTTGTGGTATGTACTTGTAAATGAAAGTGTGTGCTTAGAAGTCTGAATTCTTACAGTATTTGGCAGGAACTGAATAGCCAACTGTGTCATTGAATAGCTTGCCAATGTCTAGAATTACTTAAATACTGCAGCAGTAATGGTGATTTAAAAATAGTCCAGGATTCATTCAGTCCATATGTGTCTGTGGAGAAATGAATCTTTGAAAGTACTGACTCCCACAATGGGCATTTTATTTATATTTAAAATTGCTATTTTCTTTTTCAAGTAGTATTCAATCTCCTGTTGTCATCCAGCAAAGTTGTTAATCAGATGAGAGTATTGTTGGAGTTGGAAGTGTCCTATATAGATAAACTGCTCTTTGCACATTTTATGGGAGGGCTTCTGAAATGCATAATGAATGTTGCTATAATGAACTGGGCTTAGTAGCTCTACCCGGCAGGATTCAACACAAATATTTCTGTTCATCAAAAGCCAGTTCATTGTTTGATTTCATGATTCCTTACTTCGCCATTTAATACTTTATTGCCTCTTCAGAAATGTTTTTTTACTAACAAAATGTAGCCCCTAACTTAATATTTATTCCTTTTTGCAGAGCTGGAAATGAGTGTCCTAGGAGGACATCAGAGGAAGGGAAACCAGATAGAGAGTCCCAATAGGGAAAGTATTCTGTTGTACTGTACCAGTTAACCTCTGACAGAAACCATCCATGTGAGGAAAGTCAGTTGATGACAGGAGAGCTTGGGAATGCTCAGTTAAACATTCAGAAGCTACAGAGGAAGAGTAGGAATCTGAAGTGCTGGGTGTGGAGGGAGGGGTAATTCCAGGAGATCATGAGGTGAAGAGTTTTACTTGTTCATGGTAAACTCAGAGGCAGGGCAGCATTTTCAGCCATGGACCAATTCCTTCCATAGAGAAAAGTGTTTTTATACGTGTGCATGTTCTATATACATACAGAAGGCTTTATGTCAAAACATATCTCTCTTTTTTTGGCCAGCTGCAACCATTTGACACTTGGGAGCTCACCTCAAGAGTTTGAAACTGCTGTGGAACATTTTGTGTTTGGTCCAAAGGGTATTCTGGGTTCTGGGATTTTTTTTGTCCCAGACTTTATGGTTGGTGGAATTTCTTGTAAAATCATTCTGGAAAGAACCCAGTTGTCTCTTGTGATTCAGATCTAAATATATATGTGAGTGGCTGTGGCATGAATTAAGAATTTGTTATCCTGGAATATTCATTAATAGATTAAAAAACAGATCATAAGTGCTAAGCTCTCTGTAACTGATGGTTTTGGATTCCTAATAATTTAGGAGACAAGTTTGTTCAGAGATTTTTTTCCAACAAAAGGGGAGGGGATTAAAGGGGTATTTAGGTATCTCTTTCAGGTAATGCATGCCTTCCACAAATTCCTGCAATTAGTGGCCTTCAATACCCACCATGTAATAGTATCTGTAAAAATGAAAATACGTTTTAGGCTGTTTATTCAGCAGTTCTGACAGTGTAACTTCTGAGTTTTATGCTAGAATGTCAAACTAGGTCTGACTTGGCTTCAAACAGCTGAACTGGAAGTATTGCTAAAAATTGAACTTGGTAAGGAGCATGGGCACAGATACATGTTTCCTACTTAGCACTTAAAAAATCAGGATTTCATTTCTTACCAGGTTGTGAACTTCCATGGGTACTCTGAGAATTCCATGAAATTAATAAAATCTCTAATAAAACTAATAAAATCAGACAAATGACTGGTGAGGCAGACAAATGACTGGTGAGGCTATCTGACTGGAAGATACTGTGTAATAATATCTTAAAATTACTAACATTTACAGTTTTGTAGTTTCATAGGGTTACCAAATGTCCCATGTCATTATGGACCACAACAACCTTAAAATGCTGGAAACACGCAGTTTCCTCACAAGGAGGTTGCTGCTTGCTGTTTTGGAGTTAAGTTCCACGTGCACAACATTATTTATTTTTTTTTCTTGTAAGGCTTTCATGCATTTTTTTAAAGGTTTTTGGCTTCAAATAAAACTTGCAGATCCAAGAGCAAAAACCAAGTGTCTTGAGATTGAAAACAAGCAACCAAAAAAAACCCCAGTACTGATGTACGTTGTTTTTAATCTTTTTTTCTTTGCAGACTGATTAAAGAAAATAAAAAGCATCAGGAACTGATTTTGGAAATTTGTGCAGAAAAGGACAACTTAAAAGATGAATTGAAAAAACGAACAGAAACAGAAAAGCAGCACCTCAGCATTATTAAACAGGTACAGATAACAAAACATGGTTAGTATTTCACCTGTGTATAGTCTCACTGTTGCCACTATTGAACAGGACATCATCCCTGCTAGCACAGAGAAGGTGGGAATGCCCATGCTTATTATCCTGAGCTTTTAAAGAGGATAAACCTACTTTTGTATTCCAATACATTGTCTGGAAGCTTTTAATGCATTTGGATATAGTGACTTTCTGGATTCACTTAAGGGTTTCTGTATCTGGAAGTCTCTGCTGTGGTAGTAGCAGGTACTAAACATAGGCCTGTTCTCAGGGGCTTAGAGAGCCACAGCAGGCCAAGGAGGACCATGGTGTGTGCATGGTGTAGGCTGGTTTTAGTGTGGGAGGAAAAGGTTTCATACCAGCTGTCACTGCTTGGATGTTAGCAGCTATCTGCTGATGTCCCTGCAGCTGGCTGGGCAGCTTTATAAACTGATTACAGGTCATATCTTGGAAATGGGGCAAGAGAAACATTTCAAATACTAATTTCTGCTTGTCCTAGTGCTGGTGACTATCCTGGTTGTCCCTTTTCCCCAAAGGTTTCTTTGCTAGTGTCTGCATCACACAGAAATCTGTTCACAGAGCAGGGTGTCAGGCTTGAAGTGTTCTAAGGGAATATATTAATGTAATATATTCATATATTCATGGTTGATTTCAGAGAATGTTTGAAAATCCATGATGTGATTGAAAATTGAATTGAAAAGCGTTATTTTTAGGCTACAAGTTGGAATTGCTTGTGCCTGAATAAACCAGCATGAGCAGTTCCCTCATTCTTTCTTGTCTGTATTTCCATGATAGGTCTGTCATGAGTCATGTATGATTTCTTGAATCATGCAGAAATTTCTTTATTCCATTCTGAAAAAAGTACTTGTGGGAGTGTTTGTGATACTACATGCTTGCAAGTGATTTCAGAAAATATTCTTTTGGACTGTTATAGTTTTATATGGCTGTTGATAGCACCTGGAGCTGTAAGAGACATTGCAGTGGAACACTTGCATTTTTTCATTTGTGACAGTAGCGTTTTATTGTTGGAATTTCTGTATTAGTGCTTTATGGTAAGTGTTATGTAAATAAATGGAAGTTGGCTGCACTCAGAGCTCTAAACAAACTCTATCTGCCTGCTTGTACACGTGAAGGTTCTTCTCTGGCATATGATGCATTTGCAGAGCTGAGCACAGCGTGGTCAAGTCATGGTGCGGTAACAGGAGCAAATTAGGTGATCCTTGCCTCTTACACAGCAGCTTGGGATTGCACAGAATTTACAGAACCCATCCCGAGATCCTGCCCCTTCTCCCCCGAAGCAAACAAAACCCCCTAAGCTGGGTGAGCTGGCTTTCCCCTGGGACGAGAGGAGAGCCATGAGGCACGATTGGAGCAGTGCTTGGGCAGTGTCACAGCCTTTGCAGCCACCACGCTGCTCCTGCTGGGCTTGCACGGCTTGGCAGGGAACACACTCTGGGACTTGTTCCACCTAACACTGGGGATTATTCTTCAGCTGGATCAGGTCTCTGACTTGCTTCACTAGGTGGCTAAAAAAAGTGCCAGCACGATGACTAAGCTCATCTTTATTTGCTGAGTTAATTTTTTTTTTTTTCAGTGAATTAATTCCCAGTCCAATCCAATATGGATGCATGGTTGCTTTGCTGGCATGGTGATGGATATGGCACAAGGATAGGAGCAAAAGGGTGGAAGGTGAAGCAACCTCAGATAGCAGCCAGCTCAGTATTTGCTGTCAATCTGGCTTTTTGTGTAGTAAATTACTGTGCCTTGTGTTTTACTTGATTGGAAGCATCTTCACTCTCACTGAAGATGAGAATTGACATCTTTCATGCCTTTACTAGTCATGCAAAGCTAGATGTTGATATGGGTAGTTACAGCTTGATAAGTGTAAAATCCAGGTAAATATCTGTTGAAGCATCTAATTTGTGTGAAATATGCCTGCCTGTAAAAAACATGATCAAAGAGTTGTTTTCCCTATAATTAGATCATGATGTTGCATTTTAGCTGGAAGCAAGAATAGAAGAGCTTAATAAAGAAGTGAAAGCCAGCAAAGACAGACTTGTAACTCAAGATGCAGCAGCCAAAAATACTATTCAGCAGTTGCATAAAGAGATGGCCTTTCGAATGGAACAGGTAATATGGAAAAACTTCAACTATTGAACATCACTTTATTGAACAAACTTGGTTTTTGTAAGGAAACATAGCGGATCACTACGCAAGACAAAATTTTCCAAAATTGGAACTCCTAGTGTGTAGTTATATATGCATTTTTGATAACTGTCAGCAGTGAATTTCCAGATAGCTGTTAGCACTTTAGAGTCCCTGATAACTCTTTAAAAAAAGCCTCTATTTTTATATGTATTGAATTCAGCCCTCAAGGAAATCTCATTTTCTTTACCTGTAAGCTGAACTTGATTCAAATGGAGCTAAAAGCTGGCAGTAGCTTTTTTTCAAACAGGCTGAAAAAAAATTAATATTTTCCTCAATTCCAGCACAAAGCTCTTATTTTGTCTTTATGTATTACTGAAATCTGGGAATTTTTTTTCCCTTTTTAATATCGTATTATGCCAAGTATTTTCTCTGTTGCATGTATTCTAAAGCTCGGTGTCTGATTTTACTTTTTTTTCTAACTTGAAGCACAACTTGTTAGTGCTGGGGTGGGGTGAATCTGTAAAATTAAGCCACTGAATAGGAGCCAACTGAGAATTAAGCCACTGGATAATGATTTTGCTGTTGGCATGTGGATGAAGGAAGACAGAGTACCAGTACTGAGTATTTGCAAAATTGTTTTATTCCTAAACTTTATACTACTTTTCTTCGAAACATGAAATTGCTAATGTATTGATAACTCAATTGAGATGTCCAGCTGTGAAGATGCAGCTGCTTAAATACGTATTTACTGTTGAAAGTGGGGGTAATTTCAGTGCTTAAGAGGGATTGAATGTTAGTCTTTGTCAAACTGGAGCTTTTGAATCCTGCCTTGTTATGCTGCTCTACTGCAATAAAAAAAAACACCCAGTTAATGATGAAATAGAAGGTCTGATTCATTGTGCTTTGATATTTTTCAAGGCAAACAAGAAATGTGAGGAAGCTCGCCACGAGAAGGAGACGATGGTGATGAAATACGTCCGAGGGGAGAAGGAGTCTCTGGACCTCCGAAAGGAAAAGGAGGTCCTTGAGAGAAGACTGAGAGATGCAAACAAAGAAATGGAAAAGCTTACAAACAAAATCAAACAACTTTCTCAGGAGAAAGGAAGATTGCACCAGCTCTATGAAACGAAGGTACTCCAAGTACTGCTGTGTGCCTTGATTCAAAAGCACTGTCAGAGCAGCCTTATCACTTGTTTGCTGTTGTACTTGGTAAAAGAAACCTATTCTCATTTAGTTTCTGCTGCACAGCTGTGAAAGTGCCTTTTTTCCAAGGGAAGGGGAAAAGTTACTCATTCTCCTTGCAATATTATTGAAGTTCTTTTAATATTTCCCCTGAATATTAGTTTGTGAAACATTAGGGAGTTTTTTTTTTCCAGAATTGAGAAGACAGCTTGTTGCACATGTTTAGATTCTGAATTTCTAGCTTCAGCTTTTTCTTAAAGGCTGCAATGACATTAAATTATTGCAGTCTTTCTTTTGTTGTTTTTCTCTTTCCATTGTTTATTTCCTCTTTTGTACTACTAAAAATTGATAAAGGAATAAATTTTTCATCGAAAATTTACCACTCGGTTTTAGAAAGCAGTAAGAGATTATTATTAAATGATCCAAGTCTTTTTGTATTGTTTTTCACAGCTTTGTTTTACAATTCTATTTCATGTGCAAGATCCAGAAATTAATAAATTACTAAAAACTACACTTCTGAAACAAAAACCACATTTGTGGTGCTTAGTCTTTTCACAGATGTGTAACATTAACTATACTAACAGTAATACAACACTACCTTGCTATTCAAATCACAGCACTAATGGGTATTTTTCCCACTGGATTAAAGCATTATTGAGCATTCTGAAATATGTGCACGATTTTGCAAAACTCAGACATTAAGGGAAAAAACCAATTTGATAACTGGACAGTTTTGTTGTGGAAACACACTGGATCATTTAATTCTATTAAAAAACCTATTAAATTTTCTCAGGATGGTGAAGCCACTCGACTCAACAGAGAAATAGAAAAATTGAAAGAAGAAATCAATTCTCATGTTATCAAAGTAAAATGGGCTCAGAACAAATTGAAAACAGAAATGGATTCACACAAGGTGGGTGAAGTGATATCATTACATGAAAATATAGTAGTAATGTAGTTGTTTATAGTATTTACTTTTTACGTGGTGTTTCTAATGTGGTGTTTCTGTGTAATTTGACTACCTGCAGCAAAAGTCAGAACAGTGCTCTCAAATAGTGATACTGAAATGGAAATGTTGAAAGGATATGAAGGGAGGGTGTATTGGGGAGTCTCTTTAATTTGGTCATCAAATTTTAATTTGTTGTTACGGTTTTTTTTGGGAGGGTCATTTGTTTTAAATAACTTTTATCTTAGTTTTTAAGTGAGAGTTAAATCTGCTATCTGAAAATGTTCATGGCACATAAACAAGAGATCCTTTTGTTGCGATTTCAGTGTTGGGTCAAATGGAATTACAGAGATCAACAGCTGAATGGAAGGAAGCAAGGGAAAAATAGTGTTAGTCTTTGTTTTGTTAATTCTTTTCAGATTGAAAGGGAAGTTTTATTATGAGAAATGTGTTTCTCAGATGAAGTTAAGTAAATGGGTTTTACTAGGTTTAATCCACTGTTTTAATTACTATTTTCGTAGGAAACCAAAGAACGCCTCAAAGATGCAATGACAAAATTAACTGAAGCAAAAGAAGAAGGAGATCAGATAAGGAAAAACTGTCAAGAAATGATAAAATCCTATCAAGTAGGCACATTTTCTCAAGAGGTCAAATTATTGTTTGGTGTGCCTGAGTCTTCTTTTTCATTTCTTTCTAGCTTAAGCTGTAGAGGGAAGAATTATCCTGTGCAAGCTCTAAAGCTGAGATGAATAGTGACTGTTTTTTTACTTTACTGGAAAGTTGTTAAATAAAAGGGAAAGGGTTTATCTTGATTGGCCTGCAGTGTGGGGGTGTTTCTTGGCATCATCAGTATCAGAGATCTCCTTTCAGGAAAGACTCAGTGATGGGAAAAGCTGTCTGCATACTCTTAGAATAGAAAGGGAAACATCAAATTCAAAAACCCTACTTACATTTCTTCAATCCCTTTAGGAGTCAGAAGAAATCAAATCAAATGAATTGGATGCAAAACTCCGGGTAACTAAGGGAGAGCTAGAGAAACAAATTCAGGAGAAGTCTGATCACCTGGAGGTAAATATGTGGTGTGTGAAGTCTACTTAATGGTTAAGATTCCATGAGATTATAATTTTGAGAATCTTATTTTAAGATTCTCAACAGTTATGCCAGATTCTTGGGGCTTTGTCTTTTTTTGTGGTCTAATACTAAATCCCAGGTGTCTGCCCTCCAGCATTGCTTTTTAGAGAATGTCTTCAGGCACTACCTTGGATTCACTTTTTAAAAATAAAGTTAGGGGAAAAATGTAATACAGTGAGGATGAAATAACTTCTCTTTCATTTATAAACATGAATGTTGCTGTAATTAAAAGCACTGATTCAGTTGAGTTAGGCCTTTCTCTGTCCAGTATTTTGCCAAGATACATGGCAAGGAGAGACAAGGACCAGCCTCTGTTCTTTGTAGACATTTACTATCCCCAAAGTGAAATTCTCTAGTGATGATGTATCTGCTCACAGCTCATCTGTGTGCACCATCCTCACAGGTGACCAGTTTGCTCCTAGGGCCTTTTGTGCCATAAATCTAAAGCCAGAGCGTGCAGTCTCCCTTTTCTTCTCAGTTCTCCTGAGAATAAAGAAGCTTTGAGATTTTGCTTCCCTTTTTGAAGAAGTAAACCAGCTCTTTGGGGTACCTGTTCTGCCTCCAGCCCTCTCTCTGTTGGGGTTGCAACTTCTGGCCTAGATTTTTTTTCGATTTTTTTTTTTTTTGAGGTGCCACTGTACATTTAGTTTTCTCAATGAGATTTTTACCCTCTAAAAAGGTGCATCATGCAAAAATAAAAGAACTGGAAGACTTGAAGAGAACATTTAAGGAAAGCATGGATGAGCTTCGGACACTGAGAACAAAGGTAAAGGGTGCTGAGCTGGATTGGAGCGGGGCTGGAAGCACAGTGCTGGGTTTTTGGCACAATACACTTCATTCCTCACTGTTCTTTTACTTAGGAGTAAACAGTGTGATGAGAGATTGGCTGGCATAAGATTAGAAAGGACACCTAATTGTTGACTCTGGATAGCCTTTTTTAGGGAGTGTGAGCTGATCTGTAACGCAACAGTGTTTTGCTTCATGGTGTGCACCTCATTTGGCTGAAAAGTTGAGAAATTTTAAATGTGTAGTCTTGCAAATATTTTAAATCTTCTAAGTTTAGTATAAATAAAATACTTGTAAGCTTCTCCTACTGGTGAAATGAGTTTTGGCCTCTGGTAAGGAGGTTATGCTGTCCATAGCTTGTGGACAGTCTGTAGAATAGCCTGCCAGTCCCTCTCTGCAGAGCACTGTAGGACTGTGGAAAAAGGGAGGAAAACATGGTAAGAAGTTGCCTTGGTAACTGGAGAAACAACATATCTGTGGACCCTGGTCCATTAGGCTGGTAAGTTTGAGCCTTTGGACAAAACTAGTGTGAAGCACACTTGTTTGAATTCCTTTTTTTCTTTTTGCTTGTTTTTCTGACTCTATTTGATCTGAAATGCCTTGGGATATTGTTCTAAGTTACTTGGAGACACCAAAAACCAACACATGAGCTTTGTACAACATATGAATCTAGGCATATGATGAGAATAATAACAGTCTAGACATGATGAGAATAATTTAGCTCTGAAGTTTGTGAAATTAAATAGTTTGTTTTTGTTTTTGTTTTTTTTTTTTCCCATTTAGGTAAAGTGTCTAGAGGATGAGCGCTTAAGAACAGAAGATGAATTATCCAAATATAAAGAAATAATAAATAGACAGAAAAGTGAAATTCAGAATTTGCTGGAGAGAGTCAAAACTGTAGATCAGCTGCAGGATCAACATCAGAGGTACAGCTGGGGACTTTGAGTAGTGATGTAAAAGAATATTTGAGATGTGAAAGGGATTTTTTTAATTGAAGTTGTTGATGCTTTAAATGTATGCTAATTTGAAGAGTGCCTGTCCTGATTTTAACCAGTGTTGCTAATATTCAAAATAACCTTGGTGGCCTCCTACAACACGAGGGGATTGAGACTGATAGATCTAATTTAGTGTCTCTCATTATTAGAATAACAAGTGCCTGATTTTCAGCATACTCTATAGGAAATTATCTTCTAGGTATCTGCTCAGTCCTTTTTGTATTGAAAGATGGAGGGGAGCAATTAAACTGGAAAGATAAATTGCTTTAAAATTGTGATGGATGAATGGAAGTATTTAATGTTTGTTTTTGTTTTTGCTTGACAAATGCTGTATTCAGACAGTATAGGGCACTTGTCTTGCTAATGGACTGGAATTCATTCTGCTCTGTTGAAGATTGCTCATTTAAGAATATGAGAGAAATAATCTCAGGGGAGAGCTGGGCTCATGCATGATTCAGGAATGTCTGGGCGTAGTCCTGTGTCTGTGTGGTACAGATGGACTGGGACGTACCAGTGCTGGCCACTCTGCTGGTTCCAGTGGTGTCGCATAAAGGGAGATGGATAAATGTCACATAGGCAGAACACACATGTGTCAGTCCCTCTCATGCTGGTGAACAGTTCTTATTTGTCACTGAGAAGGATTTCTGTAATTATAGACTTTCCACAGGGTTTAGCAAATCAACAGCCACTTTCCATCTGCTGCGTGCTGGTCACCTGTATTGGCACGGTGTCACAGCCTTTCCAGGGAAACTCCTGGGTGCTAGAAACTACTGGAGCCTAGGCTTGCATCTGTAACAGTTATTTTGCACTTGGAATCTTGCCAAATGAATTAAAATAACCGTGATCAAAGTGTGAAACTGCAAATGTGTGTTTCCACTTATCTTTTCCTCTCAGTAATTGAGACATGCTTAAATATGTCTCTCATTCCTATTCAACTTGGATTTTTTTTCAGTATCCTTGTATAAATAACATTTATTATTCCTACATCAAATTTAATATTGTCTTTTATTTCAATTTCAAGGCAAACATCCTGAAATTGATAAAGGCTTATAATATTATATCTAATAATATATTGCTATTACTATAAATATTATAAAGTAAATACTCAGCTATCTTTTTTTACTGGAGGAATATGATTTTAGGTTAAATGCTGGGAAGAACTTCATGGCTGAACTGGATACTGATCACCTCCAGTGTGCCCTGGTCTCCTTCATTTGCAAATTTTTAAGGATAGGCTAGACATCTCTTTTAGAATGGTCTAAACCTTTCATTTTGTCTGATCCAACCCCAACTGCTCGGAAGGGATTTCTCCTGTCAAAATGAAAGAATCTATTTGAAAACGTGAAACACAAGCATAACCTTCTGGCACAGGTTTTTAAATAGAGCTACAGGTGAGATTTGTGTGGCAGCACAAATGACTGGGTCTCAGCTCTTCTTGGAGAAACAAATCAGTACAGGATTGTTGATTTAAAGTGAATTGATCCTCCTCGTAATTGCACTCTCAGAAAATGAAATGAGATTTGTGCTCTCAATGTGTTTAATTTTAATTTTATTTTTGAATTTGAATATACACACTCCCTGTGAGAACCCTGAGTTTTTTTCTGCTGATGTTAGAAAGTAAAGTTCTAGAAAAGGTGTATGAAATTCTGTGATTGGAGAATTAATGAACTAATATTGCAAGAACAAATGAAAGGGACATTTTTATTCTGTAACATTTTTAACGACTATTAAATTTTGGAATTAATTTCAAACACTTTCTGTAGAATGTTGATGACAACTGAAGATGCACCATTTTTCACTAAGATGGATTAGATGTGATGGATCAAAAGTATTCTAATGGGAGTCTTTCAGTAGAAACAAAAACCTTTGTAGAGGGGAAGGATTTGTTTTTGGGGAGAAGAGTAGTGGAGTAAGACAGGCCCTTTGATTCAGAACTGCAGGGCTTGGATAAGGATGTGTCAGGAGTCACCGTAATGCTGTCCTAGAGAAATCCAAGCTGGAGCATTTCCCTGTTTCTTAAAGAGAAGGCCTCTTACAGATTGGCCACTTTTGTTGCAAACCCTCTTACCTGCCAGGTCTGGTTTTGAGGGTTTTGTTTGTAGCCTGACCTGAGGGTCATGTGGAGAAGCTGAACAGGGAGAGATGAGAGATGGCCTTCCTTGAGTGCCTGGGTGTCCTCTGTGGGGCGCAGGAATCTGTCATTTCTGTACTGCAGAGCTGTGAAACAGAGTGAAAACTCCTTGACATTTAAAATGATCCAGTGACTGACTGATACCCCAGGGTCATTAATTGTTCCCCTGCCTTATTTGGAATTGACCTGAATGCTTTTATTGCCATAAAGCTTCATATCTTTAAGCTCAGGTTATCCCTAATGAGCTACAATTGTTTTGACAGAGATGAACAAGAAATCAATGCTTTAAAGGAAGAAATAGATGGTTTCAATTCTCTGGTTGCTGATCTTCAGAAGGACATTGAAGGTAGTCGGAAAAGAGAATCTGAGCTATTGATATTCACTGAGAAATTAACCAGTAAGAATGCACAGCTTCAGTCTGAAAACAATTCCTTACAGAGCCAGTTGGATAAGCTTTCTTACAGTGAAAGAGAGCTGCAGAATCAGCTGGAGTGTGTTCAACAGACTAAAGATGATCTGGTGAGTACAGTAGGCAGCTTGTTTTTCCTCTAGTTAGATATCTGGTGCAGATAAAGTTGTAGCACCTGAATACCACCTTTTATCTTCACCTGCCTGACTGCAATTTCTCCTTGAATTTGCCATTAGTAGCAGTTGGATATGAACACCTCATGTTCCCAAGCTGAAAGAAATCCTGAGGCACGCTGCACTGGAATGAGGAGGTGTCACTGTGTTGCTTTCTGGTTTTTTGGGAGCAGAGAGTCATTCTCTGTGCAGCTGTAATTGAAACAGACAAAAGGTTCTAATTTGCCTGTGAAATTGATTACTGTAAACTGTTCCTTATGTCCTGTTTATACTATGAGATAAATGTCATTTTTAATAAACTTAGTGTGTCATGGAAGGTAATGTGACTTTGTACTGTATCATGTAGAAGTTCTGGAGGTAGTTGAGGAATCTTACTATTCATGTGAAGTGCTAGTATTCAGCCTAAATAATAAAAGTAAAGTGTGAATGATTCCTAGGTGAAAAGTGCCATTAGGGATGTTGAGCATGGACTACGGTCGGGTTAGAATATTTTTGTGTATGACTGAAAATAGAATCCCAATTTCAGGCCATCAGGTTACAGAGGGAGGAGGATCAGCGGAAGTCAGAAGTTGAGAGCCTGCAGGCTCAGCTGGCCTCAGAGCAGGAGGAGGTGTCAGCACTGAAGACCCGCGTGGATGACCTGAAGGATGACCTGGCTACCCAGAAGCGCAAGCACACAGCAAACCTGAAAGACCTCACAAAACAACTTCAGCTAGGTGGAGATTATTTTCACTTATGTGTCTGGTAGAGACTCAGGTCCTGTCTGTGTGTGCTCACTGCTTGAGAGTCACCCTTCAAGCTCTCCCTGTCCCTGAGGATAGCGAGAGTGAGCAAGTTAGAACTTGTGGAAACCCCATTTACAATCCTTTGTGTTAATTTTCAGTCTAAAATGTGACTTTTGAAGTGGGTTTGGATGTAAAATGAAATAGTTATTTCAACAGCACTTAGTCTTCATGATGATGTATCTGGCTACTGAAATGTCACTGTAGGTATATATGGATCTTGGTCTATGTAGGAGTATATTCAGAAGCTCCCAGAAGTTTCCTAATTGCTGACTGCATCAGGAATTGCTGGTGACAGATATTTTTTTAGTATATTAAACAGAACACTTCAGTTTTTAAAGCTGGATATGGAGAGACTCATGTCTAATCTTGTCTACAAATAGAAGCCATCAAATACCCAACAGTGCATGCACTCCAAATGCAAATAGATTTCAAGATAATCAAATGTGTTTGAAATAAGAGATCCTCTTGGCACTGTGCAAGACAAGTCCCTTTTTGTGCACACAAGGACAGCTGTGTTCTTTCCCTCTTGATCCCTACTGAGTGAGTGGTGCTTCTGGAACAAGTGCTCCTGTAGTGGTACAGTTATGAGATGCTGGAACAGAGTTGCCAACATCAGTAATAATTTACATGGCAGACTTAAATCAAAAGTAAAATCAAACTGAAGTCTTACTGGTCCCAGTTAATCCTATCTATGACATTACCCTTCCAACTGGACACAACATAAGTGTGGGGATCATGGTGGGGTTATATCCAGGTACTTCATGGCTGTTTGGGTTCTATTTTTAGTTGCTACTGTTGTCTTTCAGTTGTCACGCCATGTTAAATTAGTGCAGCTCAGAGATGATTAGAGGCTCTGTATGTTGGGTAACACTGTATTTTTTAGTTCTTTAGTTCTGCTATTGGTAATCATCATTTTGTTAATACTTTTAGCACGGAGGAAATTGGATCAGATGGAGAATGGTAATTATGACAAAGAAGTCAGCAGCATGGGGAGCCGTTCCAGTTCATCAGGTAATGGAGCACATAGCAGGGCTGCCAAACAGCCCTTCAGTCTTAACAAGGTTGCCACAGTGTGCTTGCTCTTCATGTGGTTTGTGCATATGCAGTGTGTGGGCAGCCTCCCATTAAAACTGACAAAATAGCCTCTAAGCACCAAAATGCACTTGACTGACTGCAGTTGTAGGTGCTTATTATGAGATTAAAGTGTAATGTTTATGATGTTTATATATTTTGGTTCTTTTTTAACACCTGCCTATTCTATTTCATTGCTTTTATGCTTGGAGAAAGCTCAAGAGGACTCCAGTTTATAGAGGGCCCTTTTACATGCTGCCAGAGGCAAAATAAAAATGAGCAGTGGCTTCCAACATTGTATAATTGTCTTATTGACAGTTGCAACTGTGTAAATGCGAAATCAATTAGCATCATTAGAGACATCAGTGGGTTTATGTAATATTCATTACCTTCTATCCAGTTAGAACGAAAGGAATGATCTTTAGCACTGAAAACAGCATGTTTCCTTCCTTGATATCTTCGGGTTTTAAGTTGGGTTAGTTCTGTACAGATGTCACCGTATGCAAGAGACAAATGCTTAGAAAAAACAGCAGAAAGGAAAAAAAATACTGCAAGCCCTGAGTGATCAGTGCTGCAGAGTGTTTATAAGTAGGGCTTTTGTGAGACTGTGCAGTTTTCATAGTGCTGTAATTTTAGTTTATTCCAAACCACACATTTAAAAGCAGCTCATCTTGTGCAAAGTAAAGGAATGTGAAGGGTTTAAGTGGGAATAAACAGTCCTGAAGGGAGCCCACTTAGACCAAAAGCAGTGCACCCACAGGAGGGGATTGCACTGCTGCTGTCTCAGCGTATGGCATTTAAACACTGTAAGGATCCTTTAGGAAAACCCCACCAACATAAAGGGAAACTGCCAGCCTGGGGAAAGTGTCCTCAACTCCTGACAGGTGGTGAGTACATGCAGTGTTCTGCTGGGGGCACTTCCCCTGATGTAAGATGCAAAGCAGCTGTTACAGAAGCTGGTGTGTTGGCAGGGTCCCTGAACGCGCGGAGCAGCAACGAGGATCGCTCTCCTGAGAACACTGGCTCTGCAGTGGCTGTGGACAGCTTCCCAGAGGTGGACAAGGCTGTCTTGGTTGAAAGAATCCTGAGGCTGCAGAAGGCACACGCTCGAAAAAATGAGAAGATGGAGTTTATGGAGGATCACATTAAACAGCTGGTGGAGGAAATCAGAAAAAAAACAAAGTACGTTCTGTGTTTTGCTCATGCAGGTTTTTAGTTTTGAGCTAATGCACTAGACAAGTACTCTGGATTTTATGTGAGAAAAGTAATTGTCTAAATGAAAATGTTTAAAACAGTAAGCATATTGTAGTGACAGTAGATTTCGAAGATGTAATTAGTTTTGGGATTTTCTTAGTTATCTTTTCCCAGCAGTTATAATCATTGCTAAGATTTTGGCAATTAGTACTGTTACTAAGTTTTTTCAGGAGGAATAAACTGGCACTAGTGGGGTTTTGGTAGAAAAATGGTCAGCAGGTGGCTGATGTGAGGTAGACTGCTACCACTGGCTAACAGAAGTCCATTCTCCCCGTGTGCCTAAAAGGGTGCTGATTGTATTTGTTTGGGAAGGAGAAGCTGCATTATTCCAGATGGTACTTTGGTATACACATCAAACAAATGATGTATCTGAGCCAAAGGTGGTCAGTGGTTAATGTGTGAGGCAAGATTCCACTTAAATGAAAATCTCATCATACAAGATAATGTCTGGAACTTCATTTAGGAGGGTAAGAAATACTGGCATAAAGCTGCTTCTGGAAGGTGCAGTTGCCTTTTAAGATCAGCCCTTGCTTAATGAGTCCATACATTTATGCCCAGCTGGTACCATTTCACACAACATGATCACAACTTGGGAAGACTCTTAAGAAGTCACTTTAATTTTTTTCTCATGTGTAGAAAGCTTAAGATTCCATGTCTGGAGTACTTCAGCAAAGAAAAGGAGACTTTTAAAATTACCTTTCTTGTCCCAGTAGCTTTTCAGAATAACTTTAAATAAGTAAACTCTGCACACTGTAGTCTCTTGGCTTACCAGCATTTCCTATATCACTGTCAGTCTTCTCTGCCTTGTTAAGAGGTTGTTGTTTTTTTAAATTTTTTATCCTCCAGAATTATTCAGAGCTATATTTTGCGGGAAGAAGCTGGAACACTCTCATCAGAGGCCTCTGACTTCAACAAAGTACACTTGAGCAGGCGTGGTGGGATTATGGCATCTCTGTATACATCTCACCCTGCAGACAGTGGGCTCACCTTGGAACTCTCCTTAGAGATAAACAGGAAGCTTCAGGCTGTGTTAGAAGATACATTACTGAAGAATATTACGTTGAAAGTGAGTAGCTGTGCCAGTTCTTCTGCACGTTCTTGGGGTTCTTAGGTGCTCTCTTCACTGCACGTTGTTAAAGGCTTTTCAGAAACCAGCTCATTGTGGTTTGGTGCCACTGACAGCATTGGGGTCACCAGGGAGTTGTGTGTCATGATGTACCCCCAGTTTAGGACCCTCAGAGTATGCTGCACTAATGGGCTGCTGCTTGAAATGAGTTCTGGAATGCCTGTGCCTGCCTGGCCCCCTTGAGCTCCTGGGGCAGCACATCTGCTGCCTGGAGAGGAGAGGCTGGAAAATGGTGTGCAGCCATTGCAGCTGGGCTGCAGGGCTCTGCACAAGCTGGAGATCTCTTCCTGTAATCATCATTCCCCTTGAATGCTAGGGCAACTAGCATTCTACCCTCTAGACATCCTGTAGAATACTGGTACCTGCAACGAAGGATTTGCTGAGGGCTCTCGGTTTTTCATTGAAATGAGTTTGGTTTTTTCTCACTAATTACTTGCAGTTGTTCTGGATACTTGAAAGTATCAACGTGCTGACATAAACAGTAATTTTGACTTATTAGTGCATTTTGTGCTGATGGACTCATTCCTTTTATAACTTAACCTTATCCTTTTTTCCCCCCACAAAGGAAAACCTGCAAACTCTAGGAACAGAAATAGAACGGCTTATTAAACACAAGCATGAACTGGAACAGAGAATAAAGCAGACATAACTGAAACTTCTGGGGACTAACCAACGTGAAGATGCAGAAAAGGCAGTGCTACAGACCACTGTGTTTTACATTCTGCCTGCCAGCACAAGCGTCTGCGTTGTTGCAAAAGAAGCCTTTGGCCACACAGCCTCACTCAAGTGAGAAATCAACAGGGTTTGGTATCTCTGTCTACCCAGTACCAGCCTGAGGTACTGCTGCAATTCACTGCACACTACATTTATCTGAAACTTCTATTTAAAATACAGATGCTTTGCAGTGCAGACTGTTTGGAGTGAGTTGCCATGAGATTTTAATATCTGCACTGTGTAATTAATCAGTCTCTTAGTGATGGAGCTTGAAAAAAAATAAAGCCAATTATGTCTTAGTTGCTGTTGAACATATCCAGTGTTACTGAGCTTTAAGGGCTTTCAGACATTTATTTTCTTTCTTGCATATTATTTCTCATCTTTGGGTTGATTAAGCATTTTTGACATATGCATGGAATAATGCTTTGTTACAAAATTTTGGGGTTTAAGTGGTGGCCACGATATTGTGTATTTTCTGCTTTAGATTAACATTCAGCTGGTCAATTTCTTTATTCCAGAGGAGTGAAACAACAGTAAAACTAAAGAATTAGAAAGTGTTCTGATTCAGTTTTTGAGTTCATGTAGCTGAAACCAATGTCAGTTCAGCAAATCTTGTAAACCTTGATCCTTAGATGTTGAATCAAAAGAAGTCTAATATCAAATAATTGGTTAATAAAGTTCTTTGGGCTTCTGCATAATTTAACAGCATTTAAGGAGTTTAAGCTGCCCATTGTAAACCTATGTAAGCACATGTGGACATGGTGATTGGATCTGTTTTCAAAGACAAATGTAAGCTAATGATACTTTCTCATTAGCTGTGGCTAGACCAACTAGTGACAATAATTGTAAGAAATAGCTCTAAATGAGATTTTAATCTATTGTTGGACTGTGAAAATGGCACAGAAATCTGTGCAACTCCATGATTTTACTGTTGAGAAGTATTAGTTGGTCAAAATAACTGAAAACTTTTACTTAGTCCTGCAGTGGCTGAGTGGAGGTTGATGGAAGAAAAGTATCAAGGTAACAGGATTTGGGTTATTCACAACATCATGTTCACATTTTAATTCCAGGATAAGTATACACAGGATCTGAAGTATCTTTATTCCAGCAGTATATGTGTCGTTCCTGTATCTATCACCTTTTGACCAAAACCAATTGATCAGATCACCGTGTAAATACGTATTTCAGGTTTTTATTGAATACTTGAACTTCCTATTACCATGAAAAAAAGAGTCAGTGTACCTTTACAATAGCAGTGCTTTAGCTACAGTAATCAAAACAGGGGTGTGGGAGAACCTGTCTTACTGCAAGTACTGTTTGCATCGTACACAAAACGAGGGACCTGAATTTGGCAGCACAGAGGAGGATAATTGATCAGACATCTGGGTGACTTAGGGCTGTGAACTCCATTTTCAGATGCCACTGAGTTGCCTGAGCCTTGTAATAAAACAAGTTGAGCAAAAGAGCTTTATTTGGTATGAATAGTTTGATTCAAGACAGTGCAACTTTCTTGTTAAAGATTGGCATCTCTGAAAGTCCTTGTGGGGTTAAGACCTGGTTTGTGGTCCAGAGAGCTTTAAGAGTCTGGGGTGGCAGGTCCCTTCAGTGTCAAAGAATTAAGTATTCCTTTGGAAAGGGAGAATGGGAGCAAATAGTTTAAAACCTGGGCAAGCATTATATAGATACTGCAAGCCTTTAATCTGGGTGGGGTTTTATACATCTATTTTTCTAATTCTTGAGAGCAATGGTTAGCTGAAATGTTAGGAAACTTGGGCCAGTCCAGTCATGGGACTTCTGCTTTACTGTTGTTTAATTGATGTGAAGAGGAAAATATCTGGCCCTGCTCAAACAGATTTGTCACAGCTTCCAAGAAGCAAACAGACAGTTGTTCACAACCGAGCTTGGATCTTCTGCTGAGAGAAAGTACTTTAGGACAATTTGCATGCTAAAACATAGCTTAACTCTTGTATGTTTGTGTTTTCATGCTTTAATGTCTCAGATCTCTGGATGTTTTCAGGCATTCATCTAACTGACTCCAGTATTTTAGATACCATGTTAATATTGTAATCTTTTAATGTATGTCCTCAAGGTGTACAGTGTGAATGAAGGAGGGGTGTGGTGCAGATGGAATCAGTGCAATGGCTTTGTGGAAATTCTTACTCTTTTTTGACGTGGTTGTTTCTCCTTTTAAGTAGAGAAACCTAGTTAGCTGTCCTCCTGCCCTGCTGGAAATGCTGCTTGCTCATTGTAGCACTAATAACTTCTCAGACTTTTTTTTTTTTTCCCCTTGGTTATGGAGACACACAAAGCAGCCAAAATACCATGTTGTTTTTTGTGCATGGTGTTTTCATGGACCAAAGCTGTCATCCACAGATGTTATTTTAGACATGGAAAAGTCATTCTGGCTTGCACATTGGGAAGTGACTCTCCAGTCAGCCCGGGGTGTGATGAGTACCTGATGGGTTCAGCCAACAACTTGGCACAAGGATGTTCCTCCTTTTTGAGAGGCAGTGATGTATCAGCCACAACGTGTTGCTGGCCCTGTTTCCATAGGGTGGCTTGTCAGGAGCGTGATGCTGTTGGTGCAGTACTGAGAACACTTCCTATGGAAAGGTGTTTCTGTGGGGTGCCTCACGCAGGTGAGCACCAGCAAGGCTTGTGTAGCCATCTCATCTCACTTATCCTTGTTTTGGAAATTGTATTATGAACCTGAAATTGAAAACTCAGTCCTCAGATAAACTGAATTTTAGAGACGAACCGGTAAATTCATACACTAATCATGAAGGCAGCCTGGAGCATGTTGTAGCTACATGCCTGTCACTGAAATTCAGTGTCCATTAGGCATGTAATTGCCACAGGCTGCTTTTGAAAAATTCCAAGCTTGTGGCTGGTTGTGTCTTACAAGCTTAAACATCTGTTTCCTAAATACTCAGGGTGCTCTTTTAATTCAGACATCGCACAAACAGATGTTAGAGGCCCTACAAGAAAGCTGCCTATGCTTTTCCACCCTCTGTAAAATCCAGCACTGTCATTGTCAGAAGCGAGACCCTCTGACCAGAAGAATACCATTTTATGCTATAGAAATCACTGGCTTGCTGCCATACAGACTTGTGCAATAATTTTAATTATAGTGTCCAGAAACCTGGAGATTGATTTCTTACTTGAACATTTTCTCATTATCTTTACTTGTTGCTGGCAACACCTGTAGTATCTCTCTTCAAATATTTTTAATTGCAATGTTTTGGTTCATAACTAAAAAAAGTCTAACAATGGTATGTCTGGCTTCCAGTGCATCAAGTGTAAAGCTGCGTGTCCAAACGCTGCGTGGACCTGAGTGGAGGGAGGAGTTCAGAGGGCAGGGTCTGTCCCAAGGGGCCTTCACCCCTGCTGTGCCAGTCACTGTGACCGTGAGCACCAGCAGTAGGTGGCACAAGGAATCGGGTGTACCCAGGGGCAGGTGGCTGCGGTGCAGACGGAGCTGGGTGGTGTTTAGACCTTTTCCAAGATGGGTGTTTCCTTCCCATTTTCGTGTTCTGACTGAAACTGTTGATTCTTCCAATCTATGTGTGTAAGTCCTATACACAGAAATGTCTGTTGATTTAATTTTGTAGATACCCGTTTCTGTATAAAGTTTTTGAAGGTATTGCTATACCTTATGTATATACTGTACTTTGAAATAATAAACACGCAAATTTATGAAAGCCTGGTCTGGGTCTGATTTGTCCCACTGTTTGCTGCTGCCTGGCTCCGGCTGTGCTGCCAGCAGGGTCTGTGCTGGGTGCTCATCCCTGGGGAGGGGCATTCATGATGCCTGTAAACAAACCATCCCGGCTAGAAGCATCTGGACTGCTGCAGACTGTTCTTGCTACCACCACAAACCCTGCTTGTTGGCCTGTCTGGCTGGAGATGGGAGCAGTGCTGCAGGGTTCTGCCCTCCCGTGCTGCCAGCCCCTGCGTGCCTATTGCACCCGGTAAGCAGGAGGTGGCAGTGCCTCTTCTCCAGTGCTGCAGAGCCCGGGAAAACACCTCTGCCACTCTCTGCATCCCTTGGGGACTGCGGTGCACAGGCGATAGCTGCGCTGCAGCTCAGGACTGCAGTGTCCCCGTAAGTGCTCTCGGTGCTTTTCCCTTCCGTAATGTGAATTTTGGGAATCCCACAATCCCAGCAGCAAGGACTGGTTCCTTGGCTGCAGCTCCACATTTGCTCCTCTGATTTATTTATTCTCTTGTAGAGATCTAACAGAGTTTAGTTTTTTAGCCATGATAGTATTTTAAAATAAAAACAGTAAGTGATCGTGTCTGGTTGCTGCTGGTGCTTCTATTAAAAACCTGGGAATGGGATTGATATGGGTTGTCCTGCCCTTGCAGAAAGCTAGAAAAAGGGAAGAAGACTACTGTGAAGGTGATAATGTATGGAGTTTATTCTAGTATTTCCCAGAGTGCCTTAAATGAGAGAAGGGGGTATCTTTTGCTGAAATTTAATGGCAAACAACCTCAGGTTTCCCAGGATCAGGCCAAGGGCTCCCAGTGATTTTTCTGGTTACAGTTACTTGCATGACCTTAAGCTGAAGTTGTTTTGCTGCTCACTGTTTTTATTCCACCTTTTTTTCCACTGATAGCAGGTACAGTTGTTGGTGACAGATTTGACCAAAAATCAAGGTTTATTTGTGCTTCCTGAGTATTTAGTGCCGCTGCTTGGAAACAACAGCCCGAAGCTAAGCTTCCTCAAATACTAACTTTGGCTTTGGTGTTATTTGCAAGTGGCCACTTGGCAAACAAATTCCCACCTCGATTTTTGTTTGTGTGTCTGAGCCTGACCCGGCTGAGCTCTGTGTGCAGAGGAAGGGTTCTCATGGCACAGGTTGCTCAGTGCTGAAGTAACCCAGGCTGATACTGCAGCTACTGTGTGATAAATATCTCACCAAATGCTAGCAGTTCTCTTCTCTGGCTGATTGTGAATGAGAAAATCATCACTGCTATTTCTCTCTCTCTCTCTCTCTCTCTCTCTCTGTTTTATTTTAAGGAGATTTTTAATAGCGAGCTCTGCTGGAGGTTTTGTTGTTGCGGTTGTTTTTAGGCTATTTTGCATCAAACCACAGTGGGTCTGTGCCAGATTTTTCGAGATTTTTTTGCATGTATAAATGTAACTGTTGCAGTAGCAGAGTGCTGCTGAACAAGTTGTTCTCATCTAAGGTGCATAAAACGCTGTTAGATGTGTTGGTTGCTGTTCTGCTCCGGTGGATGCCCTATAGTCAGGAAATCCTCTGGCCCTTGGGTTTCACTGGGCTCTTGACTGTGTGCAGCTGCCCACTGATGTCAGCAGGGCTGCTCCAAGGCCTCCAGTGAAGCACCTTGCTCCCTAACAGGCTGAGTCCTTTGGATGACTAAGAGCTTCTTAAGACGTTTCTATTTACAAATAATCCCGTGTGTGTGGAATAAGGAAAAGCAGCAGCTGGAAGCATGAGGTCTGTGAGCTCCGAGCAAGTGCACTGGTGTTTGACATGAGATGGGTGAGCCCAGCCTGGCAGGTGCTGCTGCTGGCTCTGGGGTGGCTGGTGTGTCCTTACACACTGCCCTGGGCCATCCAGCCTGCAGTTCTTCGGGAGCTGCTGCTGCCTTGGGAGATGGATTGAGGCAGGGTGCAAAGGCAAGGCAGTTTCTGCAAGCTGAGATCTGCGGCCAGACAGAAGGGTTTGTGAAGCTGCACTGTGAAAGGAAGTGGTTAAAAATACTCTGAAAATGCTAGAGCTTAAATTATCTTAACTCCAGTCAGTGCCTGCCTCAGGGGAGAAGAAGAAGGTGAGAATTACTTATATCAACACTGTGGGTAAAAGCAGCATAAGTGTGAAAAAACAGACCTTGTCCTGGTCAGTCTAGGACTGTGTTGTGGTCCTGCAAATTCTCTGAAAACTTTTCAAGTCAAAGAGGTTACAAAAACCAAACTTGGTCTCAGAGCTCTGACCTGCTCATGCTGTAAGTGGCTTGTACTAATCAGCTGCCCCAGCTTCACCTTAGTAATTAGATTATCAGAGCAATATTGATTAGATGGACTCTTGAAAATATTTAAGGGCTTCACTCTTCTGGAGAAAGGATCTTCATCCATTAGGTAAAATGAGAAATCAGAACAAGCTGCTGTTAGCTTTTCATGGGCTTAACATGTGGAGTGTTAGGCTGCTAGGAGTGTCACAGGCTGCTGACAGCCACACCTGGAATGCCCTTCCCTGGTCCCTTCCCCTTGCCATGTGTCTGCTTTGACCCAGGGCTCACTCAAACCCTTGGGGTTGGCTGGCACAGGGAAGAGGACTGTCCCACAGGGAGGTCTTAGCCTGTCCACCTGCTCCCAAAACTGTCCAGGCAGCTCCTGGTGCACTGCAGGTAGTGGCTCAGCCTTTTGAGGCAAACAAGGATATTTGTTTTCCCTGGCAATGCTGCTCTGTGACCTGCAGGCTGTCCCAGGTGGCTGCACAGCTCCCACATCCTCTGTGCTGCACAGCCAGAGTGCCTTGAGCGAGGCAGGACAGCTGGAAGTGAAACCCATCCACAGCTCCAGGTAAAACCTCTCCCACAATCCACAACCCCTTGTTTTGCTTGGCTTTCATCAGACATTTCTGGGATCTAGAAAGATCCAGCCTAGTGCCAAGCAGGTGTTTTCCATCAGCAAGGACTGGCAGAGGAAAGCCTCTGCTTCACAAACCAACCTGCTAAAGAGAGCAGCCATCAATGCAGGTACCTGTGACCTTGCACACTGCCTGGGAGCCCTCGTGGTCTTTCTTGGGCTGTCTGACCCCAATACCAAATGCAGCAAGAAGGCCTCCTGCCAGCAGGGAATGACTACCATACAGACACTTCAGAAATACAGGCACACCTCTAAACCAGGACCTGACCAAGCACAGGTGGGATTGAGTCACCTTTGCTCCCCAGGCAGGTGAAGCCCTTGGAAAAGAGACGTGACAGATTTGGCAGCAGGCCTGGAGCACAAGGCTCGCAGATGCTTTTTTTTTGTTTACCTGAATTATGCCAAACTACTTCCCTCTCTCAGAATTCCCTTGCAGTCCTCCAAGGCTGCTTGTTGATGCTGAAAGATCAGTCAACTATTTCAAAGTGATTTGACCTTGCTTGGGCTGGTGACGGAGTCCAGACCTCGCGGGTAGTGGTCACCTTGTAATGCCAGAGCCACTGTGGTGTGTCTGAGATGAGACAAGACAGTGTTCAGGCAACTGCAAGCAATGCCAGGGCACAGTGGCAGGTGAGCTCCCACCCATTGCACTGAGGAGAGCGTGATTTAGCTTCCCTTGGCTTTGGTGGCAGCTGAAACAATAGAAATGTCCCCAACAGCCAGGACTTGCAATCCAAGGGATTCTCTAGAGAGCAATAAATGGAGGTACTTACGTTTCATTAATTGTGTATCAGAGCAAACACTGGAAAAACACCAACCAATCAACCAGTGAGTTTGCCATGGACTGCTGGGGGGAGGTGTCTGCCAAGAAAGCAGCCTTGGATCAGAGAGCAAGGAAGTGAAGTCCTTCCAGAGATGATTCAGAGCAGGCTCACGGGCTCCTGTGCTGATGCCCTGTCACCACTGTGCTGGATGGGGCACGGAGGAGTGGCTCCTGTCTGGTCACCATCCTCTGTGTGGATGCCTTGGGGCCGGTGAGGAGCCTTCCTCAGACACAGCAGCCAGGGAGGTCAGCTGAGGTTCTGATCCCTCATATCATACAATCACAGGATCATTTGATCTTTTTGGGCCTTAAAAGCCATCTATTTCCAAGCCCACTGCCATGGGGACACCTTCCACCAGGTTGCTCCAAGCCCCATCCAGCCTGGCCTTGAACACTTCCATGGATGGGGCATCCACAGCTTCCCTGTTCGACTTGTGCCAGTGCCTCAGCAACCTCACAGTAAAGAATTTCTTCCTAATATCCAACAAAACCTGCCCTCTTTCAGTTTGAAGCCATTCCCCCTTGTCCTATCCTTACAAACATTTATAAAAAGTTCCTCTCTATCTCTCTTGTAGCTCCTTTAGGTACTTGAAAGTGCTCCAAGTTCTCCCTGGAGCCTTCTCTTCTCCAGGCTGAACAATGTTCACCTGTTTTTATAGAGCAGGGGTGCTCCAGCCCTCTGAATATCTTTATTGTCCTCCTCTGAAATTTCTCCAACAGGTCCTTATCCTTTTTCTGCTGGTCCCTGAGAGGTGGATGCAGCATTTCAGGTGGGGTCTCAGCAGAGTGGAGCAGAGGGGGAGAATCTGGCCTGCTGTCCACGCTCCTTTAGGTGCAGCCCAGAACATGAATGGCTTTCTGGGCTGCCAGCACACACTGCCAGCTCATGCTGAGCTTCTCATCCACCACCACCCCCAAGTTCTTCTCCTCAGGGATGCTGCTTGTCCCCCAAAAAATGCCTAAAATCAACATACAGGGGAGAGGAATGAAACCGGCTAGCTGGTTAAAGACTGAGGGATGTGAAGAAAGAGAAATATTTTTTTTAGAAAGGCTATCCTGGAACAAGAGCAAGCCCTAGTTGCTTTTGGAGTGTCATGGCTTTCCTTCTCCTCCGCAGAATGAGCTCAGGGTGCTGCGTGTCCAGATGTGGAATGCAGCTCACAGCATGATCTTAACTTCTCTTTGTTCAACCCTGGGGCATCCAAACACGCACTTCTGAGTGGCTATATGTGAAAGAGAAACAGAAAAGTCTCTCTTTGGAAGAGAGGTGGCACAGGAATGGCTTGCACAATCGTATTTACTTTGGAGGTTCCTTCTGGGAAGCGCCTGCCTGTTCTGGTCTGTGTGTTGGCTTGCAGTCCCAGCAATTTTTCCCTCTCCCTCTTTCCTCTCCACGCTTCTGGGAGTTCACTGCCTGGGTGGGAGCCAGGGACCCCAGCCCCTGCCAGACCTCACTCAGCTTTGTGATTCCTGACATGTTTCCTCCAAGGAGCAGGGCACAGCAGTGCAGGGACCATCCCTGGGCAGAGAGTACAGAAGTGGAAATGTATGGGCAGGGAGAGAGGAAAGGATAATGAAGATTCTAACTTTTGATGGATTTAGAGGAAAGAGAGGTTGGTTTTGTTTTTCTTTTACAAACAGCACAGGCAAGAAATATATTTGGTAATATATAAGAAAACACAACTCTCAACTAGCAAAACATACATGTATGATTTCACTATCAGCTCATGCAAGGAAGGGCAAATGGGGTTATAACAGTGCTGGGAATAAAAAAACATGAGGATTTTCATGAATCTATCAAGAACCCTGCAGTACTGTTCTAGGATACCTGTGTTGCTGGAAATACCTTGAAAGCAGAACTACCAGGAATAAGGCATGGCTTTGCCAAACAGCCCAGGAAAAAATACAATCCCAAACTCATTCTGTTGGTAAGATATGCATCCAGAAAAGGACAAGCAAAATGTGACCACTCAAAAGTACCTAGATATCCTTCCAAGTTCCCCTGAAAACCCTTTGCACAGTCGCTGAAAATAACTGATGCCAAGCATATGCATCTATCGTGATGGGTAACATTGCATCATCATTTCCTGATGATCTAATTTTCCTGTCTTTATCCCTTTGTTGTTGCATGTGAAGGTTAGAGCAGAAGCACCTGATGACCAGGAGTGTTGGGTTTTGCCTTTGCAGAATGGACTCTTCCTGATCCTTGCAGGCATCTCCTGGACACTGCTGTCATTACGAAAACTTTAAAGACTGCATGCGGTACAGTAACAATTTTAGTCCCAGCACTGCTAGGTGAAAAGGAAAGGAGCAGAGGAGTTTGTTGGCCATTGTGAAAGGGCAAGGGAGGGATTGCAAAGCCAGCCCTTTGCAGTTTGGTTTCGTGGGGGCGAGCGCAAGGCGCGTGCGAGGGGGAGCGGCGCGCAGCCCTCGAGTGTCCGTGTCTGCAGAGATGCCCTGACTGCAACGCCAAGAAAATCAAACCTGCGGCCAAGAAAAACACCATTAAAATGATGCGATGACATAAGCTGAGCGCCGCTCGTGGAATCCAAATTACACGCAGAACAATCAAGAAGGAAAACACCGACGACATTCGCTTGTGTAACAGGGGTGTCGACCTCTCAGCTGGCAGGCAAGCAAGGGCACAAGTGCAGGCACGAGTAAAACCAGTACTAAGAACAGGGGCTTGACCTTACTGAAAGCATCAACCGGGCCTCTCCCTTAGGGGTAATCCTGCAGTAACCACGAAGAGTTCATGTTCAGGTTTGTACACCTTAAACTGGTTAGTTTAAAATCCCCCACATTTAAAAATCCCACTAAGACAGACCTGCCTGATGAGGAGAGCAAGGCAAGAAAGCTGCAGCTCAGCACCAGGACACTGCCTATTGCTCAAATAAAAAGCTGGATAAGGAAATGCTTAGTATTTTTTTTTGAAAAAAGGAGAAACACTCTTTACTAATGGATCTTTGAGATCTGTGTGAGGAGGTGTTGTACCTGAAAGATAAGTTCTGGTGGTTGCACTGCAGGTAGGACACAGGTGTAGGGTGTGTTCTCTAGATTTCTGCTCCGTGTCTTTTACAGGCTCTGAAAATGTTTTGAAGCCAGCACTATGTATACTGGCAATGCAGTCAGGTTATAGAATAGCCACGAGAAAATGCAAATGTAGATCCGCACAAAAATAAAATCATTCTGGCTCAGACCCAACAGTAAATTATGCTGAAAAGCAGTGAATAAAAATTTCTCTATCAGGGAGAAAAAGGCATTTTATTCACTCATCACCCCTTATTAATGGGATGTGCTTCTGGGGTATCTACTGATGAGTAACATTTATTGTTCATGCTTCACAGCTTCATCTGCATTTTAGACTTTAACATAAGCAACGTGATCCATGATCTCTCCCTGATAAGTGGGAGAGAGGAAATAGATGCACAACACAATGTGTTCCCATCAAAATCTCAGTTCCTCTTAATGCACAGAGAGCCTACAGGACACAGTGTTGCTCAAATGTAGACATCCCACTCGAGAAAGCACCCCCTCAAATTGGGAAGGAGAGGTCATCTGGTGCCTTTAAACACAAACTTCAGTTACCACGTCCTCAGGGTCTCCTGGTGATCATCCTTAGAGGGTGGGATGCAGCTACAGGTTCGTTTGAGGTTGTTTGTGGCTCAGCCCAGGCTGGACTCACAGCACTGCCCTCACCCCACTCCCAGACAGCAGCTCTACAGGGAGGCTCTTGCAAAGGTATTTCAGAGGAGCCTCCCCACAGGCTCAAACCCACAGAGACAAGCCACTTCCCACCCTACCCTCCTCTTCCCCCTAAAATGCCTCTTTGCCAGCAGCTTTAGGACCTATGTCTGTGAGTGAGAAAGAAGTAGCACCCAGAGCTACAGAAAGTTCCCAAGAACAAAAGATTAATTTAAATGTCCTGGCTTTGAGCAGCTCTGGGCCGTTAGCTTCAGGAAGTCTTCATCAGTTGTGCGGAGGAGGAAGCACCTGGAAATCACAGAATTAATTCAATCTGAAGAGATTGCTTTCTGGAAAAAAACATGTGTCAGTCCCCATTACTCGAGATTGCAGGGGCAGGGATGGGACAAGCCACACGTGGTGTGCGAGTTGCTGGATGCCAGTCTTCTGACATCAGCCTAGCCAGGCGTTTCCTCAAGCCAAAGGCCCAGGTCAGCTTGGCACCAGGCTGGGCTGTGCCCTGGTGGGCTGACACAGAGCAGGGAGCCATCACCTCCCCACAGCCCTGCCTCCAGAGGAGGGGTGAGGTCAGAAATAACCAGAAAAAAGGAGAAGGTCTGGAGGGGAAGTTCTGAGCTTCTCCATGGTTGGGGATCCCAAGTGAAAGCCCAGTCCCATGGGAGATGCAAATCTTCTCTCCACAGCCCCACAGTCCACGTTGAGCTCGGCAGCTTGGGCTGTGTTTGACATAATGGGGAGCAACGCAAGCCTTGCTGCTCACTGCACAGCAAGAGCAAAGCCACAAGGTGACAGCTGCAGTGACAGCAGTGACCAGCCAGGGTGGAGCCGGGGTGTGCAGTGCCCTGGGTGTTGTGCAGAGGCATTTGGAGGTGGCAGCAGACCCTCTGTGCCCCTCTCACTTCACAAATGCTCTTGAAAACATGGAGCTTTGAGATCGTTTGTCCTGAACTCCACACTCCGTGCTGACCCTGACCCCTTTTAAAGGGGATGTATCCTGCTCCTTTTGCTAAATTTGCTTGAGTCCTTGCAGCCAGAATGTCCACCTGGTCTCATAGCTCCCATTTAGGATGTCTGCAGAGGCACCTGCAGTGCAGCAGATGCTGCAGAGAGCTGCACCTACCGTGGCCGGTATGCTCCTCATTTGAGGTGCCACTGAGTTGGAAGCTAAAAGTACTCCTCATGCGCAAGATTCCTTCTGTAGTTGATATTGATTGCTTGGAAGAAAAAGTTAATTTGAACTTTTCTGTCTCTACAAAAGTAGGAGACCATGTTTTGTTGTGGGACAAGCAGACACAGGAGCTGGTGAGCAGGGAACCTCTCAAGCTGCTCTAACCCGAGGATCTGCCTCTCTCTCAGAGCAGCAGCATTTTGTAAAAATGCAGCCACTACTTGAAGTGACCCCACTGGCATTTTCAGTTAAGTGGTCACAAGTTTTGAAGCAGTTGGACAGTTATTGGAATAAGTGTATGATAAAAGCCTTCCCGCCCCCATCCCTCCCACGCCTACATTTGGATTCCATGATTTCTTCCTTGTTTGAAATGATTCAGCAGTAGACTCTCAGATAGTCTCCATCTGGTTAAAAATAGTTACTTGCCTCATATGGCTTTAGCATGGTACTGTCGACTCTAAAATGTTCCACCTTCCAAAAAAGTAGAGTGAAAAATGAAAGTGAGCTTTCACACATCATTACTCTCTGCAGTTAGACCTCCAGAGCTCATTCCAAACCCATCAAAGGGGGACAGGCGAGCTGGGAGGGTGGGCAAGCAAGATACTCCTGTTGATGCTAGGTGCTCTGCAGGCCCTTGTGAGGCTCTGCCCTTTGCACACCAGCCACCAGGAAGATGGTTTGCTCATTTCCCAGAACAAAACACCAGCTTATTTTCAAGAAACATTTATTTGTCGGGTTTCTGGAATGTAAGAAGAGTTTAGTCACTGCAGCTGGATGTCTCCTCGTGCCAGCTGGGGGTCAGTCAGTCAGTCCAGCCCAGCTTGCTGAGGAACCTCCCACAGTCCCCTCATAACACTGAGGCAGGAGAGAATGACAGCCAGAACTCCTCTCAGCCACCTCACAGCTCTTCTCTGTAGGCACAGGGCTCTGTGATGGGCTTGTGCAGTGTGGCCAGCTGTGCTGAACTGCGTGTGTTTTGGGGAAAAAATGGTGGCAGTAGTGGACAAATGGTGCAGGTGGATCATTTCGTTTGGCTCTCTGGGTCGCTGGAATCTTGCCTGTGTTTGCATTCAGGCCCAGCTGCTGGAAGGTGTGTGGTGGGATCCTTCTGCCACAGGGGTGTCACAGGGAGGGGACACTGAGGGAAGTGTGTCAGACCCAGCCCAGGAGAGGATAGACAGCACCTCTGCAGTGCCCTCAGCCAGCTCCTGGTGCTCCCAGCCAGGGAGGGAAGCATGGCCCAGAGGGAAAGGCTGAGCTGCAGTGTGCCCCAGTGCCCCTGGACAGAGGTAGGACAGCAGCTGTAGTGTTCATCCTGGCTTTTCCCATTGCTGAGCAGTGAACAGGCTTGCTGGCATCCACCTGCTCCCAGCGCTGAGGAGCTCCCGAGAGGCCAGGGGAGGTACAGAAGCATCCGCTGCTTTTCACAGCACACTTCACAACATCAGAAGCTGGCTCTAGAGGTTGTATGACAAATTGCTGCTTAATACCCACATTAATTCATTCTTTCCCTCAGAGTTACATTTGTTGTGCCTGCAGAACCATCCTCTGCTCGTTTCCTCAAGGTGATATGCTAAATCCTGCTCCCTGGACCGTGGCGATCAGCTCTTGCTGGAATGCGATCGAGCCGCAGGCTGAGGGGATCGCAGGGACTCCGCTCTGCTGAGCACCACGGCCACATCCTGGGGTAGGGCTTGAGCCCAGACCAGACCACCCTGAGCGAGCCAAGTGGGGTGCTCTGAGCCCCCAGCCCCGTCCCAGGCTGCTGCTGTATCTGAGCTCCTGGAACGCCTGTCACACTGCCACAGCGCCTCAGGATGGTCACTCCATCCTAAGCCTTTGCTCTGGGTCACCCTTGACAATACAAGGGGTGAGTTTAGAAATTAATTACTCCTACAGAAAAGAAGAGTTTTGAAAAAGAGCAGAAAGGGACTAAGCTTTCCCGTTTTGGATGTCTACTTGTGTACCAGACCTCAGCTGTGTTTATGGGGAAAAGACATCTTCACATGCCAATGATTTTCATGCACACCAGGCCTTGTGCAATTTTTTCTTTCCATTTACAATATTATGTATTTTATATGATGTATTTGAAGTGTGGCTTTCGTGCATGAATGATACAGTTTCCATAATATTTTTTCATATGCAGAGACGTTTTGATCTCATGGGGCATGAGTCAACTCCTATTTTAAAGCCACTGGAGTCCTTCCAGTGACTTTCCCAGAGCAGCCTGGCTAACTGGGAAGATGAAGCCTGATGGATTGTAGGTGCAAGCCAGCATGCCCTGTCAGGGCAGCTTGGTAGAGCAGCTCAAACAAAAAGGTTCAATCAAGACACTATGTCAGTACCACTCAGCGTGCATGGTGGAAATCCAGAGTCTGTGCCCCAGGAATGCACACGCTGCAGCATCACGACCCCTTGGAGAAGCTGACAGCAGTGCAAGATCCACAAAATGCCCATCCAGAACAGGTGCCAAGTCCCTTAATCTCAAGGCTGCAGGAGTCAGGGTTGGCTACAGAACTCATCTGACAAAGATGACCCTGGGTATCCTGGATTGCCCAGGCCAGGCTCTGCACCCTCACAAAAGCAGCAGTCCTGTGACCTGACCTGGCCTCTCGTGAGTGCTGCCTGCATGGTGATGCTCCAGAGCAGAGCTGGGGCCATCTCCCGTGGAGAGCCCTAAACAGGCAAGAGTGTTTCCCATGAAGACCTTCCAGACTCCCGTGCAAGTGTGGCATCCCACACAAATACAGGCATGTGCCCATCCAGTATACATTAATTTTATTCCCTCTTTCTATGGACTGATGGAAGAGTAATTTTGGGTTTTGGTAGGAGAAAGTTTCGATGGGGAAATAACAGGTTCCCCTATTCAGCAAAATTCTAGCAATTTGCCTCAGCTCAGAAAGATGACCCTGTTTTGTGGGGTCAGTAAGGAAGAGAAACAGACTCTGAAAGACATAAAATGGGCAAGAAACAGGTCAGGTGCCCAGAGCTACTGACTAAGCATCCTCACTGCTTACAAGGGTGACATGTCCAGGGCTCTGTCAGTGACACAGGGCTGGCCAGAGGGGTTTGTGCCATGCACACAGTGTTCCTGCCAGGCAGCAAGTGGCACCGTGGAGAGGTTCTGAGCACCAAGGAGGGCCCGGCAGGTGGTAACCTCTGCCTGGCTCTGCTGCCAGCCCTGGCAACGACCTGGGGCTGCTCTGCAGGACACAGGGCTGGTGCCGTGTCCTCCACCACCTCCCTGCTGAGGAGACCCCACGAGGTCTGGAAATTAAGTGAAGTATTTAGTGTTTATGAAACAACTCTTAAGAGTTTGAAAAGGGGAATTGTGGTGTTTACACACAAGCTAGACAGACTCTAACACTCTGCATGCTCTGTTGTGTCAACTCCTGCACCTGCATAAGACTTTGAAATATCCCCGTGAAATGAGGGAGCCAAACAACTGGGTCCAATCAGCCCTGCCTGTGCTCCCACTAGAGCCACACTGAACATTTTTGCTGAAGGAGCTGTGGGATGCTGTAGAAAATCTACTCTCCAAAGAGCCTTTCCTCCTGTCTGAAGTTAAGGCTGGCCAAAAGCAGGGTGTGGAGCTGCAGGAGAGTGAGTGCTGGAGCACAGAGCTGATGGAGTGCTCCTCCAGAAGAGGGGAGACCTCGGGGGGAGCCCAAGGGCTGCAGCACTGCTGGTACAGGGAGAGCAGCAGCTCAGCTAACATCACCTTTACCCCCCCTCTCAGGCAAGGAGGAGGTTTGGCCAGAGAAGAATGAAGTTGTAGCACATTTTCTTGTGCTTTCCCAAACTACCAGAGTTACCAATGTGCTTCTCATTGTGTGTTTTAGTTTCCTGTGCCAGAGAGTGCCTGGTCCCCTTCTTAGCAGCACAGGTTCTCTTTTTTGTACCGTCTGCAGAAGGTCCTGCCTGGCCTGTGTTTCCTTGTAGAGTGACACCAGGATTGAGTCCATAGAAGGCTGTTGACCTGGGAAGAGAGAGTTTCTAGAATTTAAGGGCTGGGCAATTTCTTGGAAACTGCCTTATCAGCATGACTGCAAGCTGGAGCTTTAACAACCCTGCACGTCCCTGGTTCCTATTCCTGCAGCTCAGTGTCTACATGCTGTACACAAATGTTTATTTTGTAGTTTTCCATTTAAAACAGCCTTGGGCCCAGATTGCCACAAAACCATGAAGCCAAGATAATTTGCTTTGGTGATACTGAAATCAGGGGTCAGGGAAGTCCTGAAGAAAACCAGTAGTGGGGAGCAGGTGTTTGTGCACAGGGGCCATGTGAAGGCTGATTCCAAGAACCTCACGTGCCCTTCCTTCAATGGTGGAGAAGGAAATAGCACGGGGGGGTCAGGGGTTGTTATCAGCAGAGCAAAAGGTGGTGAAATAGGAACAGAGAGGCATTTGCATGGCAAGGGCAGTCACCAGGGTGCAGGCTGGTCCAGGAGCAGTGGAGCTGAGCTGAGAGGGGATGGATGAGTGCAGCACTCCAGGGATTTAAAATAAAACCTGACAATACAGTAAAGTCTGCTGGAGGCATGAGCCTACACTTGCACAGGCACAGAGTTGCTCTGAAGTTTCACAGAGTCAGGACACGCTGGGTTACTGTGAACCCCCAGGGTGTCTGTAGTGCCTCAAACCTTCCTGGTTAGAGAAAATCTGGCAGCCTGGGCAGAGCTGCCACTCCTCATCCTCCCCCAGCCTCTCTGCCAGTGCCTTGGCCCAGCTAGGCTTTGGGACAATGCACAGCTGGGCGATCTCCATCCCACACGTGTCCGGGATTCTGGATTCTCTCTTCCTGGAGAGCTGTAGAGAGCAGGAGCTTTGGGAATGCAGCCCTCATCCTTGAGGGGCAGTCTGAGTGAGAGCCTCAGGAGCAGCCAGCCAAGCCCACCTGCCCTCCTGCTGCCCTCAGCAGGACAGGCAAAGCCAGCACCTCCCTGGATAACAAACCTCCCCAGGGCCCCAGGCATGCGCCACCGAAAACTTCACCTCCTGCACCGCTGCTGTGATAATCCTGTTTGCTCTGTCTTAGTGACTGAAGAGAACCATAACCAAGGAAAACAGCAGGATTATTCCCCAGCATCTGTTCCCACTGAAAGGATTATCATAGCTGGCTGCATCGATGATGTCCTCTGGGTATCACCATGAAAGCAGCCTGAGTGACATGGCAGCCCACCAGAAGAAGACCTCTCTCCCCTTCTGCATGGTCCTTTCCTGGGTATTTTCAGCTTCTGGAAGCTCCTCACGGACGAAGGCCAGGCCGTATAGATACCAGTGTCAGTGTTCTAATGTCTGCAGAGCACAGACTTGCTCTCCAAACAGCTTCATCACTTGTTTTTCTGTCTAGCAGGGAGGCAGCATGAGAAGTATGGGCTGTAAACTGCAGGGCTGAGAAGACAGACAGCAGCTGTAAAACACTTTAAAAACAAGCTTTTTTCCCTGCTCAACATTCCTTGTGTTTTTGTTGCTCCTGCACAGTATCTGACCCACTCACCTCACAACATGGTAGGGCTCTGTTGTGCTGCATTTACTTCTACAATACAATGGTAGCTGATGTAAGAGCTATTTACTGCAGAATGAAAATGATTGACTGCAGAATGAGACATCTTCATCAAAGCTGTTTACATGGGGAAACAGGAAAACTGGGGAGGGTCCAGAAAAATTTTGAAGGGACTCAGCTCATCAGTGGATGCAACAGGAATGCAACCCTCCTGTACATGGAGGACTTGTGTTTCAAACTCACCTTCAAGACATGAAACCTGCCCCACTGTGCTCTCTTGGCTCTCCTGTGAGATCCCCTGAAATGCCAAGATTTGTTCAATCACTGTGAAATTGCCAGTGGGCTTTGCAGTAGTGCCCTGAGGGTTGGTTCTACCTCAGAGAGGTGCAGCAACTTCTCCAAGGCCTTTGTGACATCTCTTTCCATCAGTCTTCTCAAGAAAATCCTTCCATCCCTTAAGCAGAGACCTTGGAGAACAAATTACCATGGACACAGTTGGGTTTTTTTTTTCTATAATGGAATGTAACATTAAACTAAACACTGGAACGTGGAGAAAAACAAAGCAAAAAAACCCAGGGAAATAATCCTTAGCTTCTAATGATTTTTGCAAAACACTGCTGAAATTAGGTTTTATAGGGGAAAAAAAAGTATTTATCATATCTGTCAACAGTTGAAAACTATGGTTAAATTAAAACCTTATTTTAAACTCTGACTATGATCCAGCAGCGATATGAAATTTATAAATAGCTTATCATACACCACAGTCTAAAAAGTACATTTAGCCTCTTGTTACTGAGACAAATTCATTGTTTTATATGAGATGGGAATTACCTTTATCCCTCTGACCATCAAAACAGAGAAAAAAAATTAAAGTCACGGGGAGGTGAGCAAAGACAACCCACACATCAGAATCTCCAGTGAAAAGGACCATAGGAAAATGGTCCCTGTTGGAAAAGGCCACCCCAATGCTGAAGCTTGTCCCCATCTGGGCTGAGTCCAGACAGTACCAAGCAGCAGAGGGCTCTGATCCCCACCGTGGTGCACAGGATTTAACCTCTGACCTGCATAAAAGCTGTTCTCAAGCCCCGAGCCAGCCAGGTCTCCAGTTTAAATCAGTTACACTGTGGATGGGTGGCTCTTTCCAAAGCCTTCACCCTGTTGTTTTTGGCCATGGCGTTGACAGGATAGCTGCAGACGACTTCTTGTGCCAGCTTCAAAGCAAGGAAAGTCCTGGGCCCTGGTACGAAGCACAAGGCCCTGCAGAGACTCTCCTGCCAGGGCTCAGTATCACAGCCTGGAAACAGGGCATTGCATCTGACTGCGCAGCTCTTCTACCTGGCCAGGAATTTCCACATGGCTGAGGATGCTGGATGATGCCTCTCCTCTGTTCTTGCCATGCTCCTGGTGCTTCCCAGTGGTTCATCTACCATGCCCAGCTACAAAGGGGTAAAAACCTGCCTGGGTTTTTAAGGTGCTCCTTGAGATCTCTATGCAGCCCCATGTAGTGGTGCCTCTGCCAGAGGGGATTGGCAGCTTCCAGGTGGGGGAGGATCAGAAGTATTCTTGGATATTTCAGTCTTGGAATGTCAGATAGAGGAGGCAGCATTCCTTTATCCAAGCTTCATTAATATCCCATAAAAAAGACAAATGTTCTTCATTCCTGGGGCCAGGCAGAGTCAGTGTGCTCTGCTCTGGCCGTGGCTCTGGCATGTCCCAGACTCTGTGTGTGAGTGTGTGGGCAGGGGGATGCAGGCATGGGGCTGTGGCACGGCAGCACACATGCAGCCCTTCAGGGTGCTGGCTGGCTGCAGAGCATGCAGCAGCACTGGCCTGCTGCTCCTGCATGCAGGGCAGGGGCCATCACTGAAGTGGCAGCGAGTCTGCGACCACAGGGTGGCTGTGGAGAATGCTGTGGAGCAGCACGGAGAGGGAAGATGGGAAGCTGGTGGCAGGAAGCTCCAAGCAGCAGCAGGAGTCAGGAGCTGACATGGGGAGATAAGGCTCTTGATGGATAGACCTCAGAAGGTTTGAAGGTTTTTGTTCTGCTTGGATAAGCAGTGAAATATTCACGCAGATAAGCTTCAGAAATGCATCTGATCAGAAGCCCTTTGTGTCTTAAAAGGCAGGGCTGGAAATAGAACAAGAGAATTCCTCTGTGGCTTTTGTGGCTCCTGGGCTTTCCTTCTAGAAGGAATTACCAGAATTACCCACGCAAGCAAACCAACAGTCAGGACAGCTCTAACAGCCAGACCTTCCCTGAACCTCAGGCATTCAGCTGTGCCTGAGCACCAACCTGGATGAGGGCTGAAGGCAGCACTGAGGATGGCCAGCAATTAACCTGCACTTCGAATTGCAGTGCTTTTGGAGGGTGCATCACTTCCTTGGAAATAAATGAGAGTCCTGTACTTTACTCCAGCAAGTTTCCTTGTACCATAAGTTGTTTAAACAGTTTGTCATTATGCATTTCCCATTCAGACAAAAAACAGACCACAAAGCTTGAGGCACCAAGGCTGGTAGGAAAACGGAAATCCTGCTCCAAGTGGGCAGAGAGCAGCTCCCTGGCTCTGGGCAGAGCTGGCAGACCCAGCAAAGGTTTGGGGCAGGAAGTAGCAATTTCTGGCTCTGTAGAAATCTTTCAGGTTCACCTTTGAAATATGACTCCCAATCAGTTCTGCAGGATTTCTGTCTGAGCATCCCCCGCTTTGGCATGCCTTAGGGTGGAACCAGGTCCAAACCCGGAGGACAGAGCAGCAGAGGGCTTCCAGCAAGCCAGAGAGTTCATTTAGGGTCCCATTTAGGGTCAGCTCATCTCTTCCCCTGTGTCCCTCCCATGGCTTTTCAATTTGCCATTTATTACTTTGCCCTAATGAGTCTCCCCATTCACCCCCTGGCTTTAACCTCTTCCCTGCCAAGCCGTGTCTGGAGTTTACAGGAGAAAGTTGTTTATGTTAAATGGCTTTGTAATAGTTTCCTCCTCCGTCACCTCCCTTCCTTCCCCAATAAAAGCCCTACGGCATGTTTGGCAAAGCCTGTAAACAAAGAGGAGGGTTTGGAGACCCAACAAATATTTGGTGAACCCGGTGGGGAAATAAAGTCTTTTTTGAAGGACTTTACAGCCTGAATTCATAATAGTAGGAAACTAGTGTCCACCCTAGGTAAGGAATTGTCTAGTTGCAGGCATAAAATACAGATACCCATGCAGCCAAAGGTCATCACTGGGTGCAGGGGGTTAACCCTGTGTTTCCCTCCCCTGTCAAGACGGTGCTGTTGGCAGCCAATCTATGTGTCTGCTAATCTCCAAATACTTGGAGTCGTGGCAAGTGGGCAGGGAAAGGGGAACACAAAAAGGCAAGAGTGTTTTGAACTCACCTAGACTGATGAACAGAAGCACAAGGCAATGGAAATCCATTAACCTGACTGCTCCCTGCAGAGAAAAACCAGGCACACAAAATCCAATTCATTATTCCCTTTCTTATTTAACGCTAAGTAAGTAATTGAACTTTACTACTTGATCTATCCATTTTCTTTAGTAGTAGGGCTGCAGGAAATCTTTCTCTTCTCAAAGGGGGTTTCAAGTTTCTCACTGATATCATGTAAAAAATACTTGGGAGTGTATGAGTAAAAAATAACTGCATTTCAAAGGGAGCTAGAGCCATACAGATAATGATAATTTTTTTTCTCTGAAGCACAGAACAGAAGAGTGGAGGCCCCTGGGAGCTGGGAGCACCATTGTTCTTCTTCCAGGCCATTATCTGGAGACAGGCTCTGAGATAGACTCCGATGAGGCCACGGGAAGGATTATCTGCTCAGAGTGCTAATGGCATGCATTTGACAACATCAACCATTTAATTTATGAGGTGCCTTGTAACCTAAAGGCAAAGAAATTCATACCATGCCGTAGCCCAAACACATCCAGTGCAATTAAAAATTTCCTGATCAAAGCCCGGCCTGCTCTACAGCCCCACTTACCTAATCACAACTATGTAGAAAAGTTCCACCTTTCTAAAAGGCACCTTACTGCATTTTGCACTGTGATGGCAGTGTTATATAACGGGAAATAAATATATTAATGGAAACTATCCAGCACAGAAATCGTTCCAGCCTTTTTATCACCACATTCCTTGCTCCCACGTAAGTGAAGTGTGCAGGAATAAAAGCAGCTAAACATCATTCGCCAGCAGATACACATGATGGGGATGGCTCACAAGCCCCTAACAGCTCAGTGGTGCTCATGAGTGTTGAGGTTCATACACACACTCCGGGCAAACAGAGCTGCTCCTCCTGGGCAATTATTTTTCCACTGTCCCTGGCTTATGGCCGTGTCACCCTCTTGCATTTGAGGACAGTTTAGTGCTGTGACCTACATGAGGTGCTCTTTCAGCTGCCCTGGTTCCAATCTCTGTCAAAAGTTTGTCACATGCCCCATGCTCTGGGAAATAATCATAATTAAATAATTATTTTTTTCTTTTGCACCAGTATTTATTTAAAAACTTTTTTTTTTACTTTTCACATTTAATGAGAAGCTTAATGGCTTAATCACTAAGCCACTGAATAGAATATTCAGAGCATCTTCTGAAATGGAGGGAAGGTTTGGGTGGCGAGTCCTCTTTTTTCAGCACTCAAACAAAACCAATGGCCCAGAGAGGGCTGGTCTGGGTCTTGGCTTCTGCAGCATCACCACTGGACATGAGACTGGTATCACGCTGATGGATCCAAATCAGGGCTGCTACCAGAACAGATGATCCCTAATCCATCACTCTGCATCTTCCTATGCCAATTGTCACCCATGTCTGTGCAACCTGCTGGCTCAGCTGAAGCATCCTTGTCTGAAAGGGCTGGTTTCAGCCCCAGGAGCCCACTGCCCCTGCAGCAGCAGAGCCAGCCCGGGGAGCAGGACATGCCTGGGAGTTGAGGGCTGGGGAGGAGAGGGGGAAGGCACCTGCCCTGGCTTGGACAGGCTGATGCTAAAAACCACAGACAGGCACCTACCCTGTTGTCAGACAGCTGGTAACTACCTGGCAGTGAAACAGGAACAAAACCTCTCCTGTGGATGTTCTCAAGGTGGCTTAGAGCACTTCTACAATACCTGCTGTCACTGGCAATTACTGCAGCAGCTGCCTTGTGCTGCACATTAGATAAAAGCTCCAAAAAAGTATTCGACACGAGCTGTCTTGTGAGCATCCCCACAGATGCTGCTGTGCCAGATCCAGCCTGGATGCCCTGGTGGTGTGGCTGCCCTAGGCTGGCGATGGGAACCTGCCAGGGTACCAGCGATGCTCAGGCCAGGGCTGTGTGTGAGCAACAGGTCCTGCATGGCCCTGCTGCCTCCCGTGCCCCAGAGAAGATGCTCCTGCCAGGGAACCACGCTGCCTGCCAGGGAACCACACTGCCTGCCAGGGAACCATGCTGCCTGCCCTTCTGCATCCCTCGCTGCCCTTCCGTGTCCTGAGCGAGCTAACAGAGATTTTATTTGACGGCTCCCAAGTGAGCATCTAAGGGAAGAGCACACAAACAAAACACCCCTGGCTGAAGGCGGGCTGTGAAACAATGGGAGCTTTGTAGGACATCTCCCGGTTTACCTGCTCCGGGCCAAGAGGAAGCGCTCCGCCCTCCGGCACAATGAAGGGGGTGGCGCGGGCTGACACTCACCTTTGCGCCTCAGGACACCTTGGGGTCCCTTCCGATGCTCGGGCACACTTTATACACCCGAAATGGAGCAGAGGGAGGTGACTGGGAGAACCGAGAGCCTTCTCTGGGGGGGCTGTGGTGGATGGCATCCGTGACCCCCACTGGAGCAGTCAGTGCGGGGCTCTTCATCTGCACATGGAAACTTCAACCCTGAGCACCGTTCTCCCTTCCCCACTAGGAATTCCCACCAGGAGCTTTTCTCATTTCCTTCTTCTTAACAAGAGGTCTCTAAATTTTGGCAGCCAAGCACTGTTCAAATTTAACCACTTGGAAAAATCTTTTGTGATGAGCTATTGTGGCAGGGTCCCCCTCTGAGGGAGGGCAGCTTGCAGATTTTAAAGGGGCTGCAGTAGTCACCTGGACCTGCAAAATGGCTTGTTGGTAGCTGAAGTATTTATACACCTAGCAGCTGCTGAGATTTTGAGCTCTTTAGTGTCTCTGTTTGCCTCTTTGGTGTATACACTTACATCTGCCTCTCAAAGCACTGTGCCAGCTTTATCAAAGCAATTATCAAAATAATTTTAGTAGGAATAAATATCATGGCTTTGAGAGAGACACTGGGCCAGGCTTGCAAAGGTACATCACTGCTTAGAGACACACAACGGTTGCTAATGGCTAAGGCACTGAACTAGTAGAAAATCCTCATCTGATCTCATTAAGGACAACAGGATTCGGTGCATTACACCGGATCAGATGGGAAGGGTACACCATTACATTTGAGATGCTCTGCTAATCATGGCAATAGCAAAAGTCTGCAGATGGTAAGCTTCTGTTTTCTTCTTTAGGTTATGAACCTGGAGGTCAGGACTCATTTCCTATTTGTCTGGGAATTTCGCACTCTGGTGCAGCCAGTATTAATAACTCTGAGCATCAATCCTGAAAGGAATGGGTACAACCAAACCCAGACATTGCCTAGCACCTGCTACAGTTCATGTCTGGATTCAAACAGCTGCCAAGACAAAAAAACTTGTGCTGCTGAGTGCTAAGACCAAGCGGGCAAACATTACCATGAAAAACCTGGAAGCTGAGTGGAGCAGGGAAGAAAAAAAATTAGGTTGTGAAGCAAACATGAGCACCAAGCTGCTGGTTTTGGTGAATCAGGAAGTTGATTGCCAGTTTACACAACAAACCCAAACTCTGTTCCATTTCCAGCACGGCGGGCCTGATTCTGTGGCTGGCTGGCAGAACAGAGGATGAGTCAGGGCAGGGGCACGGCCGGCAGCCAGTGCCAGCCCGCCCGGCACAGCCTGCCCACAGTGCTGCCACCCCCGAGGCCACGGGGCACCTCCCATTTGGCACCAGGAAGAGGAGGGTGGCTCCAGGCTGGGAGACGGCTACACATCCAACAAAACTCATCTGGAGTCAATTGGAGGGGAGGAGGAGATGCTGAGGGGGTCCCACGTGTCTGCGGCCTTACATCACTTGAAAGCTGCTCAGGTGTGCTTTAGTCTGCTGCTGTTATCCACAAAGAATAAGAAAAACTTCTAGGAATGTTTTGGGCATATTTCAGCTGCCAGTCCTTTGGTGGCATGGTCCTGACCTATGGAATTTCTGACCTCTTACACTTCTCAATCTGTGTTTCCACAGTGCCTCTGCCTGGTGCGTCCCTCTCCAAACCAATTACACTTTACCTGTAAAAGGCAACACCTACAGCATAGCCAAAGATACCCCAGCTTTCCTGTTTGCACTGACAATCCCGTGTTTGCTCACCAGCATCACCTTTCTTTACCCGTTTCCCATCTTGGTCACTTTTCCCAGCAGAGCTTGGCAGGCTGAAGTTACTGAATTGCAGGGATAAATCACCTGCTGTTACCATGGGCGGCTGCTCCTTGCGGATGGGCAGGCCTACAAACATCTCCGAGGAAAAGCAGATCGATTTCTTCTGCGACATGATTGTCACATATATTGTTGATCTTACATTATGTGTGATTGTTTATGTGAAGAGAAAGGATCCTTACTTCCTCCTGGGGCGTTTGGGAATTTGGCAGGGTCTGAAAGCAAGTCAGTGGTGCATAGGGTAATGCTCCTCGGGGAGAGTGTGCTTAGTGCTATTGCAGGAGATCTCATCAGTGCTCTTGACACGATCAAACAGAAAGTCCTAGCTGAACAATGAGTTTGTAGGACGAAAAGTGAAATGCTAGGAAGGTGTGTACATCGCCGCGGATTTGCTTCATCTTGCTCGTTGATGTGGCGGTAACAGAACTATTTTTAGGTATAATCCTTCAAACAGAACATGACTTCTCCTTTCTGATTAGTACAAAGCTGGCTGCTAGTCAAAGGATAATTATTTCCCAACACATCACCTAACACACACCAGCAAACAAAACACTCATTATTTGAACTATCCAGCACTAACTGTTGTTCAGCAGTTAACATTTTCTCTACAGCTTTAAATAGGACTAATTGCTCCAGCTTCATTAGCAGAGGTCATTCGCTGTTGGTAACAATAGTTTTCTGGGGATACTCTCTCGTATGAGATTAGATTATCAGGTCAAATTCTGCTCCCAGTGGCAATGATGCCTGACCGCATTTGGCCTCATGAAAGTCTGCTCTTTTCAGTTCGTAGCTGCCCAATTTCCAGCCCTGCAGCTGATATATTACATAAAGGAAGTAAATGCACTCCACCAGACGGGAAATTACAATAAATTAGGAAAGTGTGCAGCACAAGGAAGGTTTGCAAAATAGCCACTTTAAATGTTATTAATAAAACCTCTGCCTCAGATAGGGTTCAGGAAAAAAGAAGCCAATAAAGAAGTTGTTCTTATAGTCCAGGACACGTGGATATCCAAGATGGAAAGCAGCACCTGCATACGAACCAGTGCACGCAGCAACTCAAACACCCAGGTGATGCTGTCAAATGCACAGTTCAGATCATAAGGTACCTTTTTTTGCACATAGTTCCATGCTGCTTGGAGCTGCAGCCAGTGGATGCTGAGGGTTGCAGCACTGGTGGGGAGTCCTTCTGCAGAGCCTGCTGCTCCTCTGAAACAGCCACAACTTCCCTGAGCACACGGAAAACTGAATCCACTTCAACCCGGTCTATTCCCATTTAAGCAGTGGAGGGAGGCAGCCTTCTTTCCAGAAGTGCTGAGCAAACACTGCACAGAGTGCGGCCGGCGCCGTGGAGAATCAGGCGTCTTCCATGTGGAAGTCTCCAGGCATCCTCGCCAAATAATTTTGGTCCTGGCAGCTGCAGGACATTTTCTCTGAGCGGATTTCTGGTTTACCTGTGTCTCCCTTCCCTGCAGGCCTGCAGCTCTTTGCTGTTGCTTTCCTGCCCACGTACGTGTGCGGCTGCATGCCTACCACCTTTTCTTTCTGACTTGCAGCTCCAACTGCTAATCCATGTCTGGTTTTCGTCAGAAAAATACATTCATCCTGAGTGTTTGACTCATTGCCTCCGGAGTATTTCTGCTGCCCCACAACGCTTCTCAGAGTATCCTTCTTCCCTGCAGAGAACAGCCTGTTCTGAGTGTGATCCACAGCAGACTGCTCGCCAGCAGCCTCCCCTTCCTCGCACACGTGTGTGCCATATGTCCTGCTCTGTCCTCACTGTTACTGTGCCACTGCCTTTCCACGCCCTGCGAGATGGACTGGCATCCCCTGTGCAGGCTGCCAGTGGGATTACTTCAGCTGTCTACGAAGGCACTCAACATGTCAGCCTCCAGACTCTTCCAGCAGGTTGTCAACTGGCAAAAATTTAACAGCAGACGAATCCTGACTGCTCTGCTGGCACAGCTGGCCCTTCTGAGGTCAGTGGGCTAAACTCATCCTACCTTAATGCCGTTACAATCGTCCACGAGATGCATCACCCGGAACAATTCTTCAATAGGGCAAGCAGAGCAAGTTCTAGCCATAAATTTCCCACCTAAGTTGGACCCTGTTGAGGCAAAATTGTCACCACTTTTTAAAGTCTAAGGACAGGAGTGTTTGGATAGTTAAAACTCAATGTGTGAACTGATTTATGAGATAAAGAGCCAAGTCCATTAGGCTGTCCTGCTCCATGCAGCAGGCATTGTGCTTCCCCAGGATCCAGCACCCTGCTGAGGATGAGGGCTTGACAGCCACTTCAGCTCCCAGCCAGGTGCTGGGATCCTGTCCTGCCCTGCCCAGCAGACAGGGACCTGGCCCAGCCCTGGGATCCACAAGGAGAGCAGCGCTGTTTCCCCATCCCATCCCATCCCATCCCATCCCATCCCATCCCATCCCAGACATGCACAGCCAACATCTCGCTGCAGTTGGTGGCATCAGACATCACCATCCAGTGCACTCTTTTGGTCCTGCTGTGTTTGCTATAATCAAAGATAAAACCAGATTGGTTTTTTAAAAATAATTTGGTGGCAGAGTCCACTTCACTTTTCTTCTGATCTGATGTCACCCCAGCATTTTAAGGAGCCCATTTCAGAGTTATCAAGGAAGACACCATTAACTGCAGCTCACATCAAACTCCAGTAACATCAATGGAAAAGTATTATTTACTTCTCCAGTCCCTTTATTTCGTACTTGCATAAAAAGAATAACTTCACCCCCCCCACCCCGAAAATACAACATTAGAAATTGCAAAGGACAAATTCCTTAACTTTGAAAACAAAGAAAAATGAACAACTGGTTTCCAAAACAAACCTCGAGCCACCACCCTGAAGAACTCGCTTTGGGAAGTGCTGTTCCTGGGAGCTGGATATTTAATTAAACTATACTCCTGAGTTTAATAAAGCTAAAAAACACTTCACTTTTATTCTGCACTGTCTTTTTGTTTCTCTGTCTGCCATGTATTCATTTCAGTAATGAAAAAACTTTATGAGACCACAAGGATAGAGCACACCTTCATAAATAAAGGAAGACAATCTTTCAGAGCAGGGACACAAAGCGACAGCACTTCTGCTCACTGTAACTCCTTACTTAGATCAATGGAAAATACAACATTCAGTTATTATAACCTGCTTGGGCAGGATCAGGCCTGCTGTCAGCATGAGGTGGACCTACCTGTGGGGTGGCACATAATGCTTACAGAGATTTCTTTCTACTCAAAACCACTTTAAGCTTTCAAATTAAGCATCCTCTATAATCTTAAATAGTCTGATCTCCTGACTACCAGACATGTACTCCTATGACAATAACAGCTAAAAAAAACCAAAAAAAAAAGAAAAAAAAAAAAAGAGAGAGAGAATAATATATTCCAGAAAGGACTCGTTCTAGAAAATGAGTACTCATTATCAGAGTGGAAACACCTTGTCTTTAGCCATTAATTTAGCCATTAATTTTTTCCCATTAATAAGGGAAGTCAGTGGACCTCAGTGCAACAGGAACACAACTATACTGGGTTTCAAACAGGTTTTTTACAACACTGTGTCAGGAAAAGCCATTAGATCAAGTTGTATTGGTAATCTGAGCCATCTTGGGAGAAAAACAAATGCTGTTCTTCCCATTATAGGTTGGTATTGTTTTAAAACCTATAGAGACACACTTGCTTGTGCTGCAATGGTATTTATTGCACATAGACCAATTACTTACACAGTAGTAAATTGCACCAAAGTATAAATATGTTATAAAACACACACAGAGAGGAAAATGGAAATTACACACAAGTGCTAAAATAACAGCAGATTCACGTGGGCATTTGGAAATAAAAATAAAAATAATAGTCTCTTAAGATATTTTAATTTATAATACGAATATATTTACAGTACCTTCAAAAATAATATTTTAAAAGTCACTCTCTCAGAAAAACTATAACAGATCAGACAAAACCAGAAATCAGGTTCAGGGTCGGTGTTACTCAAACCTCCGTTTCCTTTCCAATCTGCATGTGTGTATGTGTGTGCAAGTAATATCTTCAAACAACTTTACAACTCTTTAACACTGTGCAAAACATTACTTTGTCGCCATAAAAAAAA
>VWZN01010428.1:546945-616452 GCA_013396955.1 Regulus satrapa | reverse complement strand
ATCCCTGTCTCTATCCCTGCCCCTATCCCTGCCCTTTCCCTGCTCTTTCCCTGCCCGTACCCCGCCCGCACCCCTTGGCCCCCCGTCTTTGCTCTGCCTGCCCCGCGGCTGCCGGGCTCAGAGCCCGGCACAGCAGCGTGGATGTCCCGGGCACGGATGTTTGTGCCTGGCCACCGCAGGGCAGGCAGGGGATGCGGGCAGGACTGGCTCCTACCGGCTCCTGGAGAAGAAATTACTTCTCTTTACGCCTGGAGGAAGCATAATGCCAGCACTGTCAGCATCATTCTCCACTGGAAAGTAATTGGCATCCCCTCCCATTGGATGTCCCCATCGGGGACAAGCGTCGCGCTCGCAAGACCCCTGTCCCCAGCGCCTCCTCTCCCAGCCTGGGCAGCCCCAGAGCCCCCAGGTAAAACCCGCTTAAAGGGATGATGCTGCCAGCTGCCTGCAGGCACTGCGGCTGTGGCTTGTCCCCTGTCGCATGTCCCCGATGCGAATCCTCTTTTTCCCATCTCCTCAAGCCTTGCCAGACCAAGCCATTGCAAGGCTGGGAGGTGGGAGCTCCAGATCCCTTTCCTGGCTTTTTCTCTGCTGTTTTGAGCAGATCTCTCTGGACTGTTAAAAATGCATGCAGCAGCTTTTACACCGTCTGGTCAAGCTCACTGAATCTGGGGACTGCTCTAAGTACCAATGCTGTCAGTACCATTGCTCGGTAATGAGCAGTAAAGTACGTGAAACATTCGGAGACTGCAATGCCCAGATAACCAACTGAGCAAATCCCTGCCCAGGTCCCATCCCCTTCTGTGAAACCTGCTGCTAGGAATTTGTTTGGTTAGATTTCCATTTACCTGCTTGGCGCTCTCTGCTCTGCTCTGAAGCTGTAAGACTGCATTTTACTGCATTTTCCTCCTGTATTAAACTTCTTAAAATAATGTGGAGCAACCACTGAGTAAATGAGAACAATGCTCCCTCTCTCCTGCCTTTTAAATTATCGACGTCTTTAGAGCAGCACCAAATGTTCCCCACAGCACTCTGGGAGCAACTGGAAGGCATAGTTATTTTCTCCCCCCTATATATTTATTCTGCTAAGACGCTCTGCTGTTCCAGCTGGCCCATAAAAATCCCTTCTAGGCTTAGGCTTGATTTACAAGGTCACAACCTGGGAAAAAATTATTTATTTATTTACACACTGTTTATTTAACCCTGACTAAAGGCCACACACCAGCATGGACCTGCTGCTTGGCAAACCATTCCCTCATGTTCCCATGGACTTTGCTTTGCTGCTCGTCATCTACTGGACCAAAGCATGACCCTGTTTAGTGGGAAGGGAAGGAGGCATAAAATCTTCCAGAACAGAGGGAGACCTTATGCCAAAGGAAAAGCAGAAGGATTATTTCTAGGAGTATTTGCCCAGGTCTGGTATTGTGGCCCTGATTAAAAAAAAAAAAAAAAAAAGAAAAAATATGAAACCAGGTTAGTGGAGCTGTGGGATAGAAACAATTTTTTCTTTTCTACATTTAGCTGGAACACTAAAATTAAGTATGAGGCCCATGGTGCATCATTGCACCAAGACCTTCACAGATGAGATGCTTGGATGAATTTTGTGAATGTGTACAGTCCATTTTAGCATAAAATCAACCAGGAAAAATTCTGATAAAATCTTAAATATTTTTCCCAAGATGACACTAAAGCAGTGGTGGGGACACCCTGCAGCTGTTTTACTTGCTATTCCTGGAGCACCATCCATCTCTCATCTGTCCAGATCCATTATTGCTGTAATATCTTTATACAGCTAATAAATACTTTAAACTAATAAAATGCCAGCTCTTTGCCTATCATGCCGTCCTATCAGATCTCCAACAGGAGGTCTCTTCCCACCATAAGAGAAGCTTAAAGGTTGGAACAGTAAAGGAAATTATTGCAAGTATGCAATAAAGCAGAAGACACATAATTGTGTGTTTCTTCTCTGTGTCTTTGTTGGTTCCACACGCGTCAATCTGGAATGTCAGATCAGAGCTGGAGCCAGAATGTCTTTGGGAAACAATGCATCTCCAAAGGAAAAAATAAGCAAGTTTACGAATTCTGTACAGAACATCCCTCTGGCCCTTGCAGTACAGAGCAGCCAAATATTCACTGTAGGCTTAACCCCTTTCAGAGCATTACCTTTTGCAAATCTCCTTGAGCTCCAAATTTCCTTGATTTTTTTTTTCTTATTTCAGACAGCTCTTTAACATCATTTAAATACTTCCATTTGTTTGCAGATCATTTAAGGGTGTTATGTTAGGTCAAGAGAAGAGCTTACAGCACTGAAATGGTTTGTTTCTACTTGCTCTCCAAATCACTGTTTTTAATGAGAAACTAATTTATTTTTTCCTCTGGAAGTCTTAAAAAAAATTAAAAAGAAAGCCCAAACTGCCAGTAGTTATTAGGAGAGATCAGTCTTATATTGCATAGGGGATAACAGGTAGATCTGAAGAGAATCAAAATGTATTGCATTTGGGGAGCCCTGTTGGCATGAGCTGTGAAACCCCAGCATTTCAGGAACTGAAGTGGGCTACCTGGGTGTATTTTTAAGCCCAGTCCTTTGAAGTGCTTTGCACAGCTTCCAGCTTCATGTGCCTTCCTTCATGCAAAGCAGATTGCAAGATGAGGGTCCTGTTGGATGGGTTCTGTTCCTGCCAGCAGCACCAGCAGTGGGGCAGGAGTTGGGAAGGTGCTGGACACTGAGACTAACCCCTTCCTTCATCATAGCTGTAGCTAGGGCAGTGGATTTGCTCTTGCCAGCTCTGACTTGCTGCCCTAGGTCATCCTTGAATCTGCAGGGCTGCTCCGAGCTCTGTGTGCCTCATGATGCTCCTTATGACCCAGAAGGATCTTGTCTTCCTTGCTCAGCCTTGGTCCAGCTGTGTCTTCATGAATCAAATTCAGGGACCACTATTATTAACATAATGGCCTCTAAAAAGATGAGCTATTTGTTCTCTTAAGGCATTAATCAAAGTCCACTGAAAAGCCTGGAAATCCTCCCATTGATTTCAGTGTGCCTCATGCTGTCCTTCCTTCACTGGAGAAGAAGAACCACCTAAAAGCAAATTAAAAATGCATTTTCTGCCCATTTTTCTTCCTTCTGTCTTCCTAAATCTCTTTGCAAACTTAGGATGCATGTGATAAATCGTTGTGTATTTGCTACCTGGACAGTTGACTAAAACCTGCAGGAAACAACTCGGCAAGTCCTTGTGTGAAATGATCAGACTTCACCCTCTCCCTGCTGGCCCAGGAAGAAATCATCACTTGGCTCTATTCACACTGGACATTTGTTATTAGAGAAATAGAGACATGATGGAACATTGCCACAAGATCCATGTCTCTTGTTTTTAAAATAAACATCTTGGCTTTGACTTGACGTTTATTTTCCATAAATGCCTCGGCTTCAATTTGGCATTTCAGCAGCAGCAGGAGGCTGTTATCCTGTGACAACACGCAATTCCATTGACATTATCTCCTGAGCACATGTGACAGGGCTCCAAATACTGTATGTAGTTGATTTTAGTTAAACAATATTACAAAAATATAAAGCAAAGGTATCAAAGGACAGAAGTGGCCCTACTTTCCAGCCCTAAGCTGTGTGTGTGACACCGTAATTTCACGGGGAAGGCTGTGTACAAGTGTGAGCTATCTTAGGAAGCACACCCTCAGTTTGACTTTGGGGGTCCAAAGCAAGTGAATGTTTATTAATTCCTGTTCACTCAAGGGCTGTGGCTGATATGATGGTTAGCACGTACAGAACTGAGCATATCAACATTTTGACAAGCTCCAAACCAATCTGAACACAAATAAATCCTGACACTCTGGAAAACCCTGTGACAATAACCTAGCCATTATTTAGAGTATTTTTGTCATCAGGAGACTTTCTTACAATCATGCTGATTCATTAATTCCCTTCAGGTGATAAAAGAGATTCAGTATGTCTTTCTGTCTCTCTCACACACAGAGCAAAACAGTGCTGAAGAACAGCCAAGTCATGTTTCTTGTCTCCTGAAATCTGTGTTTCATTGTTGCTAAAAAGTCAAAATTCAGAAATAGGCCGAGTTTGACCAACACCATTTAATTCTCCCAGAATGGACTTTATTTGCCATCTGGATTAATATTAATCTGGAGCAATAACAATGTGCTCATTAATCTGGATTGCAGTTTACTTTAATTGCTCAAGTTTCCAGGTGTTCCTGTCTGTATCCCCCTATACTTTCTTGACAACCTGACTCCTCTAAAGAGACACTGGCACTGTGAGAAAAGGCTGCCTCTTTTTTAAGCATCAGCAATTCCTTTGAGAGGGGCGGCAAAACATTCTAAAGCAGGTCAGAAAACCCTGCAGTAGCCAGAGCCTTTGTTTATACAGAGAGACTGTGGTCAGAGACGACAGCAGAGGAGTGATGACTGAGTCCTCTGAGAATCCATGTGAGTCTATTCCTGCTTCAATGCATCCCAGCTGCAAGAAGTTGCCTTATTTCTCCACCCTGATGCTTACCCATGCATAGGATGACAGTAGCATGCTTCGGGAATCTCCATCTCACATTTTACCTGGAGAAAACCTGGTGCTTTAAAACCACATCTTGAAGTGTGGGTTTGATAAAAAGCCCAGCAGCGTTTCAGTGTCCAGCAGCACGCTGGGTGGTGAATGTGGAATTCAGGGACCATTTCTTTCCCCTTCACATCATGGATAACTAGAGCGCATAAACAAATGTCTGGGATGTTCAAAAAGACGCATTCATTATTTTCTGATGTGTGGGGATTCTGTACCTGTGTTCTGGACGGCAAATGTCCGACTCGAGCAGCATGGTTGAGGGGTCAGCTCCTGCTGGCTGTGATGGGCAGCGATGGCTGCCCTGATTTAGAGGTCTGGTCAGCCCAATGCTGTTGGCTGAGTGTGTCCAGATGTAGCACTGAGGCCTTGGATTCTGTAGGGATGTGGGTTAGAGCTCCCACTGTGAGCAAATACATTCTGGATTTTTTTTAAGCAAGAAGAGTCAGTTGTGGTTCATGTTAATTTAGGGCAGTACCATGGGAAAGACCTCTGAAGAGCTGAGATTGTGTCACTTACATGTGAAAAAGTTAAATAGTTGTTCCATTCTCTGTGGCATTAAGAGTCTTTGAAGGTTTTGGGGGGTTTGGAATTGCAAATTTTAATTTTGAATCCTATCTTTTTTGGCAGTTTAAAATATTCAGTGACAGGCTTTTTCAGTGACTGCTTTTATATATGGTGCAAATAAATATAAGATTAGCTAAAAGAAGAAGAAATAGTAGGATGCAACAGTGTTAGATATGGGTCTTGCAGAGCAATGCAAGGCTGCTCTCAATTAGCACAAGAAGACACAAATCTTAATAATAATCTTAGAAAAATATATTGTAACAACTTCTGATTAATTCTGTGTTGTTCTTTTTATTTCCTAGCCTGTTGCTTTGAACCTCTCTGATAAATGTGTTTCATAGCTGCTTCTGAAAACTGCAGAAAAAGTTTAAACCTCCTTTACATCAACCTCAGATGTAGTCAATGCCTGTCACTGACTAGAAACTGCTGGGCTTCAATCATCACAGAATTAATGGTTGACTTGCACCTACTTGCATATGGGTGAGCTCACCCCTTACCACTTAATGCACTGCCCTGACTGACTTGCAGGCCAGGTGATCCTCTGGCAAGTGGGGAAGAAAAAGTGCTGGAATCCTGTGGCACCTCCTTCTAAACACATTTCCAGTGTTTAAAGCAGTGCTTACAGCAACACATCTGTTGCTAATAACATCTTCTTTTTGTTTATGAGACACCTCTGCTGACCATTTCTTGGTGGAACTGGTACTGCTTCTTTGGATTAAGCTTTTTGTCGCCTCTGCATCTTTTGCTTTTCAATAGCTGTGGACCAGGGCATGCACCTTTTATTATTTATTTAGTCTGTCATAAAATCATCATAAGATGCCTCACTTTTCACCTGTTTGCTTATCAATTTGTAATTCCAAATTAGTCTGGTGTTGGCAGCTCCAGCCAATCCCCTCTTGCCCCTGCCACAATGCTTCCAGGTCTCCAGAGACTTCATCATGGACAGAGGAGCCACAACACCAGCAGCATGGGCAGAGTGCAGGGCTGGGATCCAGCCTGGCAGTGCTAGGTCAGGTCTACACAGATTTGGGGAAGGTTGGACAGGACTCAGCCCCTTGCAGGATGAGGCCATCAGTGAACTTCCCCCACACCCCACAAAGCCTTCCTGTCACACTCCTCAATACTTTTGTTCAGTGTCTGATGAAGCAAAGTTATTGAGTCTTATCTCAATTTTTATTGTAAGAGCCTAATTTTGGAATCAGTTTAACCACACCTCCCTTTTCCCCCATCCTCTTCAACCAGCAAGAAATTTAGTAATATACAAATAATTCACTATGGCTTCAAGCTAAATTCATTTATGACCAAGTAAAATAAAGGACACTTGCAAGAAATTCTCAATATGCCTCCTTTATATATACAATGGGTTTAGTCAGAAAAGGAGATTAACTTTTTTTTTTAAGGTTTTCTCTATTAACTGTTAGACTTAATGCATATAACTCCTCATATCTGAGTAGCAAAATCTTGCATCTGCCAACAAATTTGTAGTGCATTAGTAACAAAGCCATAATTATGTCTAATAAGTAATCCTTTTACTCTCACTGTGCTTTTGTGAGTTTGAATGGCTGTGAACCACTTTGCAGTCCTCATCTGAAAGGTCTCCTATAGGCAGAATATTATAAGTATTTTAAATAGAAAAGTTGTTATTGAGGCACCCCTGTGTTCAAGCTGTTCTTGACAGTAACCACAGGCTGCTCACTGCAGCCTTGCAATCTGAAACTGCTAAGCTTGTAGTTAGCTATTGTCACTCAGCAAACACCTTGTTCCTTATGATTTATTTATCCTTCTATTCTGTAGACTTTCCAGGAATGAGTTTGGGAATTTTTACACATTAATTATTCATAATGATTCAGGGAGAATGTTTATGCAAACACATTTCAGGCCATGGGCTCTCTATGAACTCGTTGCCTTCCTGATGTCTTTGCATATTTGCTGTTCCTCATGTATTGTTCTCAGAACTCATGGATCACTGCAAACCATATCATGTGGCACTGCTTTTGTGTCCCAAAGGATGATTCTTCAACCTGTGAGAGGCACTTCTGGAGGGAACACAGGAGGGCTTCTGACGTGAGCATGAGGGCATCTCACTGTCTCCCAGCTCTAGGCACCTCTCATTCAACTGCTTCTGAAATCACATGTTTTTGAGGACTGGGTTGGGCAGTTGGCATTGCTGTCAACTTTTTACTTCAGTTGCTACTCACAGTTGTACTGCAGAGGGGTTGGTAGTTTGAGGGAGGTGGGAGAATGACTGAATCTGGCCTACGGTATGGGAATGCCCTCCTGCAGACTTAATCACATTCATTAGGTCCAAGTTAGGAAGGGAATCAAAGGCACAGACAGGAGAAATGACTTTGCCCAGAAGGAACATTGCAAGGTTGGATTATAACTGGCAACTTCAGCATCTCCACTGGTGTTTGGCCTGTGGGATTGGTGCCTCTGATTGCAACGAACTGGTCTTTTTCTCTTTGTGCCCATTTCCTGCTCTTATTACTCTTGGCACCAGCTGCCATACCATGAAAAGACATTCTTGTGGGAGCAGGACTAAGGGGGCAGGGCCCTTGTTTCTCTCTCAGTGAAAAGGTCTGATAATCCTGACATGCTGCAAGGCCTCTGGGGAGTGGTGGCTGCACTTGCACAATCACCAGGAGCAGGAGTTACATGCAAGACATAAAGTAATCCCTCGGCTCTATTGAAAATAAAGTAGCAAATAAACACCTGGCATTAGCCTACTGGCAAAGCCTGTACCCAGGTTTAGGTGCCAGCTTTTAAAAATATGTGAGCCTAGTGGCATGAACCCAAATGCAAGCAATGAGAACAACCAGAGGCTTTTGCACTGTAGCTGGAGTGGAAAGACTGAAAGAACTGGGTTTGTTTACTCCACAGGCATCACTAAGGGGACACAGTGACAGTGTAAAATGTTCCTGCAAAGAAGAGAGGAATAAACTGTTCTCTACTGGATTCAGAAGGAGGAATGGACATACATTACAGCAAGAGCCATTTAGGCTGCAGTGGAGACAGCTGGACTCAAGTCTGGGATGGCTGGGAAGTAACTTTATGCAATTACATGAGGTCTCAGGTTAGAAGCATCACTGAATTTTAGAGTTTAAACTTCTTTTATATGTAGTAAAGAGAAATGTTAGTTCTGGCTGTGCTTCAGTTCTCTTTGAAGAAGCTTTTTTTCTCTACATTTTCTAATGAGGGAGACCAGCTTCCTACATTAGCCAATTCATTAAAGTGCCTGAAGTTAAATGGGATGAATCTGGGCTTCAGTGACTGGCCTTTAGCCTATGGCTCATCCTCAGACCCTGTGGGTCCTGTGTCATGGTCTCCAGTTTCTGCTTTCATCATTGCCTTTCAACTTCTTTGATGCAGCAAATCTTTGCCTCACAAAAGTTTGAATAACCTTAACATTACACATATTTTCTGTTCTTCAGGAAAGTTAAACATTTGTTTACTATACCAAACTGTGTAATTATTTTCCTTTGAAAATATAAACATGATTTTAAAGGCTTTATCAGCTAAACCATTTTCCTTCTAGAATAATTGATAATAAGTAACATTTTGCCTACTGGGTCATATTCCAGTGTAAGTAAGTACTAGAAAGCAGACAAGGGAAAAGAGGTTTTAATCTCAGTTTTCGAAGATTCTTTAGAAACATGATCAAGTAGTATAAAAAATTAGAAAAAGATGCCATAGCAACACCATAATAACCTGACTGTCCTACCAGGTCAGAAGATGTAGCACTAACAAAAGTTTATCTATAACTTCATTACTGTGAACTAAGGGAGTATTGAGGCATCGTCTTGGTGGTTTAACACCAAACAGTGTTTTGTGGCAAAGATGCTCTCCCCATAAAAATCATACTGGCTTAAAACTCTTGAGGTTTTACATTTAGAAGAACTGAGGTCTTTCTTAAATGCTCTGCATTTTGTTTTTTGCTTGTTTGTTTGCTGGTTGATTTTTTTTCTTGAGCTTTTAGGGTGGGCTTGCTTTGCTTTTCATGTTGTAAGCCTGCAAGAAAATAAAAGGTGAAGGTCTTCAAGGAACTTTTTGGAGCTGAAACTGAAAAAAACCCATGGAATTGATATTTAAAACTGGAATCAAAACGCTTGCATTGGAAAAGCTTCTGCAGCATGACAGAAAGTCTGTTGCATGGCATACATTATATCCATGCTTCCATGGTCCATTCATGGCAGGAATGAATGCTGATGGAATGACTGCAAAGCATGATGATGATGATAATGATGGTGATTTTAACCTGCCTTCTCTGCTCTTTCCTCCTGTTGTCTAATTTCAGCTAGGGCAAACAGGACCAAAGATCTCCAGTAGAATAAGCTCCTATCAATGTTAATGAAAATAATATTTGGGTAGAGTGGAGAAAGCCTACAAGTGCCTCACTCACAGGCAGCTGCAGAACTTCTTTCACAGCAGATATCCAAGAACCCACGTGGCAGAAGTGTATTTGAAATTAAGCTCCCCACAGTTGTAATTTTCAGAGGAGTAATTGCTTAAACGATATGTGGTTGGAATTATGGCACTTAGAGACTCAATTGCTCTATTGCCACCCACTCTTCATCCCTCAGCCTCAGGTACTTTGAACCCCCTTTGTGTCCTATCAACAAATTAAAACCAGACCAAAAGAAAAGTTACACCACCACCTGGGAATTACATTTCTCAGTCCTGTGTTCTCTACAGCCAATCTTTACTTCATTCTCACTGCAATTATTGTTACAAAGCAAGACTGACTTTTTAATTTTGACCGCCAGCTCAACCAGGTCTGCTTGATCTCTTAGAATCAAACACTGTTTTTCTTCCAGCTCTATAAACAGCAAAGCTCCTGGGCTCAGCTAGGCAGCAGCTACTGCTCTCACACTGCTGTAAAGGCATGAGCTGTATCAGAGCACAGCTTGCTCCTGCAGCTGCCTTGGCTTCAGAGGGGTGTTTGTGTCAGGGAACTAATCACACATGACTTGGACAAGAGGCAGGCAGGAGCAGATAAGGGGCTGTTTTTGCAGAGTCCGTTCTTTGTCCATGGCCGTGTTTTGGTGAATGAAATCATTGCAGTGCCGACAGCAGTGTGACTGAGCAGGAAGGGAGCCTGCTTGCCCCTTAGTAACAATCCCCACTTGGTTATGTGCCCCCAGCCTTGGACAGTTAACCCTTACGTGTCTTCTTCTCTAAGCAGTAAAATTTTGTGTAAGAAGAGTGGCGTGTTGTCTGGAAGTGGTGAACTTTAATACCTTGACAAACAACATATATACTAAACAGGCAGATACAGAGGAAAGAAAAGCAAAAACTTCCCCAGCATTTTCCTCATATCTGTGACAGAATAGGAAGAAATAGCACTCTTTATGTGCAAGATTTGTCCCTCCAGTATGAGTAGGAAGCCAATAACTTGGATATTTTTAGTCCCTGTGCCATGAGCTGCTTATGGCACAGTGTAGCTCCAATACAAAATTATATGCTGTCTCTCCTGCCTAATGCAACATAAATAAATCAGTAGTTTCTTAGCTAGGCAGTTCCCACATTTGTTGGTTTGGTGACTGAAATGGAGATGGTCTGTCTGTGCATGCTGCCCACCACACAGGGGCTTGATACCCAGCAGGAGCCATTCCCAAGGATCCCAGCTGATGAAGTATGGGTCACTAAATATGTCAGGCTGTACTCCATTATTCCTTATTGCTTGATATGTCTTCCCTGGAAGCTCAAAAATATGGCTCTTCATCAATTAAACAATGCTGGATGGAGTTTTAAAACCTTGCTCAAGAGCCACATCCAGAAACTCAGGCAGCTGGCTGTATCTGAGCCACTGGGTTTTGACTTGAAAACAAAGAAAACCCTCCTATGAACTGAGAGATCTATTGCTATCAGTTTGTCTTTTGTCTGAAATGAACCGTTATCTGCTTCCTTAGGATCAAAGGTAAATAATTCATGAACACAAGGGAGAAGGAAAAAGGATCCCTTAGTAAGAGAACTGCACATTTTGAGGCAGCCCGTTGTCAGGTCATGGCATGGCATTCCTATGGCCCTGATCTGAACGGTGATGGGAACAAAGGTTTAAATGGGGGAAAAAGATTTTTTTAAATGAATGAGCTCAGATTTTTTCACAGATGGCCTTGCAGTGATGAACACACGGGGTCTTCAAGCTGGTGACTGCTGGATTTGTACCTTCAACTCACCCAGCCTGAGTGGATAGAGAGCACTGTGCAGTGGCTCACACTTAGCACGTGTAATCATTAGCACCTTTAACGTGCTCTCTTCTACATCTCTCAATTTCTCACCTCTTTTACACTCTCAAGGCATTAGACTGTACTATATGTTTGACCCGCAGGTTCTTCTTGCACCTTTCTTGTTTGGATGGGTTGAGTGTGGTGCTGCAGCTATGCAGAAGAGTTGGTTTGCAGGTGTTAGGTCAGGCTGGAATAGCTTACCCTGTACTACTGTTCCTCAATAAGATAGGAAAGTTTGGATCATCTCAGCAATAACAAATTATTTCTCTCTAATTATGTTTCCAACTCTGTTTTGAAACTGCTCTGTTTGAGCTGCCTTGGTCCTCAACACAGTGAACTCTCTCAAGTGTTTATTGCTGGCCTGGTTACCTTTCCCTCACTGCATGAGCCATGCAAAGAAACCCTCATTTTTTATCACATTCATTGTCATGACAACACGTTTGTGTGCTGCTGCTTGTCATTTTATAGCTCAAAAGCTGAGGAAACAACACTGCTGTACTTCAGCTCTGTGAGCCTCAGTACTTCATGCTCTTGTTCTGCCCTGAGCTCTTTCCTGAGCTCATTTAAACTTCTGCTTACTTCCCTTTCTCTAGGGAAAACAGAAGGAAAGGGCCAAACTGTTAAAGCATGAGTGATGTCAGGATGGGCCAAAGGGAAAACAAGAAGTGAGATTAAAATGAGACAAACCTCTTGTGCTGTAGCACTGATGTATGGGATAATTCCTCCCACTCTCTTCCCTCTTTGGATTCCTAAACAACACCATATGTTTAGGTAAATCCATTGCCTTTCAGCCTTCCCTTTGCTACAAGATGTTACAATGGGAGAAAGGAATCCTACTTTCTGAGTAAGTTTTTTATTTCTTATCCTCAGATTTTCCACTGGTAACTGAGGAAGCAATTTTAGCCTTCTTTAATATGGTGTTTGAGACAAGGATTATGCTTCCATGGGCACGGGTTGTCTTCTGTTAATGGGATCCTGGCTAACATATTCTGGCTAGTGATCTTCTAAGCACTAAAGACCCCATCTAAATTACAGAAAACCGCCAGTGATTATGTTGATAAATAGGACAATCCCAAAGGGTTTTAAATAGCACTTCACAGCTTTGACAAGCTGCCCCCAAATTTCCTTGCAAATGAGAAAGTTAACACCTGGCTGGGACATTTATTAAAATTGCAAATGTTAATTTGCTTCTAGCTTGACTTGGATCACTCATCATCTGCAAGAAAATTGCACAGAGAGATTTGACCCAAACCACTGAATTATTTGAAGAATACTTCCATTTCAAGAGCACCTGAATTGGTGAAAATGTTGCTGGAATAATTATGTTCTTTAGAGTACATTGATCAGAGCCTACCTTGATGCAACAGAATTCTCCGTAGTGGTCTGATGGATGTCTCCAAGGACTTTACTTGTAATTGTTGTGCAGAAAGTTCCTGTCACACAATTTTACTTTTGTGTTTTTTTTTTTTTTTCCTGAGGGTGAACTAGTGCCTCTTCTGGCACTTGAAGTGCCATAGCACAAAAGCACTTGAGACCACCTTCCATGGCAAAATGAAGCTGTGCTCAACAGATAATGATATGTAATTGGAGTGGAGTTATCCCTGGGAAGAGAATATGCAGCCTAAACCTTCCTTCCAAACAATTAACGATCACTGGACTGTTTCCGGCATTAATAAACAGAGCACAAAGATCTGTGTTATTTTATGGCCACTGAAAGAGGACTGAAAAGTCTTTTAGACCATGGCAAGTGCAAGGGAACACATGATAAAATCTGTATTTAAGACTAAGACAGATGGTATGTCCTTCCTTTGGTCTGATCCAAAGTGATCATTAGTGAGGACCAGTGTATCAGTGAGGATATAAATCAGTCACGGCTCTGAGTTTCTTTAACTAGTCTGATACCTGCCCCCAGAGCTGCTGAGTTTGGGAGGATCCTGAGATGCAGTACCTGCAGCTCCCCTAACTCCCAGCCACTGCAGCTCACCAGGGTGACAGAACAGAGCAAGGCAGGTGGATTGTACCTTATGGTGAGTTTCTTGCCACCCCTCTTTTCTGCAATTTTGTATACATACAGCAGAGTTTGGTCCAGTACAACTATCTGGTTTGAACAAGTCCTACCCCTTCAGATACAAGATCTCTTTTGTTTCCATACCCCAGGACACACCCATCATCTCAGCTGATCTGTTTGGATCTCTCCAGCTCCATCCCTCTGCTGGGTGAGGCCATTTGTGTTCCAGGACTCACAGATCCTCCCTCTTAGCAGCTGATGTTACTTCAGCATGAAGAAAAAACAAAGTCGGTTAAGCTTGATTTTAATGAAACATTTCCTGCTTTCACAATGAAAGTGAAAAACACATGTGGGTGTCTCCTCACGCAGTGTGAAGGACAAAACAATGCTCTATAGGACTGGTGTAGATGTGAAACCCTTTGGCACATCTTGTCCAGCTCACTTTCCTTTGAACTCAGGCCGGGAGGATGTACTTAAAATGTTTCCCTTCTGTGTGTGTCATAGAGTCCTACAGATGATGAGGAGAGTGAAGATTCATGCAGTCTCTTTCAAACAGAAAGGATTCTTCACAAAAATGGTCTGTTTCCCCTAGTTCCTAGCCCTGTGAGGAACGATAGGATGTGGAATACCATCTAGATTCAGACTCAGAAAGAGGTGATGCTTTGATTTCAGAATGGCTGTAGGGAATAAATTGTTTCCTGTAACTCTGTGTGTACAATTTGTAAAAGTACCTGGACAAAACAGCTCATGACTGCTCAGGCAAGATTCCTCTTTTGCCCTGTTGCACTCTTGCCACTATCTAGGACTGCATCCAAAGGTGCCTTTCTGAAATAAGAAACTAATTTAGAGGGAGATACTCAGGGGCAGTCAAGTAGAAATCACAGCCTGATTGACTAGATGGGCTACAGATGTGGCTCAGTGGGACACTATGGGCTTGCAAATCTCATGGAAGTGGTAAGGAACTCTCACGTGGAAGTCTGTATTTCCTAAAAGATGTGGAGTTAGTGGTTGCATCTATTGGATTTTTGGCTTAAGTCCCATAACTGAACCCAAACTTGTTGCTCATGTGACCTGGCAGTGCTCTGGCACTGGGCTGAAGTGAGTTGGCCCCTGGAGCAGAGGGATTAACTGGTGGCACTGAAGGTCACTCAGGGATGTTTTCCTTGGAGTGCTGCCCTCCTCTTTCAGTTGAGCAGCCCTGTGGGCAATGAATTAAGATGAAGACACTCTGAGGAAGTACATGGAAAACACCCTGTTCTCCTGCACAGCCCATGACCCTGCACAACTTGCGTGGATGCAATTTGCTCTAACTCATTTTGGCTCTGAGAACTCAAGCCCAAATTCCAGCATGGCAACCATGGAAAGCAGAAGAGGAAGCCTCCTCTGGCCCATGCCAGACCTTTTTTCTTACACTTGCTGATTTTTTCATGTCTGCTGAGATATTTTGGCATTTTAACCAAGTTTGTTTTGCAGCCCTCTCAGTTCAGTAGCCTCTGCAACTTTAGTCTCTCTTGGTGGAATTGTGAGGCTTGAAATAATCTGTACAGTAAAGCTCTGAAACTGGAGTGAACCTGACATCCAAATTGTACAGCTCTCCTACAACCCAAGGGGTTTTGGTTGAACTTTGTCTTCTAATAGCTTGCATTAACATCAAGGCTTACAGTTGTGGCCTGACACAAAGCTATTGTTAGAGATGTTTGCACTTTCCTAATAGAATATAAATGTTCTCAGAAAACAAAGCTCCAGTGAAGCTTCATTAGAGGAGGCTAGAAGCTCAGGGGATGGAAAGAGTCACCAAAGGCTTTCAGGTGTGAGCCCTTTTTCTTGTCTGCTTGTAGTTTTATTTGACTGCTCATATTATGATCTTGGCACAGATAAAAGCCCTATTTGTCTGTGATCAGGAAGCAGTACTTACTGCCTCATTGTTGGACTCTGCTGCAGGGCACAAAAGTGTATTTCTTTCTTCTGCATACAGAGATTCCTGAATAAGGTAGATTATATCCAAACATTAAGGAAATAACTTCCAAGAAGAATTTCTATCCTTCCTGGTACTAATCTTGATGTTACTCTTTCTTTAATTTATAAAGGCTATTTACTATTACTCTGACAAGGCTTGGTGAGATGTGCAGCTTGGCACTATCAGGCAAGAAGAGTTATTGTGACAGCACAAGCTCTAACACCATCCATCCAGCCCATCAATCACATTTCCCAAAACACCCAATGAAAGAAAGCAGTATTCTATCCACTTCCTCACTTTTTCTTTTTTAAACAAAATAAGCAGAAAATAGATGAGGCTTTGTGAGGCCAAGCAGACTGAGTCAATGCAGTCCTGACTGCAAGCTCCTTGCCATGGAGACGGAGCCATTGCAGTGGCAGATGATGGTGGCATTATGATGACATTCATTCCTGTTAACAATGCGTTGCACTTTTGCTCGTGTTCCCTCGTCTCCACTTTCCTTCTCAGCAAGGCAGGTCCAAGGGCAGGGAAAAAGATCTGAATTCTCCTCTCATGTTACCCTAATGCCCTGTGGGTCTCCTCGCCAAGTGGCCAAAGAACCTGAGTTGGAAAAAATTTGTCAGAGCTCTGTTGTTTTCTGTAAAGTCAGGATAAATTATGCCAGCAGAAGCTTTCTCAGAACTCTTAAGAGGAAATAAACTAGAGGATTACTGGGAAAACTGTACTGATATTCACAGAAAAGGCTAATCTTGAATATGATTGCTACTAGAGAGTAGCAGAAGTTAAGAATCTGTCATGGAGAACAATCTGTCCTGGCTCATCTTGCAGTGCTTATTTGAGAGCTGTGGACTGGGGAGGTGATGCTGACCCAGTCCCACCTGGCAGGGCTGGTCTGGCTGTGGTTTGGTGCTCTGGAGACAGCCCTGGAGGGGTCAGCTCAGGAAGCCCATTTGCCCTTCCAGATCAACTTGTTTGCTCTCCCTTGAGCCATCTTCTCTTCTGCAGAAGGCAGCAGCAAATAGACCAAGGGAGGTGGCAGAAGATTTGTGGTGTCTGAAGACACACAGGCCCTTCCTGTGGTTTATCAATGGTTTTGGTTTAGAGATTGAGGAGCTGAAGCTGTCAGGGGGCCTTGGGGGGAGAGGATGAGAGCAGAGGAACTCTTGCAGTTTTCATTAGAGTAGGGCCCACTGAGGTCAGTGTAACACAAACACAGGCAGGGATAGCTATAGCTCCAAATTAAGATGGAAAAACAAAGGCTTAGTAAATGTCCTGAGATACCCCAAGTCCCATCAGAACTCAGAAGCAAAGCCAGGAAGAGAACTTTTCCAATGATTGATGGTTCTGTTTATTTTTAAAAATTATTAAAATCTCTCCAACTCCCTACCCCACAAGTTTCTGGAATTTGATGTAAAGAAAACATTTCATTTCAGATTCAAGCATTGTAGGATGTTCTAAAACCTATTTTCTTGAACAAAAGGGAATGAAATTTCTAAATGAAGACCTATTTCCAGCTGGAAACCAAATGTTCTGGCTGGAGTTGCCAAGAGGAAAAATTTCAGCTTTCACCATTTATTGTGGTTTGTTATTCATGGACAGTTGAATACAACTGAGACAAATTCACAAAACGTTTACATTTGCTGGCAGGTCTCCTGATGCTCTGATAAACCCCATCATAAGGGACTCCTTCAGCTGTGGACTGCCAGGACAACTTGCTTAATCTACTGTTTTCCAGCTGGCACCTGCCTTTCTGATATTGTTACGAGTGGCCTGTATCACTTGACAAAGCAGCAGCAGCAGCAGACAGGAGCCCCCGTGTAGCACCCTTCTACACCTGGGGGCTCTGGAAATCCCAAGTGCTGTCTGTCCTGGCTGTGTATTCAGTAGGGACTGTCCTGTGGGAGCTTGGGCTGTGGTGTAAAACCCACAGCAGCACCTGCCCCAGCTGTGTTGGGCGTTACTGCCTCAAAATGTGCAGCACTGGAGGGTCTCACTCAGAGGCTGCTGTTGTGGTCAAAGCTGATTTCTGGCCGGGTGGACCTGCAACCCAAGAAGTCCCCAGTTTGCTTGAGGGTGTCATTCCAGGGGCATCTGCAAGCTGCATTACCCACAGGCTAATTTAGCTATGCCACTACTTATTCTGTGTTCTGTGAATGTCTCCTAGGCAGTCAAGAACCTTCAGCTTCTTAATCCAGGGAAAGGAGAGATTAAACTCAGTAGCCCATACCTTTATTAGCAACTTCATTATTAAATTATTTTTGAAAGAGAACATGAATCTTTGTGGCACAAAAATATCCCCCCAGTGCTAGCAGAAACTCATTATTCTGGATATTTGAGTGGAAGGAATGTTTAGCTACTCTTTGCAGGTGCAGCTGGCTTGACGGAATATAAAATGACATAAAACTGTCTCCTCCTTTAGGCAAAACTTAAAGCTATTTATAGCTACTTATCTATTATGTTGTAGCCCTTCCTGGCTGTTTATAACATCCTGTAGGGCACCTCTGGGAGTTACCACGGTGCTTGCAGGGAACAGAGCATGAGGATGTGGGTTCTGGTACCGTTTCCATTTTGCAGCACGCTCGTGCATACACGCTTCCAGTGCCAATTGCTTGCCAGTACAAAAGAACAAACTCCCTGGTGTGCCTAGGACATCACCCCTTCACATCAGCAGGGCATTTGGGCTCTGTGATTTATGCCAAGCAGGCGAGTGCTGGGAAGATATCTCCTGCAGACGGGAGTGAGAAACCCTGCATGACACAGAGCAGCTGCGAGAGGATATAACAAGAGTGCATTAAAGTTTGTATCAAGCTTTCAGCAGCTTCAAGGGTGTTCTGTACATGCTCCTGGGCATTTTCGTGTCATGAAAAGCATCAGAAAATTGAGCGAAACAGAGACCCTAATCTCTGCAGAGAGAGCAGAAAATCTTGAAAAAGGGGAAAATGGGTTAAGTTGTATGTCCAACAACTCTTTAAGCTGCCCCCTGTCCAAGAAGAGGGAAAACACAGATTTATAAACATGGACATTTAGTTTGTTAACATACTCCTTCTTTTAACCTATTTTTTTTTCCTCCCTGTAATGCAGAAGGAACTTAAAACAGAGGAATTGAACCTGCTGTGGTGTCCACTGTTGTTTTCCTTCTCCGACCATTTTGGGCAATGATACAGATAAACAGAATTCACTGGAGTCTGGGTTTAAGCTCCTGGCTCATGTTCCCAGGACTTTTGCCAATTTAATGAACTTTGCCCTGAGCTCTGTTTGGAGTTTTCACCCATGATTTGACAAAACGTGAAAGGTATTAATGATCTGATGGCTTAGTGCTTTTCATCTAAGATGCCAATGTTATAACATGAAGCTTCATAAACAGAGGGCCAGATTCTTTTTAATACTCCAGATCCTTAGCACACAAGTCAGCTTTCCTTGCGTAGGAACCTCATGAAGATTGCTGCCACATTCCTTTGATTCTTCTCCGTCTTGTCTCAGGCTGGTTCACCTGTGCTGCCTTTGAACTGTGAGAGCTGCTCCACCTTACAGAGCCCTTGAAAGGCAATAGAAGGCCAGAAACCATTCAGTCTATGAGCAAGCAGAGGCTATGCAGTTCCCATAGCCTCCCACAGAATAGAAATTCTCATTTTGCTCCTACACGGCTGGGAGATTGTCCTTTCCCTGAAGTGACCCACACAAAGCTAGAGAGTTGTGGCAGAGATAGCATTGCACGGGAAAATCTAATCCTTATTTCCTGGGATAATTAAAAAATACACTGATATTTATTTCTAAACTCATAGGATTTGGTTCAAAAATAAGCTCATTATTTCTCAGCTTTATGGAACAGATTGTACATTTGGGTTACCCCAATGAGTAAACAATCTTTTGCTTGCTTCTCTGAGATGTAGTTTGTTTGGGCACTCAAAGACTTGCTTTCAAGGTGAATACCATGGTCATTTGCCACTTGCTGGAAAAAAATCTCTGTTAACATATTACCAAGAGGGCAAAGTCCAGGTATGTTTCTCTTATAAGCAATACTTTCATTACCCAGTCAAGTAAAGAGCTGACATTGTCCTAAACACTGGTTACATCTACTTGGAAAACTTTTTATTCCCAGACTCATTCCTTGGACAACATTGCTGTAATTTTTAATAATGAAATACTCTCAATACTTCTCCTGAGACATGTGTAACACAGGCAAATCCTGCTCTTTGCAGTTGTAGATAAACTTAGGAGCTAAAGCCCCCTAAACATCTGGAAATTACCACCATAAGGTCTTGTCCTGCCTTTTGAGTGCAAGGAAATGGGAGCTGCAATTTTTGGTGCTCTGCTCAGGTAATACAAATCAAACAGCCTTGCAGGAATGGCTCTTCCTAGGCAACAGTGGCATTACAGTGATCCAGACTTATTTTCCTTTCCTTTAAGGTAAAGATGATTCAAAGATATCCTGGTGTGTGAGGATACTTCAGAGACTGGGCCTTCTGTGAAATTTTCTGTGTGGATATGAGGAAATTGAGACCCCTAAAATCAGCAAAAGTTGGTGTGACACGATTTCCATGCTCCTGGAAAGAGTTCCAGCAGCAGCAGAGAACTTTGGGACCGGGACATCCTCACAGAGCCATGGGGAATGATGCTGTCTGCTGCTGTGGGACACAGCTGGAAAGGGAACTGCTGGGAGTGCTCCATGACAAATCACTGCTTTCCTGCTGTATTTCCCAGCTTATCTGAACTTCTGGACTCACTTGTGTGGAGAAAAAAGGGGGAAAAATACAGTTGGCACTTTCCATTTCTTTCACCAGCTTTTTAAAAGAAAAAAAATCCACATAACCTCAGAATAGCTGAAATAGTATCAGAAAGTTTACAGACAGAAGGAGCCATCTGTTTTAGTCCCCATTACATTTAAGTGGATTCTTTTCCCTAAAGCAATTCACTCACTACATTTTCTTCAGGTGAGCCCACAAAGTGGAGGTGTTTCCCCTGTGCAGCACCCGGAGCAGAGGATGCTGAGAGCTCATTAGCCCAAAGTGCTGTGTAGCTCCACATCCATCAGCATGCCAGGTGCTTTCAGCAGAACACAGCTGCATTGTCAGTCAGGAAAAGGAGAGCTCACCAGAAACTAGCAAATATTTAGAAGGATGAAAACGTAAGATGTTAAATTGGGGACTGGAATAGGACATAAATGCTGTCAGATATGACGAGGCACAACAGAGATTTGTAGGGAAAGGTTTGGAAGGTCCTTCCAGTTACAAGTCTTCACAGAGCCCAGAACAAAAAGGGCCACCCAGCTGGGGACTGTCCTTGCTAACATAACTCTTCCACCAAATACAAGATTCTTTGTCAATGAGTTATCTCACCTCCACTCACACTGTCTTCACATAAACAACACTTTATGCAAGCAGTGAAGTGTGTTGTTTATTAATGATTATGTGGGTGGTGACATTTTTACCAGCACCAAACTTCCAACTCAAAAAATTCCCTTTCATAACAGGTTTTTGCTGCTGGTATCTTAAAGTTGTTCTTCACATAATATTAAGCTTTTAATTTATGTAATGAACAAATATTACCCAAGTTTATGTAACATCAGCAATCTCAGGCTTTACAAAAGAGCTTGAATGAGTTTTAAAAGCAGGACTTGGTGGAGGTAAGTTAGACACCCTTCAAGTCTACAACCATAGACGTTCTAAGGATGTACATATGTATTTTCCATTCTTACAGCACTTCCCACCTAATGCTAAACTCTGTCTGACTCCTTCTGTTAATGAGGAGTTAATTCCTACCACATATTTAGATCCATATAACAGTAATAAGAAGAACTAATAACTGCCAGGTCTAGAGATACTAAGCAAGATTAACAAAGGATAAAGGCTGTTTCTATGCAGAAGGAGTAGAATCCATGATTCTTTAACTGTAAATCTAGATCCAAGCACTCATAAAGTACCATGGATATTCTTTTGGTTTGTGTTTTCCATGGAAAGGAAGTAGGTACCACACTTGCTGTGGGGCTAATGGCAGTGAATTAGCAGCCTTAGCTCACATTTTTATTAAATGTGCAGTGGCAATCATGCAAGATGGTTTTGCTGCACAAAAGATTTTTTTGAAAGTCTGTCCCAAGTAGTTTTCTGCCTTAAGCCAGCTTACAATGAGAAGGAGGAGGAGAACGAACTGAATTCAGCAGTCACTCCTAGCAAAGTGTGTCTGGGAACCTTTGGTATTAAGGATCACAACAGTCATTGAAAAAAAAGTGGTCACAGCCCTTTCCCAAAAGATCACTTCTGTGATTTTTTGGATTGCAGAGAAATGTAAAAACATCATCTATTAAGACAAAATATAGGGTTTCTAAAAATAAATTTTGATTTTATGTCAAATTTTTTGATGTGTAGAAAGCGTGAGCGGAAAGGCAGCACATTTTGTCTGCATGATGTCTGTATACTTACTGTGCAATTAGGCTTTCTTTGTGATAGAATACAAGTCTACTTGGAAACATTTTTGCAATTTCTGTTGAATTTGTGAATTGTGCAGTAGAAACCGAGTTACAACAACCTGTAGATCTTGGGAAAGCAGCAAGTGTGTTTCTCCGATCCAGTTCTATTTATAAAAACACCCAGCAGCTGGTGAAAAATGAAGTCTGTGTCTCTCACACTGCCCCAGAAGTTGTGAACAGCAGCTAAATGCAATCCTGACAGGCCACAGAGATGCTGTGAGCCAGAAGCTGCATCTGTTCACTTCTACCCTGTGAAATAGATGAGTATGAAGGCAGAGAGTGGGAAATCTCTTCTGGTCCTTTCTTTGCTGTTTGTTCCAAAGAAGTGACAGAGGAAAATGAATTTCCTTCGAGTAAAGAGGACATTTTGAAGGTAGGAGTGTGACAGGACTTTTATTCCCTTCTTGCTGGCTGAGGATTTTGAGTCTTTGGAGTGGTGCTGCTGGAAGCTAAATGATTTCCACCCTTGCAACACTGGAACAGAAAATTAGAACATAATTCAGAAGCCTTAATTGGGATCCCAAGTGGCTGTTGCCCACACAGCTTCTTCGAATTGGCAAAATCCTCAGGAGAGCACAGGAACACAAATCAGAGCAGGAAAGCCCATAAGGTACCAGGAGGATGCCTTTGGTCCTTGCCTCACCTACTCCCACTGCAAAGAAAGGAAGTTAATTTGCACTTTTACTTTTCATTAGCCAGTCACTGTTTGCTACACCTGACCTGTAATTGATGACATGGATGTGGCATTCTGCAAAGTTAAAATACCACTTATTTCCCCAATAACTGACTTTGGAAAGCTTTGCAATGTCACTGCCTGCCGTTTAAAAACATACAGATATCCTGAGTGCTCCTTCAAAGGGAAATCTGAAGGTCTGTGTGGAGTAACAATATCACCATCATAATGTTTAAACTGCAAGACATGAGAGGTTAGAACCAAAATCCCTTGCCCTTCTCCAGTTTAAAAAAAAAAAAAAAGTTAATATGAGTTTATAGAAATCTCACATGACTCACTGAAGTGCAGGGCAAAATTTATGTCCTGCAGACTGGATATGAGAGAGTTTATAATGTTGCAGTGAGGTATTTTTATCTCAGTGATTCTTCTTGCAACCTGGGCCTCTTTCTGCATTCAAGCAGGAGCCTGGGAGCCTGGCATGCTGTCACTCCATTGCTTCCTGGGTCTGCTGCCAGGTCTCCAGGGCATCAGGATGCATGGGTCGAATGATACACTAATATGATAAATACAAGAAAATTCATAATAAACACAAAACCTGTGGCTGACACTGTGCCTCATCGTGCAGTCCTCGTGCCAAATCCCTGGACCTCTCTTTGCCTCTCACCCACTCACCACCCCTTGGATAAGCTTTTTATTAACTCACCTCAGCTCTGGATCTGACAGCTGACAGCTGCTGTGCCAGCTGCAAAGGTTCCAAAGGCATTTTTGATATCTAGAGCTGGCTAATGCACACAGCACTCACTGTGCTGTGGGGAAACATCACTGGGAGGTGAGAGGGAGCCACTCCTTTATGGGTCAAAGCTGTGTCAGGGTGAGCTTAGGCTGGACATTGGACAGCTTTTCTTTAAAGAGAGGTCGGTCAAACACTGGGACAGACTTCCCAGAGAGGTGTTTGATGCTCCAAGCCTGTCAGTGCTTAAGAGGCATTTGGACAATATCCTTAACACACTTTAACTGGGTCAGCCCTGATCAGGTCAGGTAATTGGATTGGATAATTTTTTAGGTCCCTTCAAACTGAAACATTTCTATTCTATTCTATTCTATTCTCTTCTATTCTATTCTATTCTATTCTCTTCTATTCTATTCTATTCTATTCTAAGTTTTTATGGCTGTATGCCAAATAAAACTACAAAGGGGATGGGAATGTATGATTAAAAATACATGGAAAATGCATTTGTGCTCACCCACTTATGTTGAACAGAGAAATTTTTTCTCATCTGGTTACCTGACATCTAAAATACTCATTTCCCATTTTCCATTTGGAACATGGAGACTGCCTTCTCTTTCCTTTAATTATAGTCAGCTTCATAGTGTCTTTTGCTTACCATTACTCACAACTAAAATCATATGAAGATGCACAGTGAGATCCTTGAATTCAACATAAACTGTTGACAGCTTGGCCTCCCAAGGATTTATTACTGACTGAGTTGTGCTGACATGGGGGATGACTTCTTCTCTCTGGAGAGCTGAAGACTTGAAGGAACTTCAACACAGATTTTCACATGTGCTTCTGACACATTTAATAGTTAAAGATTTCTCATCACAGGCTGTAATTCCAGCCAAGGGTGGGATACTGGTTCTGTGTAAGGGCCACACCAGCACCTCAGGCTGTACCAGTCCTGTAGAAGCCCAAGATGCCAGAGGAAGTATCAGCTTTCATGTTGAGTCAGCATCACCACAGGTTCTGCCTCTCCATGGGACTTCTCCAGGAACCAGAAGTAACTTCCTTGCAGCTTCGTGTTACTAAAAGATGGTACCAAGTCAGACTGACTGGGTGCTAAGCCTCCAGTGATTTAAGGCTCCAGTTGACAAATGCACTTGTGCTGGTTTATACACACAGATCCCTAGGAAAGAAGAGCCAAATCCTCCTCTCCCCCAGTGTAAACCTTGTGCCATCCCAGGTGCCAGAATTCTGTTTTCTTTGGATTTGTACTAGACAAAGCAGTATTTGTTCAGTGTTTTTCCTCTCTGAGAGTTATTTCTTTCTCCTGTTTGCTCCATCCATCTTTGGTAGGAGGTCAATACAGTAAACTAAATAAGAAAAGAAAAAAAAGCTGCTGCCCCAAACTACTCAAAACCCACCAAGTGTCCTAGTTCCTTCACCATCTCAGTTTCCCATATGTTAATATTAATAAGGGCAAACTCCCAGGGGCTTAAATGGAAACCAGTTTTTACCAATTAAAAAAAAAATAAATTAATTTGTCAAGTGATCTGACTGGAAGTCAATCCCAGAAGCTCTGTAATCCTACCAGGGCAAGGTCCCAACTCTGTGGCAGCACTAATAATGTTGAATCTGCTGAGTTTATTACATTGCTGGTATGTCAGACTTAACTAAAGAAGGAAAAGAATAGAAATTTATGTTGGCATCTGCCTGCTAAAAAGATCAGCAATCGAGCTTAGGCATTAAGGAGCAGAAAAGAATAGAAAATAACCCCAAATTAATATTGTCTGGACTGCTCATTATAATTCAAGAAGCTCCTTCTGGTCTCCCTAAACCTCTCCATAAAAACCTGACACATAAAAAGCAATACACCTTCTGGCTACAGATCATATTCTTCTAGTACTGCATTTTACTCCAGAACAGGAAGGAATCAGAGGCTGGAGATTTCTTTGGCATTTAAGCAGGCTTTTAAATCATAATGGGGTTCTCTGCAGATGAAATCCCTAAAGATGCAGCTGAACTTGCTTCTTTAAGGTTCTCTGAACACTTCTTATGGGAATGGGTGCCATCAGGGAGTCCTCGTGTTATAATTGTATGAACACATCCTGTAGTTGTTCTCTGACACCTCTCAGACAGAAAATGATTCTCTTCCTCCTTCAAGGAGAATTAAAGGTGCAGAGGAATGAAGTTACTGCTCTGGATTGACCCAATGAAATCCACATAGGAGTGGAAATGTATCCCACAATTCAGCACTCAGTACATTGGTCTGGATGGTATTGTTTTTTCTGGGAGATATTTTTTTTAATGGTGCAGCAATGAAATACACAAAAGCAGTCCATCCCAAATCAGCTACATGAGCTGTCTTTGATATGAAAGAGAGGATCTTTAGTTTTGAGTTCTCTGCCATGCCAATGACCTGGGTTTCTGTCTAGATCTTTTATGATGTCTAAATCATCTATCAATGATACTGTTTTCAGCCACAGGAGTTTTCCTACCTGAATGAAATATTACCTTGAAACTGTACAAAATCATATTTCCTATAAATGGCAGAAATTGCTTCATTGATACAAGAACTAGATTGGCTCAATGGGGTTCTAATATTTCAGCCCTCTGAAAAGTACATCTTGTCTTTAAGAGAGAATTTATAGCGAATTTGTGATTTAGTCCTCCCACACCATCATATATAACCGGCTGCACATGGAAAAATTCTCCAAAGGGTGACAAATCTTTTCTTGTGGTAGCTGGGAAACCTTTAGCTTCTTAGCATTAGAAACATGGAGAAAAGTTCACACAGAGATTGGCTTACTGCTGAAAATTCAACACCTCCTTGATATCTGATGCAACGTTTTTGCCTGCTACTGGGATGTTTTGGATGCAAAAATAAAAAAAATTGAATTAAATCACTCCAGAAGCTCCATAAGTGGGCATACAGAAAGAATTTCACTCTGTGCAGCGGGATGTTTTCTGGATGAAGGCACCATGTGCAGTGCTGCAGAGGATGTATGAGAAGAACCAGAGCCTGAAGAGATCTGGAGACAGAAGGCAGGGAGCTGTGGAGGAGCAGAAAGGCAGGTATCAGAGCAGGCAGCCTGGGAACAGAGAGTCCCGTGCTGAACAGCTCCTGTGTGCTTGGCTGGCACTGCAGATGCAGAGTTACCACGACGCTGGAAGTGAGCACAGAAAGGCTTGGCATTCTTCCTCCTTTACTGGAAAGGCATATCATGTGGAAATATGGTAAAAAAATAAAACCCTAGGCAGAAAAGAACAAGCCAGTCCTGAAGTATCAAAACCGCTTTCTTACTGAAATTGAGAAGTGTACCATAATTGGAAAAAGAAGAAAACAGCCTTCAACTGATCCAGTGAACGATTGGAAGGAGTGAAGAACTGCAGAGATACTGTTGATTTTCCTTCTGTTTTTAAAACATAATTTAAATATTCATGTGTATCTTTAGAATTTGTTACTAAACCAGAACATAAATATATCTGACACTGCAATCTTGCTACTTTTAATCATACTAGAATAAACACATATTACTAGAATAAAAGTCTTAGATTCTGGGGAAATAGGGACTTCACAGAATTACAGAATGGTTGGGGTTGGAAGGGGACTCTGGATGTCACCTTGTCCAACCTCCCTGCTCAAACAGAGTCCCTTAGAGCAGGTTTTCCAGGAACACGTCCAAGTGCTGCGTGAATTTCTAGGATGGTGATCAATACTGGCATTAGAATTTTCATCCTGTTTCTCACTTGTGCCTTCTGGTCCATTTGTGCATAAACTCTGATGAGACAACCTGATGTTCTAGATCAGTAGAAAGAACAAGAATGACAGTGCACGTGAATGATGTCATGACATCATGGACATGAAAGAAAACACAAATCTGCTTTTAAAGTAGTTACCTCTGAATTTTCAGCATGTAAAGCAGAGCACGCTAGCCCTCAGATAATTTGTTAATTTGTTTTTATAAAAGCACACGGAGCATTTAATACTGCGTCAGCCAGTCCAACTTGCTCCATTTACAGCATCAAAGGGACGTGAACTTGAACCTCAGCTGAAACAGAGACCATTCTAGATAGTGCCCCAAGATTAAGCAATGTTTTGAAACCAAGTTCAACGTAAGTCTTCTGTTCTCTGTGGAGCAAGTTATCACTAGTTCTGCAAACAGAAAAAAAATATCTAATGTTTCCCAGAGTGAAAAGGGTCTCACAGACTGAGAGACCAGCCAAAATCAGAACAACCTCACTGTATATCATGTTTATTTCAGCTGTATATCTTGGGCTAATGAAGTAATCATTTTTGCATTGGACAGAAGCACAATATTTATACAGTTTCAGGCAACCAAGTATTTATGATATTACTGTAGATACATACATCTTTCAGAAGCAGAAAACATACAGCACACTAAATATTTTTCTCCACTTGAAACAGGATGAAAACTGAAGAGGCTGAAGAGCCATTGTATTTTAAATACCATGAAAAGGATCGGTGCTTTTCATATCTATATTTAGCAAAGATAAACATTGCACAAAGAGATTCATAAACCTAAAGAGGGTACAGAAACCCTCTTGTGCTCTTGTAAGAAATACAGCAATACCTGTTCTCTTAGCAAGGAAAAAAATGCAGCAACTGCTTAACACAAAGCAGGAGACGTAACAGTTCCCCAGGAAACTATCTTGTGGTTAACACAGGTATTAAAAGACAGGTTTAATTCATAAATCCTGTTAGAATCCCACACATCTCTTCTTTTTTTTCCCTATAGGTCATTATATGAGTCAAAATCTCTTCACATTCTTACTCAGTTTGAAGATACAACTTGTCCAAAAATCGTGAGCCAGAGGCTCTTCCAAGGAAGAGAGACCCCTTAGCTGCCTGCCTCTGACACCTAGCCTGAGCCAGACCACTCAAAGTCCTGGACAATGACTGCCAATTCCTGTGATTAGATGCATTATCTAGCATGCTATAACTCCCACAGATCTCAAAGAAAGGGGTGTCCAAACACCTTTGTTTTGCCTGGATGCAGATGAGGCACTTCTTTGCATGTCTCAATTAGTTGAAGGAGAACAGAGAATCGCACAGGTGAATCAGCACTGCCAGGTGTGGTCACTTGTTTTTCACCGGCAGGTATTCAAGTGAATACACAAAATTCTGGACATTCCTCCCAGTGCTGCTGTCAAAGAGAAAGAGCTGATCTGAGTAACAGCGTGGAATGACATCTTTTAGTAAATTTAACCATGCACATTATTCAGCATTCTGGCTGCTTCACCTTTGCCCATGTACAGAGGTATGACCAGTGTGACTCACACCAAGAGACCAGAATAGCACTGATGAATTACTGGAGTGCTTAAGGCAGAACCTGCCAGAAAGGTTCCCAATTTTAGATAAGACTCCAGCTTCAGTTTGTAATGTGATATCAAATTGCTCTGAAACATGAAAAACTGTGACTTTATTAAGCTTGTCTCAGCTAAAAGTTGCTATTTCCCTATCTTACACTAGCTGAACATCCACATGGGTCTTGTGTTATTGCAAGACTGTCAGAAATCTCTCAGCAGGAGCAGCAAATGCCAGTGAACTGTAGAAGTGAACCATCCATTTCTAATAGCATACTGAAGGAGTGTGATAACTTGTGGAGTAGCTTATCAGAAAACTTTCTTACATGATAAATCTCTTTAGTCATTCAAAAATATGGAGAGACTGAAACGATCTGGAGAAAACAGCTTATGTAATGCAGACCTTCCCAGAACCATCAGATGCTTCAGCAGTGTTTTTTTCCTCTTTATTACCACAGCATTGCTACAACTCTCCTGAGAAGACTCTACACACCAGACCTACGAGATGTGTCATTGTGAAACAAGGGTACCAGTTTAAATGTTTTCCGTTGTTCCAGGTACTGAAACAGCAAGTTTCCTGCAGAGAATATTCTGGTTAGATGCAAAGACACTTCTTGATTAGACTTTAATTTTAAAAAATGTTTTAAATTAAGCTAAGTATGGTGGTAGTAATCCTCTAAAACGGCAATGGACTGAAAGTTATTAAGTCTGTGAATATAAGGCTAGGTTTATCTTTAGGCTGTTTCTTAGGGAGGTGGCACCTGGATTCCTCTTTGAAGGACAACTACATCTACAGATGAAAAAGAACTATTGAATTTTTCCAGAAATCTGCAGAAAAGTGTAAATATCTGACATTCCTAGTTGTTTTAAAATACAAAATGTACTATTTTCTTTTTTTCCTTCTCATGGATTCTTATGAAAAATAAGTCACTTTGAATCCAAATTGATATGGTAGAAAACGATGGGAACTGTAAAAAGGCTATTCTGTGACTCAGTGTTTACAGGCACTTTTATTGAGGGATCCCTAATTGCTGTCTACAGCTACCTGGAATTGCAGTAAGGTGGGTGTCAGTCTCTTCTCCATGTGGCAAAGAAATGGCCTCAGGTTGGGCCAGTGGAGGTTTAGATCGCATATTAGGAAAAATTTCTTCTCAAGGAAGGGTTGTTAGGCAGTGAAGCAGGATGCCCAGAGAAGTGGTAGAGTCACCATTCCTGGAAGTGGGATGTGTGGATGTGGCACTGGAGGGTGTGGGCTAGTGGTGAGCATGGTGATGAATAACTGATTAACTTAAAAGTCTTTTCCAACCTTAACAATTCCATGATTCTGTGATTCTAATGCCTCCATGCTTCCTTGATCTGAACTGCTCTACTCAAATATATCTGCTGACAAAAAGGCTGCTCAGGGAGAACTGCTCAGGTTTGTCCAAGTCAGCCAGGTGCAGTTGAATTCCTCTTTTTCCTTCACCTTTTCTGGCATAACCACTGCAGAGCTGCTGTTCCTTGTGACCATTTCATGGCTCTTTTGAGGTGGAAGCAAAGCCTATTCATCCCTGAGTCTGCTGTGGAACCTGTGGTTTCATAACTTAGCAACTTCAAACAGAAACGGGCATGGTCCTGCTCTTCTGCCTCCAGCAAAGTAAACAGCAAGTGCCTGAATGGGCTGGGACTGGGCTGAGACAATCAGGTGTTCTGGAAAAAAACAGTGTCCTCTTCGCAACCTTTCACTTCATTCTTTGATTTCCCAATCCCATCCACATTTCTATGTTGTCCAAGATCTGATCTGTCCCTTAAACAAAACATTTTATTTATTGTGGATAAACAACTCAGAGAAGACATTTTCAGGTGCAGTGAAGGATAAGAGCATGGAACAACAGACTCACCAATCCTGACATTTCTGCAGTCCAGGCTACCTCTTCCGGTGTTTCTGTCTGAATTCTGGCTTTTTCAGTCAGTTGAACAAAGTTAGAACTCAGCTCTGCATGTGCTTTCCAGCACCTCACCATTTTTAAATGCTGAATCTCTTTTCTCTCACTTTTCTTGATTTAATTTTCAGTCACTCCATGAGTATTGCTGGACCAGTGCAGACTAGAGCCCCCTGTGTAGGTAGCACACCCTCAGCTTTTAAACTCCCCCTCTGCCTTGGAGTTCTTACCATCCTCATATATGAGGCAGATAAAGGAAAATAAGTGGACAAATAGCGATCTCCACAGCATGGTAGGATCATGTGTGCATTCAAATCCTCAGTACATCCTATTTCTTCTTCTAAAATACATTTCATTTTATTATTTTATTTATGTTCAAAATTTTCTGTATCTTGAAAGACTTTATTCAGCTCTGATGCTTTCAGCTGACTGTAGCTCACTTTGAGTGTCTTCGCAGTATGAGTTGAACAAGTGGGAAGACCTAATCTGTGCTGAGAGAAAACTGTCACCAGTGTCAGTGAATCACACAGACATAATTTGCATTTCAAGCTGACCTGGTGCATTTAGCTGCTTCTTAATGAGCAGTTTACTGGAATAGATGCTGTGTCTGCCTACCCAGCCCCCCATGGCAAGGGGATGATTGCATGGTGGATCAGGGTGAGACACTTTCTGCTGCACGTTGAGATTCTTGCTAGTTAAATAAAATTAAAAATAAATTTAAAAAAAAAAAGCAAAAAACAAAACAAGACTGGGCTTTTCATTTTAACTAAAAAAATTGTTCCACAGAGGAAAAGGAGCTAGTGTTGCTGATCCTCAGAGTACATTTTGCCATCATACTTATTTACCCTTATTCTGTCTCTCCAGCAGCAGTGAATCAGCAGGTGGCCTTAGGTCCTCCAAGAAGGAAGGAATTTGGTGGCCATGAAGTCACTGCATTTGGGAAACATTTCCCAGAGACTGTGCTGTCAGGGCCGCAGTTTGGATGCCATCCCCTTTCCTTATGGTCAAGAGTTGTTTTTGTCTCTGAGATTTTGTTGGATTTACATTAATTCTTAATGACTGGCTGGCTGTATTGCAGAAGATTTTTATCAAGCAAGCACTTTTAGCAGAGGAGCTGAAGGAAAAAGGGCAGGAAAACGGAACTGCCCTGTCACCTGCTATTAGCATGGGCAGACAGAGGTCCCAAGAGAGGAGGGAGGTTTGGGCTGTGCTCCCAGCCACCTCTACCAGCAGCAGACCTGTGCCTCCAGGGCTGCTCACTCTCAGCCTCCAGAAACTGCAGCCACCCAATTTCCTCCCTCAAGCCATAGCCCACGGGAGTGTGAGACACTGAATTTGCACCTCTGAGCCTTGGTGGCACAGAGAGATGCTGAGGGAGGGAAGGCACTTGCCCTGAGTCTGTCAGGGCTTACAAGGGCTGACGAAGAAGGAAAAAAGAAGAAACCACGCGGGGTGCAGAGGTCCAGTCTGTCCCTACTTCTGGTTTGCGACTGGGACAGCTGGAATGCACTTGCTTTAAAACTTCAGGAGGATGGTGGCTGAGGTATCAGACAGGCAGCACCTATTTCTGGAGCTGATGACTTTTAGGGGGACTCTAACTTATATTGATTTAGATTTTACCTCACAGCTGACCAGGGCTTTTTTACTAAATGTAAACACATTTTCCTTTGTCAGGTTTTTAAATGAAACGTTCCCTCTTGGAAATAGTAAAACTTTTTTTTTTTTTTTTAATTTGATGTTTTCCAAATGAAACTCACACTTTTGAAAAAGCCTACTTTGCTAAAACTATATTTAAAACTAAAGGTGTCAAAATGGAATAAACTCAGTTCTTCAAAAATAAGTTTCAAGGGGAATGAAACGAAATGTTTGCATCCCCAAAATATTACTACTTTATTTTTCCCAGTATTAAACATCTTGCCTCTAACTTTCTTTTAGAATTGGGGTACTGGGTGAAAAGCATTTCACTACAGAGTAAATGGCACCAATAATGCTACAGAACATGAGAGGAGGTTAAGCTGAGCTGAGACAGATGGCAGCAATAAGCCTTTCCAGAGACTACTGCAAAAGCACACCCTTGCCACTGTTAGATCATTCTGTTTGAGGAAAACAAACTAAAATGGCTTGGAAAGATGATGTGCTGTGTGTCACTGGCAGTAGGAGCACGCAGGAGATCAGCAATGGAAAATGTTCCTGCAGAGGAGGCTCTATCTGCAAGGGCTCTCTTCTCCTCACAAGCTAAGTGTTAATCAGCACAGCCAGAGGTAAGGGCTTCACTCTCTGGGGTTTCATATGGCTGAAAAACTTACTGTAGTTGTGAAGCTGACTTGCAAAGTACATGGGGAGGAGAGGGATGCAAAAACTTGTGCGCTGTTTTTAAACTTACTAACTTCCCTCAGAAGCTTTCCAACAGATTTTACTGTGAAAACAGAGAGTTAGACCTAAGTAGAATTTGCCTTTTTAATTAACCCTCAGCAGCAATAAATAATGTGGAGAAAAAACTGCAAGTTGAAGGCAGTGGAGTAGACCTGAGCTGGGCCAAGGAAATGCTGGGAGTCAGCCAGCCTGGCTGTGCCACAGTCACATTTTAGTTGGCTTGCTGTACATGTCACATTTCAGTGAGAACAGTAAGTGATAGACCAGAAAATCTAAGATGGTGCTTTAATTAATAGCACATGGCTAAAATTAAAAATTAAGCATGGCCAGTGTCCATTATGTAGGAATATAGATGGTTCAAACTGTTTTTCTTAGCAGAAGAATTAAATCACAGTGAGCTGAGCACTTTGTGGTTAGTTGACAGTGTGGCTTTCTCCAGCAGAAACCAAAGGAGCCTCTTTTAACTGATGTCTGCTTCCCAGAGAAGAGTGTGCACTCTCCTTGGATCACACACAGGCCTGAACCAGACCACCAAGCACAATGAACTTTGGCTGGTGGCTGATATAAAAGCAGCCCCAAATCCAGATCTATAAATCCAGGAATAGGTTCCACCTCTGGAATTTGTCAGGTCCCAGCAATTTGGGAGTGCACAAGCTCCAAAGCTTGTGAAATTCTGTTATTTTCTCTCAAAAGCCTTAACAGGAACCTGGAATTTAAACAATGCTTCATATATACAGAGTAATGCAGGAGTAAAGAGATTTCAGGAGGCGATCTCAGACTGATCCTGACTTCTTTATATTGACCTTCTTTTCAATTTGCTTTCTCTAATGAAAGAGAAAAAAAGATAAAAGCTCATCTTCTGATCTGAGAACTTCTTTAGAACATAAATGAGGGTATAAATGGGGAGATGGTCACAAGTTATCCTTGCCTGGTTTCTGACATAAATAACCTGCTCTGCAGATGCTCATCAACATGCGAATTCTTCTGAAACACAGTCTTCTTGTGAAAGGCAGCAGCAGGAGCAGCCCAGAAACAGCCCTTCAGAAACCAGGTTAATTTCTCACTTGAGCTTGAGTATCGCTTGCTTTCATCCTCGGGCATTAGAAATGTTATTGTCAGTTAAACTTGCTTTTTTTCCAGACAGAAATGGTGAAAAAAATATGGATAATGATTGGATGAGCTCTTCAGCTTCAATAGCACAGACCCCCACCCTGAAGAGAGCAGATGGGAGCAGAAAGCCCCATCCATCTGTGGCCAGCAGAGTACCCAAACACAAAGGGGAGTTTTATTGAGCTTCAGAATCCATGCCTGGCTGAGATGGAGCGGGACACTTCATGCTTCTCAAGTTTTATTTCTTCTTGGCAGAGCTGGAGAAATGCAGCATCAAGCACTCAGTCACTTCAGTGTATCTACCTAGACAGGGCTTGGGGAGGAGGAACCCCCTCCCTTATATTTAGGTTGTCCTTGCAACACAAAAGGATGCCAATAATTACTTCAGTTGGACTCTTCAGAAGCCGATTGAGCCACTGGAGAAACGTTATCAGGGCACTATCACTCCATCAAACATGCACACCGTGAGTACAAATGGCCAAACAAAAAAAAAAAAAAAAGGAATAAAGAGATTGCAGAACTTGCCTAATAAACACAAATATGTATGTTTTATCAGGGTGTTTAGATGCAAAGAACAGTAAAGAGGTATTAGACCTGGATTTTCAAAAGGATTTAATTCAGCCTGTAATAGTTTGCAGACATATCCAGCAAATCTCCAGATAATTAAGCCTGTCTCTGGCATACCAAAGCAAAATGTTTGCATCTTTTTCCCTTTAAAATCACATTATCTGGAATGCTTCCATTGATAGCAGAAGGATGAAGCTCAGAGGTAAAAATAATTTGTGCAAGGCAACACAGTCACAACGGTCTTTTCCATTCATTTCTCTAAACTTCATCCTTTTCCTTGGACAGGCTGCCAGGGGGCCACCAGGCAGTTTTCAGCATGTGCATCACCTACCCCTGCTGCAGCAGCAATCTGGGGTAAGAAGGGGCAGCTGAAGAAGTACTGGCAGATCTCTGTTCTCCCTCAAAGCCCTCTAAATGTATTGTCCCTTCCATTAGTACCAAAAAGAAAACACTCAGGGCTTTCCTGCTTATGGAAAATTAATGTATTCCCATCTATCATAAGCCAAGCCAAAATTAGCAGGAACTTCATTTAATACCATGCTGAGAGGGTTTTATTCACTGAGTCTCCTTGACTCAAGACATACTGCTGCCTTGGAGCAGAACTCCCACACATCCTGGTTTCTTACCAAAGCTCACATTTTATAGGCAATTCTTAATCCTCAAGTTATTTTGTTACTCAGACGAATTTATCTAAAGCTATCTGCAAATTCTTGCAAATGCAGACTGTGCTGTCTGAGGATGGAGGAGTCTGGTACTCACTGCATAAGGGAATACAAAAATCATGGGTTTTATTTCCTTAGAAGTTGCAGGCCAGGAACCTCATTAAGCTCCTTGAAAACTCCCTTTGCTGCACTCATGGAGGCAAAGTCTGGCAAAATAAGGTCCATGAACCCCACACCAGGTTAATTCTCATGACAGGAATTGCTCTAAATTTATAGAAATGGAACTCCTGGTCTTTCTTCCCTACAGTCACTTTTCAATTTTGGAAGGAAATGCTCAAAATTCTTAATAACTCAATTTGATTACCTCTAAAATGATAGATTAGCATTTATCCTGTACATTGACCTCCTCAGATGCAGAGCATGTGACTTAGATCTCCCTTTGATGTATGTGTTGACTTCTGGCTGATTTTCTCAGTTTACCACAGCTGAGGATCTGCCCAAACAAGTGTCAAAGATTTCATTACAGCTTTTCCTTCACCAGCGATGCATCACTGAGGTGTGTCCTTCTGTTGTGCCTAAAGGTAAAGGTAAAAATAAAGGTAAAAAATTCTATGCTTCGTTGATTCAGAAGGATGCGGGAAGGGCTTGTTAAGAACAGATTTAATTTGCTAGTGTGCATTTTAAAACTACCTAGAATTTCTTTGGGTTATAGCAGAAAGATTGAAAACTCTGTCAAAGCTTATACAGATATTTGAAGTGGAAGGCTTTCCAACATACAGATAAAGAAATAAATATGCAGTGGAGAAGAAGAGAACTAAACTATTGCTTCACATATTTTTCAATGTCAACCTGCAGAAGCTGCTCTGAAATTAATGGATTTGCACCTGCATGGTTGGAAGTAGAATCTAATTCTCAATCTATAATTTAAAGGGGGATCACACTGGTAACTTGCAATTTTCCACATTTTGGATTGCTCTAAAGTGCATTCTGAATCTTTAATGTGCATCATTGATTCACGGAAAAAGCATCATCATTAAAGTAATTTGTTTCAGACAATTCTGTTCACCTGGAAGTTTCTATTCTTTATAGTAAATGGAAAGAATAAAAAAAGAAAAAAAAGAAGAGAATGTCTGGAAAATCAGGGACTTGACTTTAGCCATCACTTAATTATAGTGTGGGACTAAACCGTCAGCTTTTCATCCCAGGCTTGTTCAGCAGTGAAGCTGTGGAACAGTGGGAGGGAGAAGGTATGGTAAAAATAAGGATCTGTATTGCAGATACTGTCCTGCAAAGATACTTGAAACCAGTTAAGACATGGGTTTGTGTATAATCTATTAAAAACTGCATAGGGGAATCTCAGTTCTAAGTAAATTACAATGCTCTGGGCTTTCAAATTCTCAGAGAATTATTTCTAGGCTTACATGAAAGTAAACATAATTATGTTTAATTTTCAAATGTGAGACACAGAGGTTAATCAAATGATATGGCTTTTAATTTTCCTCTTTTAAATCACTATACAGTGCTTGTGATTTGCTATTTAATCTCTAACAGTATGCCCACTGGGAATTGCTGCTGTGTAATGGGAGGTTGAGTTCTCATTTTCAAACTTTGGAGTTGCCAAACATGTACACATTAAAAAAGCTGTAAAAGGAGAAATAATCCATCTGCTGCTGCTGCAGGTTTCCCACTCAAACTCTATAGAGGTGGACCAAGAATAAAAATAGCATGTAATAACTAGTCTGAGCTTCTTAGAGTAAAGAATGGAGAAAGATCATATGAGTGTTTGAACTTCTAAAGCCTCAGGCTGAACTGTGATAAACCAGAAACAATCGAACCAAGTTTAGTTGCAGTGTGATGGAGAAAGAGGAAGCTCTCCCTCTTCTTATCAAACTCTACTGGCTCTTGTCCATTTCATGTTGTTTACAGAGTTGCATATTAGTAAAAAAAAAAAAAAAAATCTGATTTTAATAATTGTCTCTGACTGCCACAAAGGGTAGCATTTTCCTCATGTGGGCTCAAACATTTCTGATAAGAAGACTGGTAACCATGGAGTCAGTTCCTAATGAGTAGATTATCCTCAGCTCTCATTTCCTGCATGCTGTCCAGTGATGGCACTGGGGGATTGCTCCTTTGGATGGAACCAGCCATCCCCTCAAACACAGACGTGAGCCGAGGAGCCCTGATGTGGGCACGGGCTGGAGGCACTCCCAGGAAAACAAAGCTCACTCTGCAAAGTTACAGATGGCCTTAAGGTGGAAAACCCATGGTGGGCCTGTCCCAATTCCAAAATGGGTGTCGGATCTCCCTTATAAGTGCTGACATTCTGGAATGCCACTCCAGCCTCCCACCTTCAAGGGCCAGCTGCTGGAGCTTCGGGCCACCACCAGGGACAGGGGGCACCTCACAGCTGCAGCACATCAGCTCCTTCAAGAGAGAGGGGGGAAGAAGTGTTTTTATTTACAGCAATCGGTACACAGAGGGCAGGAATCCTCTGTGCAAACAGGCTTCTGGATGCAGCTCTGTGGATGAGCAGATCAGAAGAGCAAACAGCCCTTGACACAGCTAATGAGTCACTCTGGGCTGTGCAAAGGACAGGGGGTTTGTGGAGCTGCTATTTCACAGCTACTTTACAGAAGATAAGATCTGCATTAAGCTATATTTCTTTTGTTCTATGAGTCAGGGAAAGAAAAAAATGCAACAATAAGAGGAATGGCTGGAAAGGAGATAAGGATTACATTCTGAATTCTGTTAACATCTTTCTTTTTGTGATACAGTTATTTTCTCCCTCCCAAGCTCAGTGTCCGAGGTACACCCCTCTGAGAGAGGTATACCCAGGACACAGCAGGAGTTTGATGCATTAATATTTGAAGAAATATTTAAATAGATGTGAAAGATACATCTGCATATAAACCAAGACATAAACACACCATTATGGCATTGATTATGATTTTTTTTTTTTTACACAGAAAGAATAGTATTTGTACTGTTTTCTTTAGTGGGGCTGTTCTACATTTTCATAAATGAAATTGAGATCCCATCTTGATTAAGAAATGACTGCAAGAATGAAAGGATATGGGGTCTAATCCTCACTCAGTAGGTATAGAGATATAAGGTATGCCTGTAGAATAGTATCAGCCCCAGGAAACCTTCCAAACGCATGATTCTGGGAAATTGAAACTTTTCTTTGCAGCCATGCGAATGTGTGCGCTGTTATTCTTTTGGGGTTTTATTTGGAACAAAATGTTATAGAAATGCTGTTGCTGTTCATGTGACCTACAGAACTGAAGGTCAAGCCTTAAAGCTGAATTTAAGAAAGCCAATTTCAACTTGTTTTCTACTTCCTTAGAAAGCTGCCTTAGCTGATTTTTCCTCCCAAGAAAAGTTGTAAAGTTCATATTTTTGGTTTGTTTCTTTCTGCTTCCCTTACTGACATTGAAGGAAATTTGAGAAGAAATCATGGCAAGTTCAAGAAGAAAGGTAATTATTTCTGTCTGGGCTGGAGAACCATGGATTCTTTGGAATTGCTAGCAACGAGCCAGCAATTCCAGAAGCCAGAGAAAGAGCAGCAGTCTGACAATTTCTGAGCAGCTCTGAGTATCCCTGGTAGTCAGCATTGCTCTCAAACCAGCTGAGGATGGAGAATGGAGTGACAATTCAAGACCCATTGGCCATGCTATTTCTCTCAAGATGGTAATGACCCACAAGTAAAGTGAAGATATAATACTCTGATTGTTATGAGCAAATATCACACAGAGCTTTTTAAAGTGCTGGTGTCATCACTACAGGGCCCAGGTGAAAAAGGAAAGGGAACAAACCAGCTGTATAAAAACTTCCCTGGTAATTCTAAACAATGAACTGCTAATTTTGATGTGAACTCGCTCCTAAAATGTGCACTGTTAAAACTAAAGTCTTCAAGATACACTGTATTATTTATTGTTTGAAGTAAGACCTACCTAGAAAAAAAACCAAACCTCATTTCACTGCTGCTGGAACTCAGCAATGGAAATGAAGTAGATATCTCTGCATTGATCAGGATCATATTATTTTGTGTCTTTTCCAATGCTTTGTTTAGCTTCATTTGAGCAAAGTGAATTTCCACATTACACTAATTTCCATACACTTTAGAAACAAAATACTTTTGCATCTAAAACTATGTTCCAATGACAGAAAGAAAGAAACCTGTAAGTTTAATAGAAAATGTCTCTAGTATCTAGAATATTTAAATTAAATGGTTACATTAGAGAAGTTAATAAGGCGGGGCTTTCCTGTGCTCCTTGTAATGGAAAGTATATTTTTAGGAAGAAAAGAAGGAGAAGGGGAAAAAAAAGGCACAGAGAGAAATGAAAAAGCCAAATAGTCATAAAAAACAAAAAATCTATAACTGAACTGGCAAAACTACATGCCAAATTTCAGCTAAAGCCATCGAATTTCAGCTGACTGGTTCATCTAATTTACTGCTTTGTTTTGGACATCAGGTTAAAATGCTTCAAAGAAAAGCTGGACCAACACAGCTATGTCCTGAATTTTCCAAGTGTGATGAGCTCAGTTTGGAGAAGGAACTGAGCATTTGACTTCACTGTGCACAACTTGGGTTCTCAATTTTCTTTCTTCCTTAATATTTTTAAAATGGTTATTAAACCATGTGTCTTATCAAGAGAATATCTTTTCAGATCAAAGGTTTAAAAGCTCAGGGAGGACTTCAGAGAATGCTGAAATGAGGACTTGTGCTTAGGGGTGAAATTCAGACCATGACCCAGGTGCTGTGTAATTCTGGCCTTGGAGAGCAACCAGATTGCCTGCACGGCAGTGCCCAAGCCTAGAGAATCTGAGCACCACGTCCAGATTTGACTGCAGAAACCTCTGCATTCGTGTTTAGGCACCCACCTGTGTGAGGGCCACAGCACGGGGGTGATGGAGCTCCCCTCCTCCTGGGACAGCAGCCCTGGCCCAACAGCCCAGCCCTGCTCGAGGAGAGGCTCCCACTTAGGCACCACTGGCCTTTCCTACAAGTGTGTGGGGATTTGGAGACGGGGAGCCCAGGCTCATGCCTCTCTGCTGCTCGTTCCCTTGCCACAGCAGCCGAGATTTTCAGCTCCCAGAGCCATACCCCAGCCCTAAGGAGCTGTGGGACCTTGCAGCCCCAAGAGAGAGTCTGCAGCTGATGTGCACAGATCCTGTGATCCTGCACAGGTTGGGCATTGCATCCTCAGACCAACTCCGAGAGCAGAGCACAAAGGCAAATGAAGTTGCTCATCCAATGATATTCTCTGTGGGCATATGTCCTTAGGTGATAAACAGAAAAGCCCAGCTGAAATTATATGGAATGCTGCAGCATGACTGAAGTGCTCACCCCAAGGACTTCTAGTAACCAAACAGCAAATGATGCTGCAGATGATGCCTTAGATGAGCTGGCAGAACAGCCTAAGGTCTGTACACACTGTTGCCTAGCCACGTTTTTAAATCATTCCAGTTACCAAAATAGCCTAGAAGGCCTGCTCTGCCTTTCACCTTCCCAACATAAATAAAGTAATGAAAATGTTGGCTGGATTTAATTTGTGTATCTTTGCTTTCTGCACATTTTTCCGGTTTGGGATACAGAGGGACAGTTCTCACATCCACACAACAGCCCCAGCTGGGGCAGCAACTATTCAAGATTAACCAAATTTGGGGATGAAATGTACTGCATACATTAAAATGTCTATTACTGTCTTTTCAGCACTATGCTTCAGCTCAGCTCTGGACAGACCTGCTAAAAGGCACTTCCCAATTTCCTCAGTATTTCTCCTTTCTGCAGTCAGCCAAATGCCAGTCAGCTTTGATAACATTTTTCTGGAGGTTGGCTGCACGACCACTGAGAACAGACTGGCACTACTTATGATGGGTATTATATAGCTGTGAAGTGGACAATTCTTGTTTGCTCCCACCTTGGGAGCCTTCCAGCCAACAAATTTCTGGTTTCTGAATAGGCAGAGTTTTGGTAGATGCAAACTGAGTGAGAATATCTGTATGAATGAAACTCACAATATTATCCCTTCCAACTCGAAATATTCTAATATCCTGTGAGTGTGTCTATCCTCCCGAATGCCACACACACTCTCAGAAGTTTGGGTTTTACTGTTCATGGATATTGCTGCATAGCTGCTGCAAACTGTCTGCAAACTTTGCTTGTGGTCTTTCACTCAAGAATTGTGGTGATTAATCAATTCCTGAATGTCAAAGCCAGTATATATTTTCCCACAGCTTCAATATAAGTATTTAATAGCTGGATTTTTAAAAATTTTCTTATTTTTGGTCTGGTGTATAATTTTACTGGTGTCACTTGTTGAGAAGAAAAGCAGCAAAGGTCAAGCTTTAGCTGGAAAGCAATAGACAGTTTTTGAGGCACTTGTCATTGCTAGGGGAAGCAATATCAAAAGAGACACTGAAGTGAAAATGATTTTTGGATTCCAAAGTGTCTAGAATTCGCAAATCCATTCAGGTGACTTTGTTTCTGTTATTCCTGCCCCTTGAGGCTGTGGTTTTCTAGACTGCAACAAATAAAAAGTACTCTAAGTTATTGTGGCACTCACTGAGATAGCCCCCCTGGTGACAGAGGCCATAAAATGTCCAACTGATCTTTTGAAGTTGCCGTAACTTGACTTGGCATAAGAATTATTTTTTTTTTTAAATTTTTTTTTCAAAATGCTGCCCTGATGTGCTGAGGGCTCCAGTTAAAGCTGTGACACCTGTGACACCGATTCAGAGATGGTCTCAACACCCACCAAAGCTCCCCCTGTCACATTCAGCACCCCAGTGAGGGGTAGGGTGACACCAAACCCTCACTGTGGTGGTGATTTCCAGAAGCCCCTGGCAGTTTGGTGCTCACTGTCAGTGCCCTTTAGTTCGAGTCTGAGCTCTTCAAAGATCCCCCACAAACTGCTGTCCCATGAATGTGAAAACTACAGCCATATCCATTCTGGAAACTATTGTCCTGGCTGTCTAAGCAGGTTTAAGAAAATCACTGACAATAAATCTTCAGTATTTCTTTTCTGTATAAGGTGGTATCTCCATTTCCCATTTTCCCTCATACATGTTGTTTCGTGATTTATATCCTATGCCGAAGAAAAGCTTTGAAAAATATAGAAGACTTGACAATTCCCAGCTGTTATAAAGGGATTGCAGTTAAATTGTTGCCTCAGTTTATAGATAGCAGAAGATGAAGAGCCATCCTTTGTAAATTAGATCCTTTGAGGAAACATTAAGTTGGGAATCCCAGAATTGAGTGCTTAAGTGCTTAAGCCACTTAAATATACTTAGAACAGAGAGCTCACCTGACAATCTGGGAGCAGTAAAGTGCTCATAGGATTTGCATGGATGAAAGACTTTATGGTAGACTAACACTGCTTTTCCAGATTCCTGCTTGATACATAATTTATTTTTGAACTTAAAACTGCTTAGGTTATTTGATTTTTTTATTATGTTTGTTGTAAATTTGCTCTGTGAAAATGTTCAAATGCTTTAAAATCAAAAGAAAAGAAGAATTCCTGGAGATTAAAGATGAGAGTGTGTTAACCCCTGAGATTTAGGATGACAGAGCATTGTACAGCAGACAATATCTTGTTTACAGGATGGAGGATGTGTACTACCAAGCTGGGATGCATAAAAAAAATCCAACAATCAGCATTAACCACCTGGCCATACCACTGAAAGAATCTGTTTTAAGAAGTTGTGTAAATAAACTTTGATAGTTTGCATAACAACATATTCTTATCATTTCTGAAGCTGATGTGTTCAAACAGCAGGACACAGAGATTAGCAGCAGGAGCCTTTCTTTGGAAGTGAGATCCAAACTCATCTACTCTTTGAGCAGACTGGAACATTTTTTGCCATGATGAGAAGCTCTCTCAGATGCATTACAGATTTTTTTCTGCCCCATTTTTCCAGTTTATTTTGTAGGATAAATGGTACCTACATGCTTAATTCAGGGCTTTTAATTCCTTCTTCTCACTGCAGAAAGTTTTCATTAACAGCACAGAAAATGTACTGCAATCTCTTAAATATCAGGCTAAGAAAAAAAAATCTAAGAAATGCTTTTTTATGACAGGGCTATTTCAATATAATCATATATCTGTCATCATGCAGGCCTGCTTATAACAGGTTGTCAGCTCACTCGGAGAGGGGGTGATCTACAGTCAAAGGTTTTAAATAAGGAAGGACAGAATTTTTAAAACTTCTATAATGGGCATTCAAGAAAGAATATTCAGGGGCAGGAGAAAGACAAGTATACTAAGAATCAGTATATTAATAAGCTAGTACCAACAACAGTGCTTATTTCTGGTTGAGAGGGTAGGAAACTGATAGATAATCACTGAGAACTGAGTACTCTGTTCTCCCACTGCCATAAAGGACAAGACCTGGCTTGGGCTCTGTTGTGTTCTGTGACAGCTTTGGTAATGCTGCTTTACATTCTAGACTAGAATATTAGTTGCATTAACTAAAGGTTGGGGTGTTTTTTTTGGTTTTTTTTTCATCTTGAAAGGTATATATGTGACTCTCTTCAGACTGCAAAAAGAAATAAACCAAAATTAGGGAACCTGGGAAAAAATTATGATCCTAAGATAATACTCAATTTTTGTTGCTATTTTGAATAGCTATTATAGTTATTTTTGAATAGCTATTATGAATAGCTATGTTGAATTTTATGGGTCTTAGATTGCTTCTTTCCCAAGTTAATGTCATGTATTAGGTGCTTTGCACTTCAAGCCCCTCCATTTTACAGAAAAGGAAAAAGAGCACATTGTTCCTTCCAATATTTTCCTTAGATGCTTTATTGCCTTAATAGAAAAGCCAACTAGGGGAAGGTGTGAAAGAGTTAAAAAGGCAGCTTTTATTGAAGAGCTGAGCTCAGGATTCCACACATACTGGAAAGAGGCTTTGCAAGTTAGTTCTAATAAAACATCAGAAAACAAGGTTAGACTATCAGACAGGAATTCTTCAGGATTAAAGGTAAAAATAAACCAGACCAGGCCAGAAGATTTACGTATCATTGCAGAACTTCCCCCAAAAAAGGGCTTTTGCCCATCCATCTGTCAGGGTGGTTCCACTGGTGCTGCAGCTGGAATGCTCCATGATTCCTCCCTGACACGGAAGGACCACACAGCTCCATCTCAGGGCAAGGCTTTCCACCTCCTCCCACTGACCAGGAGACATCAAACCTGGCAGATGGCAGCTCTCAGTAACAAATGCCTTTGTTTCCTCCTGCCTGGGCTGAAGCTCTGCAACACTGAAGGTGAAATCATCACTTATTCCATGAACTGCAGCGAAGTCCTGGCACTGACAGCGGCAAATGGGAGGTCACCACATCTTCCTTCTCTGCTGAGAAAGGCTTCCCCTGGAAGAGTGCCCTCTAACTGCTGCTGACAGGGCTTTGACTACTGCCTCCTCTCAGAACTAACAACCTGTGGTCCAAACTGCCAAGAGCCAGAGGGACCCGAGAGCCTGTAGCACTCTGCAGGAGCAGCAGGAGCACACACAGACAGCCAAGGTTATGGGAATGATGGGGAGCAGCTTCTGATGCTGAGTGTGGAGAAGTGTGGAAAAAACAGCTTATACAGAAAAGAAGGTCTGTGGCTGAGGAGATTGAAGCCTTCTGCCCCAATCTTAATCTTTCAAATTAAATCAAGGAAATCGTTTGTGACCTTCCAGATGTCCAGTGCCAAAAAGTCGAGTAGGTGTTAAGAACAAACACTGATCAGTCACTCAGATCCCCACATGAGGGTAACAACCAACAATGTAGGAAACAGCCTGGTGGTTTTTCCAAAGCCATGGACTGTAGTTCTATGGGAATTAAACACAGCCACAGAACTCGCCTCCCAAAGACTCTGCAGATGTGCCCTTTGCAGCAGCCCACAGAGGGAAGGATCATCCCTTCCCTCACTTGTGCAGGGTCTGCTGTGTTTTGGAGGAAGCCAGGTCACATCACAGGATCAAACTCCATGTGTGACACACCTGTGTTTTTTATCTGTTTCTATCAATTGTCTCCTCAACCACTAGAGGAGACAAAAAACCAAGAAATATCATGAAGGCAGATGCATCTCTAGCCAACTTCAACATTTTTTCAGTGTGTGATTACACATCCCTATAAAAAGCATGATAAAATCTTTGGATCCTTTAGGATTTGAACCTGGACAGACATCCAGCTCAGCTGAACTCCATGTGCCCTTCTGGAATTCCTGGACTAAGGAAAAAACAGGGAAGTTTTTTAAAATTTATTTTCCTATACATTGCTTAAGCTTCAGTGAGACAAGAAATGTGGGATTTATCTACAAACAAATAGGCCAAATCAAGACACTGGAATGATGGAAGCAGAAATTAAAATTTTGTACAAGTCACCTATTTTATTATTCTGGCTCCCAAATTGATTTTAAAAGCTGTTTTGCTAAGATTAAGCACTGCCAGGGAAATTAACCTGTCATACCAACTGTTATTACCCTTTATATTACCACAGTTCTCAGGAAAAACTCCGTGGCACTGAGTGCTGTGTAAACACATGAGGATAAGAAAGTCCCATGTCCATGGAGAGCTTACACTGAGATTTTATTACTGATGGATAACACCAGGCACCAAATGGCACAGCACAGCCAACAGCCAGGGTCTGACAGCAAACAATGAGATATTACTGGTGTAGGAGTGAGTGATCTTAGTCCAGGAGAGCCTAAAAGTTGATGACATTTCATCAGCTTTGTAAGAAAGGCTTTGCCAGTGTTGATGAGGAAATCCTTTTGAAAAAATAAGGGAAGCCTCAGAGCTTAGCTGTGCAATATTTGCAGGAATAATAGTGACTGGATAATGGTGCAGAAAGATTAAAAAATCCCAGAGGCTGGGGTTGGTATCTTGAAAATTAATAGAATCTGAGAAATAGGAAATGACCAGGCTGAGAGGCACAGTGAAATATGGGAAGGTGCAGCATGTGCCTGATGCCTGCAAGCAAGGAGAGCTGGCACCTGGATTCTAGAAAGTCATGTTTCAGTCACCAGCCTATGGACTATGAAATCTACACCTGACAGTCCCACTTGGGATAGGTAAGAGCAGGCCAAGATGCTGTAACTAACACAGTGCACTGTGGAAACTGAGATGTGAGGTAGTAAACCTCAAACAAGCATTCAGATTAGAGAGAGCAGAGAAAAGGTGGGAAAAAAAATCTGCAAACATTCAGATACTGTCCAATTGCAAGGATCCAGCAACCTGTTTAAATTGAATGATTGCTGAACTTCTAAGGCTTGTCTGTAATCAGCATAATAAATAATCAGTAACCAGATTAATTTTAATCAAGCAAACAAATTAATTAATTAATTAAGATTAATTAATTAATCAAGTAAAAGATTGCTTGCAAAAGGAAAGGAGTAATGTGAAGAGATGATTAGGAGTTTTCATCTATCTTACATTTTATAAAGGAAGATAAATGGTGAGACTTCTTTAGTAGTAAGTAACCATTCTGGAGGAGAGAGGGAGGACTCTGACTCCTCAGCACAGGTGGTTGAGGACCTTTATACCATCCAGAGACAAAATGTGCAAAGTGAGCAGGGAAAGAAGGGTAGCAGTCCACAGGAATTCCCACCAAAAACTGGAGATGGGAAAGAGGATTATTCAACCAAGGATATGATGAAGGAGCAGTGTCCAAAGTATGCAGCAAGTTGGAATAAAGGGAAGCACAGAGGCAAACAAAACTAAAATTTCAAAAGTAAAAGGTTGTTTGTGTACATTGATGACAACTGGCAGGCTAAGAAGACTGAAGATGGTTAACAGTGGATAATTAGAAATCTTGAGAACTGAAAACTTGAAAATGCTGAGAGTAATTTCAGTGTTCAGCATGGAGACAGCCACATTAGTGGGATGTGGTATAGAGGGAAAATAGAGGAAGCAGAACCTCTTGCAAGTAACAGATCCCAAGAGAGTAAAAAGAAAAGGAAAGGGATGTACAGGGTAGTAGTAGTTTTTTTGTTTGTTTGTTTGTTTGTTTTGGGTTTTTTGTTTGTTTTTTTTTTTAATACAAGAGAAATGAAATAGCTTTTCTTTTGAGAGAAAGGAGCTACAAGCAGACAGTAACTGGGCAGCAAGCCTTGGGAGCACCGATTACAGAGATGAATGGAGAGTGAAAGGGTCACATGATGGTCTTTAAGAAAAAACTCAGCAGAGAATAAAGAGAGGAGCACAGCAATGCAGGGATAAATGCATCTATTTGCTGCCTGAGAGAAATGTATAAATTCCACTGCCCAGTTAGAAGCAGGAAAATTCATTCCACCTGAGGGTTCAGCCTTCATGTGGTTTATATCATAGAGTCAAACTTAGCAGTGAATTGAGTCTCCTCCCAAACTGAGGAGAACTCTGCAGATTTAATGCTGGGATGTGCTATTGAAGTGCTGTGCTGAAACATAATTCTAGTGCATTTCCCTCACTAATTTCCTTAGCTGACAAAACAAAACAAAAAAATCCAAACAAAGCCCCAACAACAACAACAGCAACAACCAGAAAGTATGGGATTATAGAATCCTAGAATGACTTGGGTTGGGAGAGACTTTAAAGATTATCTCGTTCCAGCCCCCTGCTCTGGGCAGAGCCACCTTCCACCAGGATGCATCATTGCTTACCAAATCTGCACACTGTAAAGGTGCCAAGTCAGAACTGCTTTGGGATAACTTGATTCCTCCTTCTGAAAATTTCTTTGCTTGACTGCAAACATTTCTGAGCTTAAAACATACAAGCTTTCTAGGTTAACTTGTTGGGATTTTTTGCAAAAAGCAAATTATTTCTTTCCCTGGGAGCATTTTATTGTAAATACAACTTTCCTGTGAGAGTGTGAGAAGTTGAGCATGGATTAAATCCTGGTAATTTTTTGCTTGTCACTGTACAAGGTAGTCCATAAGCTTTCTGTATGTTAGGAGAAGGTGGAAAACAAGTCACTCTGACAGGTTCATCTGAGCTAGGCTGTTCTTGGAAAACGGATGCATGCCTGCTGTCAGGTGCCTGCTGTAGCAAGGCAGTCTCTCTTATAGAGGCAAGAAAAAAGCTGCGATATGCAGAGTCCCAGAGGGTGTCAGGGTGAGCAGGCTACTGCATGTGAAATCAGGAAAGACCCTGTACCAAGTGTGTAAGAAAAACAGACAACCTTGTGATTACAGGTGATGCACTCAGACCACAAATGGGTCTCGAAGCTGCTGGAACCTCCATCCACTAACATTTAAGCAAAGGTATTTTTAAAAAAATCAGCAAGCTTGCTATATATTGGAAAAAAGACACACTTCTATATAAAAGATACCATCCATCCTATTTCACTTCTTTTGGCTAAGTTCCGTATTTTTCCTCTATTTTATATACTCCATGTAATCTAAGCCTCCTTGTAAAGAGAATCGTTCTGTTCAGCAGCCTCAAGTAAATAAGAATTTTAATCCCCTGCTAGTTTAAATTCATAACTAATCCAGTTATGATTCAGTAAATGTTTCATTTTACACTTAGCAGTGAATTTGTGAGGCAAATTTTTTCCCTGTCTGCTAGATACTCCATTACATCCTCTGCATCTTCCTCATAAGCTCTCAGAAGTTCTGCCACATGCACGTCTGATTTGAGTCTATGATAACAACAGCACTTTATAGCGCTTCCACTGCTAAGAGCATGGCAAAAATGCAAATTAAATCCATCTTCTTCACTCAACTGCATAAAGGAAAGAAAAATTTAAATGATGGGCTTCTCAGTAGCCCCCAGCAAGTTTCCTTTGGATTTAACTGCCACTTAGGCATTAATGCACCTACGCACTGCTTGGTGCATTTCAATGTTATATTTTCTCCTGTGGTTCCACTCGCTGAATGCATTAAGAGTCTCAAAAAATGATTCCATCTCTCATTCTCGGTGATCTGTGTGTCTCACTATCAACCCCAGATAACTTGGAAAACATCAGAGCTTTAGTCAAGTGTGTCAGTGTGCACAAGGAGGGAGAGGGAAGGAACACAGACCTTGATGAAATAAATGCTTACGCTTGCTGCTGACACACATCAGTGCTTTCATCAATGATAAATCATTTTATCAATAAAAACAGCATTAAAGAAAAAACTCTGCTGACTCTGCTTTGCTCTGATTAAAACACGTCACACTTTATGTGCTGTCATCTCAGACACGGGGCTCACTTCACTACGGAAGCAATGTGCTTGCCCAAGCCCTGCTGTCTAAAGTAGATATGAAACCTGATGCACTGCCTTCTTGTTAGAAAATAAAAATGGTGTTAGAACAGCTATTTCGTTCTCAAGGACAGTAATTGCAATGATAGCTTCAAAAATAACATTGCAGGTCCATGGTGAATGTATTTCAAAAGTTATGCAGCACAAGGGTAAGTCTGACTGAGTATTTGGTTTTAGTGAAACAAAATCTTCATTATTATCTAACTACTCCTTAATATTACAACTTTGTTCAGTGTTTGGAAAATATACCCAGAATTTACAGCCTGAGCTAGGAGCTCTGAGCACTGGCATTCCCATATACTCTGCTTAAGGGCATGTCCGAGACAGTAAAATTATGGAGAGGTTTAACTAAGGGTTATAACTTGCTAGTGCTTTTCCAAAAAAAAGAAACAGTATGTGCTGCTGTAGCAACTCTTCAGAAAGCTTCTCCTTTACACACAAAGGCTGGAATCCTCACCTCTGCTTTGATTTCTGTGCTTAAAGCAGAGGGCAAAGAAGCACAAACCCACTCTAGAAAGCCCAGTTACAGCAAGGGTGGAACTTTGCCACCCACACTGGCATGTAAAATAGTCATCAGGTATTGTTTTCGGTTCCTGATGGGATTGTGTGCACAAAATACCAGGGTGACAGGCAGAAAAGATAAACTTCAGATGAGACAGCAGAGCCATGAGTTTGAACAGCCACAGGAAACTACTTCAGATGGGAAGGACAGGGCAGGGAGAGGAGCTGTTTAAAGCCCCATTTACCCAATCTCCGGATAAATTGCTCTTGGCAGGAGATGGCAGAATCCCTCGCAATAACAAGAAAATATCTTGGCCCTGTTAGTGGTTTTAACATGAAAGGCTCCTTTCCCTTGCTTTTAGAAACAAGCTAATTAATAGTTTCCTAGAGCAGTGACCTTGTGACCACAGAAATCTGCACCGGGCAGTGCCTCCCAGGGCTCTGGCAAAATGCACCAGCCCAGCTCAGTCCCACAAATGCCATTAGACACGAAAACATCCTAGCCTTGTTGGCATGGAGAACGGACAGGTCAGTGGTCCCACAGGATTTCTGTTCCAAGAACACTTAGATGTTGGGTAAAGGTGTCAGAGATGACAACTGATTCAGATTTCAGAGATGACGACTGAAAGCCAGTCCAGGCTCAGTTTTGTGATCTGTGACAAATGCTCCCCAAGATGCTGAGAGATTGTGAGACCTGGCCTAAACTCGCTGAGTTTAACTTGGCAGAAGCTTTTGACGAACTTCTTAGCAAAACAGAAATTATAATCAAAATTGAATGTCCGTCAAATCCAGACTTCCTGCATCAGGCTAATTTGAATATAGTGCATCTGCATGGAAATCAAAGAAAGTTAGCTAAGTTTTAGTAGTGTGTATAAATATTTTAAACATTTGAATAGATTAATAAACATGAAGAATGATCTTTAGTGGAGTGGTGGGAATGACACAAATTCAACATAGCTACATTACAATTTATGAGGCTGATATATAGTAAATACTCCAGAATTTTTGTCACACAATGCTTTCATTAATGAGAAATCACTGTATCAATAAAAACGTGATGAGCAGCACAAATAAGAGATCATCTCTGTAGGCATGTTTGTGTCCATCTCCAGTTGTACTGGAACACACGAGAGCCAGCATTATCACCCTGTAGCCACAAGTTCTTGCTCAAAGCTGCAACACTGTTATCTGATAAAACAATTATATTTTTTTAGCCGCTGCTGTTAAAGTACAATTCAACCATAATTATAATTAAACAGGCACCCACATGCTGCAAAGTGTGGCACAGTCTGACCACAGCTACAAACATTGCTTCAAGTGGAGCTCCATGCAGAGAGATCTCTTCCCAAAGCTAAATTTGCTCCGGGATCTCTGCAATAAACTGGAAGATATAATCAGGCAGCCTGTGACTCATGCAGTGCATCATTTCTAATGTCTCTTGTGTACAGAAATGAAAATAAAAGCAGATCTCTTGTTCCCACAGCCCTGGAGGGGGGAGTCCTCATGACTCACACTGCTTTACAGACCCTTGGTCACTGCAGGGCCAGCTGACACCCACGGCTGCAGAGCCTGTGGCAAAGGGAATGGGAAGCAAACACAACTCAATCAGAGCGTTCGATTCAACCCGCAACCCCTCACAGCAGACACATTTCATAACTTCTAGATCTACGTTCACACAAAGATTGACAGAAAAACCCAGCCATGAAAGAAAATGGAAAATTTTTTAATGTTTATTTTTCCATGAAAAAGCTTTACAAGGAGAAAGAGGCTGCACAGGAGAAAGCGTACATTCTTTAATCACTGTTTATCTGTTGGTATGATAGCCAAGGCTGACATTTCTTCGTATTTATTTGTTCTCAAAATATTACAGGACATTTACCTTTTATTTAAAAAGGATCATCATCTATGAATATTGTTAAGAACACTGTTAGGCAACACTGTCAGTGAAGAATTGACATGACCTAGATCAGCTGTAGATGAAGCGCTTTAATTTTAATTCTTCTTTTATTTTGTAATAACAAATGTAAACCACATTTTTAAAATATTCAGATGTGAAAGGTTTTGCATCAAATGTAAAGGAGAAACAAAGATTTAGATCTCAAAGCACACACAAAATTTTCCAATGCCTACAAAGCAACACTGAAATTCTCAGTGAAGAAAATAAAATTCCTGTCTTTCCCCTTAAACCACCTGGGGACATTTATTAAGGTGTGAAGTGCTCAAATATGACTTCCCTCACTAGCATTATACTGCTGGGGTTTTCAGATATCCCAGCAGCAGAACTTAAATGAAGTTACACTTTTTCACAGTGACACAACCTGACCCTTCCTGACTGCCCCTACACACAACCTTCTGCTGTGTAAAAAATCTTTGCTGATCTGATGAGAACAACTCCAAAACAAAGACCAACCCTCCACCCCTCAAATACCAAGGGGCGCCACCTTTGCCCCTTTAAATCAGTGCATGTTTTGCCTTCTATCTCACTCGAACCACAATTTCAGCTGTTTGAAGTCTCCCTGCCACGTCTGTTCTGGAGTGTACAAAAGAGGTAACAATAGTTTCAGAAGTAAGCTCGCAAGATTGAGAAACAACTGCAATTTGAAGTGTTTTGTAAGAAAAGGAGTTTGACAAATAAGCACCTTAATTTCAAATTAACTCGCTAACATGACAGAGAAGGAAAACTCTTCACAGTTTCAGAATTAGTAGAATTAAATCCCTCTGAAGTTTGCAAACCATGAAGATCAAACACCTTATTTCAATCAGTACTCCAGTATTTCTGTAAAGAAACACTTTCAAGTATTGTCACAAAAGGCACTGATTTTTTCCTTCAGCCATCAAGATGTAATAAAAACACAGAATTTCTGTCAAATTGGGCCAAACTCCTGGCCCTAAAGATATTTGTCACTTACTTTGGAGCACCTGGATTTCACCAGTTACTGTTTAATAACTACCTTCTTTTCTTTATTGATTTTCTTACGAAATCACATAGATCAGGTTTTAATGATATAATGATTAATGGTACATTAATGGTAACGACAGAGAGGAAAACATTTTAGTTGTTCTAATTCTCTTTTAAAAGTGGAATTGGATACTTCTGAGGCTAGTTATTCAATAGATAAAACATTTAGCAATTTGTTTCTCCACTTTACTATCAATTAATTTTTAAAATCTGGAAACCGGATTTGGAAATAGGATCCAAGCAACTCTCAGGACAGATTCCTTGAACATATGGTTCAAACCTGGTATTTCAGTTTCAGTGGAGAGCTCAGAAAATAGGCCTTTTTTTTTTTTTTTAATGGATGTAAAATCAAATTGGGAATCACTGTTTTGCTTTCTATGAAGTGACAAAGGCCAGATGGGTTGAATTTCTCAATCCTTAGTCAAAATGAGAAAGAATACAAGTGTAGACTATCTCTCTCTTTGAGGCATGTTGAGTACAGAGCATTAAGTTAAGGCAGAGGTATGAACAGGTTTTCTTCAAACAGGATTTCTTTAGCTCAAAATTGTCAATGTTTCAAAGGAACTAGGCAAGACTTTAAAAATACTTGCAATTCTTTTGCTCAGCCCTAGAGCCTGCAATTGGACAGTTCCCTGGAAGGCTTGAAAGCAATGGACCACCAAAGAGGTAAACTAAGCAATATTTAATTAGAGCTACACAAACATTCCTCAACTCACACCCAGGGCTTCCAGCTTCTCACATGCAGCAGGAGTGCATCACCTGACAATAATTAAACAACTCGCAACCTGACAGCAAATCACATAATAGCTAAAATATTTTATCTATAGCAGCTAACGTATTTAATCTCTAGCATCAAAGCTTCCTGAAACCAAGAGCCATCAGAATCCCTGCACAGGCTACTCAAGTTCGATGGGGTGCTCTGGGACAGCTACAAACAACTTCAGGACCTCAGTGGACAGGGCCAGAGGTAAAGGTAAAACTTCTGACAAAAGTCAAAAGCTTTGACTGAGCTGCATCAGTGCAAAGCTTGATGAAGCTGACCTGAAGGCATCATCTTATTCTAATGCCATCCAGAATTACTTGCTCCTTACATCCCCATCCCTGAAGCAGGGGAGGGGCAAGGAGCTGCTGGAGGGAATTATCCCTGCAACAAGATATGGGCTGCATTTCACTGTGGAAACTACAGGAGGAAAGGACAGACCCAAAAACCTAACCAAAATCCCCCATAATTGCATGACAAAGAAGCTCAGATAAACTTGGAAACTTAATCATAGGTGTGATGAGTCCTGAACAGGAATGAATCCTTATTCTAAATGAGAGTAATGACTTTATCTATAAGAGTACAAAAACTATAAAATATAGATCAGCTGCTTGTAATGGAAGACAGTAGTCAAATTTGGTTACCTGAACCTAATGGAATGTAAAATATTAGAATATTGTAGAATATTAGAATATTGTTTCTAAATTAATGATCACTTGTTGAATGCAAAAACAGGTGCTGTGATGTAATTAAAAAATAACAAGGTCTCATATTTTCAAAAATTATCTTCCATAACTTGTCACCATTCCTATACTTCATTTGCTTGGGACAGAAAAGTTCCTCTAATCCCTGACAAACCAACTTCAATGAAAATTGTAATGATGAATTCTGAATGCCAAATGTCTGCTAACCTAAATCAGTAATATTAATAGATCATAGCAAGTGACCTGGCAGATTTCAGTGGAGAATTACAGGGAGTGACTGAGGAGCTGCTGTGTCTGAAAAATTCTCCTTAGGCAGCAGAACTACAGCCTGGAGAACAGAATGTGTCACAGCATATCTCACACATTCTACAACAAAGAAAACTTAATTTTGAGTTCACACTTCTGTGAGAGTGTAGTCTCAATGTGTCTTTGAGGTAAGTCTTAAAGAATACCAGTGATTTTTAGAAATTACAGACCTTAAGAATGTACATACATCTCTGCTATTGTCTACTAAACTAAAACCCATTTAAAACTAGATCTAAAAAGTCAGACATTTAAAGCTTCTGTGTGTACAAAACCTTGTTAGGAATCAAAAATTCAAGACAATTTAGGGTCAATAATGCCTCTATCTTTGCTAAAATAAATAGTCAATAATTAAAGGAACAAAAGGACATGGCCCTACATAAGAAGAAGTCTCTTCATTTCCATCATTCCCCTCCTGTGAGCAAGAGGTTAGAAATGCATTTTCCTTGATGATCTCTCAACAGTTTTACCCACAGTTTCAGCTACAATATTTTCCTACTGAAATAAAATCAGTGCATTAAGAATATATACAATATACTGGAAGCCATATGCACCTTTTCTCAGGATAAGCAAATAAGGCATTTACCTGATGCTATAAAACTACTTTCTCATTTATTACTCATCTGGTCTGTACTTGCTTGGTACCACACTACCACGTTATACAAATATTATAATGCTCTAAAGGTGGAAGATATGAGAGGCCAAACACAAACTGTGAAGAACTGCATCCAATAGAAAAGCTAAAAATTATATACGAATCGAACACAAAAAGAAATCAGCTAAAAATATATGCATAAAATATATGCCCACCAATAGGTTTACACAGTCATCATCCCTTACCTTTTCTTCAACAGAAGGGAGCAAACTACAGAAAGATATTACTGAATTCAAACAACACAAAAGAGCTATTAAAACAAATTATCCTCCCTCTTCAAAACCACCTTATCTTTTTTCTAGTCTAAAAATATACTGCAATTAAATAAAATTACTAAAAACATCTCATGGAATTATTAATACATCCATTCAAAACCAAAAGCTGTCCTAAAAATGCAAATGCTACAACAAAAAACTTCAAATGCCACTGAATTTTCTTCCATTATACAAGTCAACCATGACCAATACTCTTTAGAGACTTGCTGAAGTCATTTAATGCTTTATTAAGGTCTGCTGCAAAACCTGTTAAAGCCAGTAGAAAGTCATGTTTGGAAAAGGCCTTGAATTGCAAACTTGTACTCTGAGACACAAATCTGGGCGTGCTGAGCCATTCCAATCTGCTTAAAATTTTTATTTATCAGGGAACACCAAAAAACTAAGTTCTCATAAAAAGAGGCAGCAGTCATCAATATATCTGACTCTTCAGTATTTAGACAGAATAGTCTAAACATCTTCTATTTTTCTGCATCATATTTGGACATATTTCTGGTACTTAAATAAATTTCTGTAGCTTGTACATGCTGTTCCTGTTTGTCTGTCTGGTGAAATTTATGGCACTTGTTGCTTTACTGTAAGAGCAGCTTGTAAACCCTGGAGGAAAAAATGGATATATTATCCCTAAATATCATAAGCTCTAAAAAAAATCCATGCTTTTCTAATCATTGACCATTCAAATATCTGTATATGACAAGTGAAACAAAAGTAGTGACTCTGGGAATGTGCATCTTTATCCCTTGGACAAACAAAACTTTATGTTAGAGTATGGGATTAATGGCCAATCACAGTGAACACAGAGACTGAGCAAGGAGAGAACATGAAGATAGAAAATACAAATAAAATATTGCAATTAAACATTACACACTACAGTTAAATAAAGTGAGGAATACAGTCTTTCCCCTACAGCAACACAGTAATTGAAAGCGTCAATAACAAATCAGATTTTTTTTTTTTTTAATATTGGAATACAGGCAGAATTTGATGACCTGATCCAATTGAAATAGAAATATACAATGTCATTCTGGTTGAAAATTTGAGTTGGGGTCGCTCACCCTGGAGAAGACTGGAGAGATTTTCCAGTACCTTCCAGTACCTGAAGGTGCTACAAGAGCTGAACAGAGACTTTTGACAAGGGCGTGTAGGGATAGACCAGGGGGAATGGTTCAAAGTGAAGGAAGACAGATTTAGACTGGATATTGGGAATAAATTCTTTACTGTGAGGGTGGTCAGACACTGGCCCAGAGAAGATCAGAGATCCCTGGAAGGGTTCACAAGCAGGCTGGGTACAGCTCTGAGTAACCTGCTCCAGTGGAAGGCGTCCCTGTCCATGGCAGGGGGTTGGAATAAGATGGTCTCTCAGACCCCTTCCAACCCAAATCATTCTATGATGGGACAAAATGAGAGACAGAAGATCCGCCTGATTATTTACACGTTCGAGGTAACTGTGACAGTTTGGTTTGTTATTCTGAACCTAATGCTTGTTTTTTTCAAAGAGCAACAGAAAATCTGCAGGCTAACTAGAAGGTGATTGAAGGTTTCCTGGCTACTCTGCAAAGGTAAACAGACAAACAAAAATTGTGAAAGACTGAGTTTTACTAAAGTGTAAAAAAAAATATGTCCAAATGAATCTCTTTATCTTCATCCTTCCAACTGCATTTGCCATCTGTGAACAAAGTAGCAAAGCTTTTTCACTCTTCAAAATGGCATGTGAGAATTGAGAGACTGACCCAAAGGAGGTGAAACAGTGAATTAGAAAAGTTGCTTAAAAACCAAACACAAGAAAAATAACATTTCAGCCCATGCTTTGCTGACAGGTGAGATAACAACCATTTCTGGTGCCACAAAGAACTCTCAGATAGACTGGCATTTCAATGGAAGGAAGAACCACACCAGTCCATATGGCTCCCTTAAACAAAAGCCTCTCGGGTTCATGACCAACATTTCAGTCAGCCTTTAAGTAAGAAAAAGCAACAACTGATAGTGGGGATTTACTGTTAAGGTATCACGAGTAATTTTTTTAGAAATGACTATTTAAAAAAATTCTTTCACTACTGCATTTTATACTATGTGTGACGATACTATCTTTCAACTTAAAACAAAATCATCTTCTCAGAACTGATCATCATGACCAGAGCACAGGGCCTAACCCAAGCACCACTAAAGCATGATGGAAACTCTTCCAGTTCAAGTAATAAACTTGCACCACCACTATCACTCTGTCCCTACTTATTATGGCAAATTGAGGCAATTTTATTTGCAAAACACTTAACTACCAAGGGCAGAATTTTGCAATAGAGTTTTAAAGCATCTTACTCAAAGATCAGGTTACCAGTGTTCCAGCAAAAGATCAAAAGTTCTAAACATGAATGTAAATAATCCATTATCAAGTACACAATTCTGGTTCAGTGGCCACTCTAAGAAATCCAAGGACTAACAGTGACTTCAAAAGACTCTGAATCAGACTTCAAGAGTGTAATATTCTTCCTAATATTACGTATATGCAAGACAGAAGTCTTCAGAATAGTCTTTGCAGAGAAATCATAAAAATGAGAGTGAATCACCCACCTTGAAACGGGTGACATTTAATTTCTGCAGTGTAGATATTCAACCATTACCTACCACTTTCTATAAAATGTAAATTGGTATGCATCAGAAAAGCTCCAGCATGGCTTTGTGGTGGTTATTTTATATACATATACACATTGCAGAGAGGCACATTCTTTGTTAAAAATCACCATGAAATTCTATTGCAGGAACTTGAACACTTCCTTTCACAGAAAATTTCCCATGAACCCTTGCTCTTCATGTAAGGCGGTCATGTTGAGTTAAAGCAAAATAGTTTGCATAAAACTAGAGCTGCACCTAGTTTAAGGTGTATTTTCAAAATACACGTGTCATAAGTGTCATTACAGAAGAATAAGCAAAATACTTCTTTTACAGACTGGAGAAAGAAACTTCCTTGTGACATTCTATTAAAATGTAATAAGGGCACAAAAGGAATTTCGAAGTGTTAGTTCAAAATGATCTACTCTAACACTATTTACAGTGCAAAGATCTTACAGTAACATCACAAAGTAACACCAGCTCTTTCAAATGGACTCTAAAAATTGTTGCTTATGTCTTAAGACTGGCAGACATCCAGTGTGTTCACAACTGGCAACAGAGTCTACAGTATTACAAAGTTATTGCTGCTACTGTAATGTAAAGAAATGAGGTTGTGATAAATTTTCCCTTTGGACTTGTAGGAAAAACAACTTCATTTTACCTAGCATATTATTTCTTAGCTTTTTCATAAGCTCCAGGAAAAAAAAAAACAGAGCAAACTTATCTATTTGCAGTGTCTCCCACGGAAATGGTGGGTAGCAACATAAAGTGTGAAATCAGCTGGCTTTGTGTTAGTTGGTTACAAAGGTGTGGATCAGTTCCACTTGAGCTGAGCTGCCTTGCTCTGTGCCAGTGACCTGCAAGGGCTGGCTGAAGGAGACTCCTGCCATCATACAGGCACTGCTACCTTTGCTGCAGTAGTAGAGGCACGCTTTGATGGCCAGGGTGGCTTCAACTGACACACAGCTCCCAGGCAACTGAAAGGGAATGACAGTTTGACAGGAAACATCCTTTATTTCTCCAGTCAGACACTGTCCTTGCAGCAACCAGGTATTATCTGCAAAAGAAGAACAGATTTTATCATTAGGGTATTTAACACCATGACTGAAAGGTACAGAAAACACTAATTCCACCTACAGGACAACAAGGACTTTCCACATGCAACATTAGAAGAAATTTCCTTCCTGATGTAGTGAAGAGAAAAAAAAAAAAGGAAAAGTAATTTAAAAATACTTTATCAGTCATTTAAAGATGGAGATGCATGGTTTTGCATCAGCACTATAGGTATATATAGAGAGTATATGTTATTTAAATGCACTGGAAACTGCAATTTCTTCTACACAGCCTTCAAAGGATATTAAAGTTTATTATGATATGTACAAGCAAAACTTATTACATTAATGGCTACCATGCATTTGCATCAGAGATCTACTACACCAGGTAAGATATCTGCCATAAATGCATTAAACTGTAGGTAAAATGACAGCATTTCCAAACAGCAGTGTTGGTCTTACAGGTAGGTTGATGCAATATAGCAATGCTCAGGCTGACTGTTGGAATGAAACTTGAGTTTCACTTTTATTTAAATATTTGAGAGTATGTTAACTAAAAAATGACCTGTACACTACATGCACCTAACTCATTGTACTGAGCCATAAAATAATGCAGTATGCATTAATTCAAGCAAAAAAGCAGTCTACCAGGTGTTTGGCTTTTTTCAATCTCTTTTTCAATCTGCACTCCAGCTGTTAAATGCATCAGCTCTAAATATCATGCATTGCATCACAAGGTCAAACAGAAACACAGGATGGGGAGGGATGTCTTGATTCATCAGACTGAGATCCTCTGCACTGCAGGAAGTGCTGATACTAATCCACTTCCCATCCTAGTCAGGGACTTTACCTTCTGCTGTGATAAACCAGGCACTGGGAGCTTCTTCATTCAGTTTTGAATCTGCAGGGAGAGTCAGCTTTAATAAAAACTGAACTGTCTGGCCAGGAGCTACAGTTAGTGAAGGAAGTTGAACATTTGGTGCAGATTTAGGCAGTCTTGGAAGGTTTTTTATTTTATCCTTTTGCACAGGCAGAACATCAGTATCTGGAACATCACATGCTTCTGGCTTCAGGATAGGCAACTATCAGTAGAAATCAAACAAAATATTTGTTTTAATTTTTGTTAGCACTGAAAAACAAAGGGCATTCACAACACAAAGTGACATCATGTGGCTACTGGCCTAAACCTTTCCGACAGCATGTAACAGTACTAAGACAAAATAGAAAAAGGGAAGGACAGAATGTTTTCTTAAAATGAAAAATCCACTGATTAATCAAAATAAAAGCAGTATTTACTATTAAAGCCATAAAAACCAATACTACTTTATAGTATCCCTTAATTTAAAATTTTTACAGTTGGATTACATTTTTGCTTTAGCTAAAACTATCAATGTATTTCATTCCAATTCTAAAACTGCATGCTTCAGCAATATAATCCAGGATATTAACTATGCACATTGCATTGTAAAATAGAGGAGAATTTCCCAGAAAAGCCACCATCATGTTTCATGACATGAAAATTTAAACACACATGGAGACTGTGTATTATTAAATGAAGAAACGTATGAGAAGACATTAGGATCATTATGTCATAAATATACGCATAAATAGATTTCAAAAAATAATTAAAACATAGTTGCTTTGTAAGATGGACATGAGCACAGATTTGTTTATAATCAAATAAAGCTGTGCTCAATTTTGACATTGGTTTTGATTTGACAGCTTGAAAGCCCTTTATATACCTTGCTTTAAGTCAGTGACCTTCCACAGTCATCTCTTACAGCTTAATGACAGGGCTTGGTAATTGATTGCACTTTCTTTTTTTGTTTTTTTTTTACAAAGTGCTCACAAAATGTTTTTCATGCTGAAAAACTGGGCTGTACATTTATTTTAATGACTGACATTTCTGCTTTAACCTTTTCTAGAGGGTTGTTACATTCTGTTTTCATGCAAAAGTTGACTTTCTGAAGACTGACGCTTTCCACAACTGTGCTAACAGGCAATGTTTATTTGCCTGATCAACACAAAACATCCTGTGGATACAGCTACTGTATCCAAAGTTAGCTGTCTTATGTTTATCACTTTTGCTGAAGTCTGAAATAATAATTTATACTGAAAAACACCACCATCAGCCTGTTTAATAAGTATTACTTGCCATGGAAAGAATTTTTGTTTCCAAATCCAGCACTTTAATCTGATGATTATTTGTGTCTGCAACATACATCAGGCGGCCGTTGTCTTCAACACACAAACCTCCTGGTTCATTGAAAGCTGACTGGGTAAAGCTGGAACCAACAACATTGCCTGCTTCTCCTGTGCCTGCCAGCGTAGCACAGTTCTTCATCTTGGGATCCACAACCTTAATCTAAGATCAACAAAGACACAAAAAGCTTCTCTGAGAAAACCCAGCAGGATTTAAGATGTTCTGTATTATCTCATGTCCCACATTTCCAGTAGCCAGTGCTGCTTTTTGAGTACCTCAGCTACCAGGTGTGCATCCTAGATGCTGTGTTAGCTCTCTTTACCAAGTGATATGTCCCATCTTTCCCTCTCCCCACTCCCTCATGGACTTCACTTCTTCCTTTGATCTTCATTCAGGGTTCCCTTCCATGATTTTGAAGGTATCTAAGCCACAGCTATTAAAGTATGCTGGATGACTGACCTGTTTTTCTAATGTTTGCTGCCTTTCTAGAAACATTTGCAAAATAGTGAGAGCATAACAAAATTGACAGGTTAACTTCTAGATTATTTTTCTTCTACAAATAGAAAAGTTTATAATGTTTTATACAAGATTTGAAAAAAAATATAATTTGCCTTGAAATTTCAATAAGCATTTAGTGTTATATACCTTACTCTTCAAATCAAACAGATTATTTCTATTTTAATGCATGTAGTCAGAGTACAGTTAAAAACCTAGACATGAATGCTTATATAACATGACATGAGACCAATCATGAAAAAGAGTCTCTCTTATCCCCGAGTTCTATTGAGGTAACCCACAATACTTCTCAAAACTTTTTTTAGGGAAAAACAAGTCCTCTTGTCCTCTCAGTTTTATCAAACCTGCAGTATCCCTGAATAAGCCTTTCTAGCTTTTTTATTGCAGTTCAGCATCTTTGGGAAGGTACACAGAAAGTCTTTAGTCTGAACTGTAACTTGGCACTTTAAATTCACTTTCCCCAAGAGACCATCATATCAACACAAAAGAATGTGACAGCAAAACAATGGCAAAGAGAAGGACCCAAAAGGGAAGGAAGGAAGGAAGGAAAGAAAGAAAAAGAACCCACAAAGGAACTAGTGTAATTAATTTCCTCAGCTTAACAGGACCACAAGAAAAATATATGTTACTAAAATAATTCTTTGTAGTAATAAAAATTTACAAGTCTGCATATAACAAGTTTCTATACACTTACCTTATGATTATAGGAATCTGCCACATAAAGCAGCTTTCTTTTCTTGTCCCATGTTACTCCCAAGGGATGCTGCAGCTTTGCATTTATGCCTGCTCCATCCACATCACCAAATGCAAACAAATTCTAAAAAATTATTTTATTTAATTAATAGATTTGATTATTCAATGTGGACATGAATTTAAATGATTGTAATTAAATGGAAATTCACTGACTTTAAAAAAATCAAGACAATTTCAAAACAAGGATACTGAAACCTGGAAGCGTGGATGCTAACCACAGAATGGAAACTCTCACATCTAAGTTAGAAATATGAATCCAGCTGATTTAATGACCACACAATGCTGAATCAAGTTAGATACTTTAAGATTAAGTGAAGTAATTTCTTATCTAAGGAGCAACAGTCTGCACTACAACCTGAGCGTCACAACTGCCACACATTTGCATTCCAAGCAGTGAAATTAAGAAATTGACGGCCACGGAAACTGATTTACCCTCTCACCCCAAAAGTGGTTCCTCCAGGTCAGGCTTGAGGAATATTAGTAGGGCAGTGTGGGGAAGTTTGAGGTGATTACCAATGGGTCTCTCTCTCCTCCTACAAGGTGCTTCACCGCCCCGTCCTTGAGCGAGATGGTTCGCACGGTGCTGCTCTCGCTGTCGGCCACGAACAGGCAGCTCCAGGGCTCCTCTGGGGCCAGGGAGAGCCCCGAGGGCTGCGCAAACCCTGCCTTGTGTGGGTAAGCGTTGTTCCTGTTCTCCTCATTCCCACTCCCAGCAAAGCGAAGGCAGACTCCTTTCTTTAATTCGCTAAAGGCAAATAGCACCCAATTTCAATCATGAGTTTGAAACAGCGCAGACAAGATGCATGAACAGAAGCTGCAGAACAGGCACTTGTAAGTTATAGAACCAACCGTAATGCAGCAGTGAGGAATTACTCAATGCCTTTGTGCTAACTTTTATATCACCTCAGCCCATCATTCACTACTGGTTAACTCAGCAAATGCAAGGAAAAGTAACATTCAATTATATAAATGGACCTTACCAAGTCATAGCTGTATAGCTGAAGTAGCATCTTTCATTTCATCTAACAGACGTGGGAACAGGAGACAGACTTTTAAACATATAAGCCTTTAAACTAAATCTTTTCAGTTTAATTTGATTATCTCTCTCTTTGAGACTTGAAAGCTGTTTATCAAGACAAGCAGCAATTTCACATCTCTCTTAGTATGGTTGCTTACCTTCCCTTTGGTAGTTTTCCACCTTCCAACATCAGTGCCCATATCTGGTGAATGCCTGCCATTGCAATCCATAACACATCATCTTCCTGCGTCCCTGAAACTTTTAGAAAGGGACACAGAAAATCAGATTTTAAAAATCGCACTTTGGAAATGTTTTGTAACACAGAGAAATCATCAAACCAACCGTGCTGTCTCCCCCACCCCCTACTCAACTTCCCCATAGGGGAAAAAAAATAAAACACAACCAAAAAAAAAAACCAAAGCAAAAGAGAGAGAGAGAGCGAGAGATAATGTCCTTCATCTACCAAAACTTGCTATTTTTCTTCTTTTCTTCTTGCTATTTTATTCCCAGGGGTTTAAAAATCGTGGTTTTAATATCCCTACCTGATAAAGGCAATGTTTCAAGTGAATTTGCTCCTTGCAACATTCTGCTTCTGTGTCTGTTTCACAAGCTATTTTTGCTCCATACCAGCCAACGAATAAGTACCTATCTTTGCTAAGCATGGTTTTGGGGGGTGCAATCTTGATTTTTTTTTACAACACTAGTGACAAAATTTGATACTTCAAAAAACTACTGGGAGTTGTTTACAGGTTTTGAAAGAAAGAACCATGGCAGTACCGTGGCACATTATACACGAAGGACATCATGTTTTAAGCTAAGGGTAAGTGATGCTTGCCCTGGGGAGCATCAACTGCAGTTTATCCAAACAGTAAATGTGATCTGGGCATTTCCTAATTTTCCCCTGAAGTAACCACCCAGTTTCCAAGTTGCTCTCCCTTGGAACATGTAAATGTGGTGTCCTAAATGCAAGATGCAGATCTGTGGAACAGTGACCTGATCAAGAAGTATTCAAGCATGTGGCAGGCATCTTTTTATTTTTCTCAACTTGAAGTATAAAACTACTATTCAGCAATCCAAATCTATAAACAACTACTCAAAGCTTGCCCAGATAATACTTCACAAAGAAACTTATACAAATGGAAACTGAAGAATGTACTCTATCGCTTTAAATGTAACCACAGTACGGCAGTAAAAAATGCATGAAGGCAGCTTGTGAAAGACAATGAAGAAACTCCCAACAACCCAAAAGCAAAAGAAATTGGCTTACTTTAGTCTTTCCTGAAAACCTTAAGGAACAGAAAGCTGACATTCAAAAACTACATTAAAATGAGGACAGTATTATCTTTATAACACTGTCCCAGGTAATTACAGACAACATCAACACGTTTTTTCTAAATTATTATATTAGATATTGGAATAACTATCAGCCACTCAGCAGAAAAATGCCTTCAAATTGCTCACAGAAACTTTTTATTCACGTGAACTCGTAAAGAATTGTGCATCTCATAGATGTTCCTGAAAGCAATCCCATGTATAATTCCCCTCTCCCCAATGAAAATAATTCGGAGTTTCAAAGTAAAAGCAATGTTATGCAAAATGCTTGCAAGCATTTTAAATCTGACAAGTTAGTCAAAAAAATGAAATCACCACCATTCCCCCAAATGAGATCCTGCCATTCTTCTTCTAATTCTAATTCTTTTCTATGCTACATACCACAAGAGGGGAAAAATGGCATTCTTCTTTCTCCAGAATTAACTTCCTTAAACTGTAAGCTCTCTTCAGAACAGTACTGGTATGATTTTAACAGAGTTTTTCTTCAGCATTTTCTGTTTCTTGGATCAATATACAAGTTCCCAAGACTGTTCAAAGTAACTCTGGTGACTCCATGTTTTTACATAAACTAGCACTCCAAAAATGAAAGTCAAATTTGCAAAGTGCCTAAAAGACTTTCTTTGATCAAAAAAGGTTTGCAAATTGAATTGCAAACCACATTTTATAAATTACCAGAAATGTTACCAAGGTTGCAACAATGCTGAAACCACTCCGCTATAAAAAATAAAAACAACACCTTCCCATTCCAACCACTTTTTGATTAGAGCTCGTTTCTAGGAGACTTAAATTGAGAAAGTAGATTATGAAATCATTTTACTCCTTCCTATATAGTAACTGCTCAGCTTCAGGATTTTCTATTTCCATTATGCATATCTTGCACTTTCAGATGTTACTATTCTAAGTACCTCAGAATTAAAACTATTAAAATCACTGGTCTATTCAGAAAGTGATCTTTTTTATCTCGCTAGGCTATGCACTTCATTCTGAGTTCTCTCAAAAAGTTTTGTTAATTATTTAATATTCACTTTATCCACCAATTAATTGAAAGAGTAAGACTTGAACAGAGTACTGCTGAAAAATCTGTTCCATTCATCTACCCAGTTCTCTAATACCTCAGACTGAAAACTCCCCTGTGACAGCTAGATGTTGAAAAATTTAAAAGGCTTCTTACTCTAATTCTGCACCCAGCAAGACATATGAAATATGAGAAAAAAGTATCAATATTAAATTCAAACTTTACTGAATATGTAAGATTGATAGAAAGAAGATCTCTTCTTCAACTAGAGAATCAGGCAGTAAAAATAAGTAAGAGCTACATAACTGTCATAAATTTTAAACACAAGCATTTTCTACAGGATGGCTGATAGAACAAAGAGAATGGATGCAAGCATGGAAACAGCACAAGCTCTTTGTGAAATTATAGAAAATATGTCAGAGCTTTAAAAAAAATAAAATACACAAACCTAGAAAATTAAAACTAATACAGCTAAGGTTTTCTATCACACAATAGTCTTCACATGGTTCCATGCTTTATGTTCTGATAAAAGGGCAGAAAACTTTTTCTTTCATGATAGAACAGTTCGAAGACATCACCATTATTATCCTTGTACAGTTCTTGCAGGGAAAGAAGGCCAGGGAGGACTAGAATGCTAAAATTATGGTAATGCCATCATTATACTAACTCCTTATCATCCATGAATGGAAAGTATTTATCTCCAAAGAATTTATTATAAAACAACATAAGGGAGCAAAGCAGTTCTCTTACATTTATTCAATTAAGCAGCACATTCCAACCCATCTTGAGCTGTTCTAAAAATGCAGAGTATTTTCTCCTTATTAGGGTATGTGCTTTCTTATCTGTGGTGTGCCTGTATCCAAGAGAGGTATGGCTTGCAAATGGGATATCCTTGTGTTATAAACGTTCACTAATAGTGAACTACAGCTCTGAGTGCATGAAATTCCCCATTAGATGATCCTCAGTTTTTGTACAACACTGCAGCTCCTCAAACTGCCTCTGCTATATCTCTGTGTTAAGAATTCACAGTCCTGTCTGCACACAGGCACATCTTCAAACAGTCAGAACATTGCTGACCATGACTGTGAGTCAATGTGAAGGCACAGAAATTACTTTGGCACCAGTCACGAGCAGTATCTGTTTGAAGGGATTCCATTCCCAGGACTACCCACACTTCCAGCTTCCCTGTCTGGGTCTGCATTTCCAGTCTGGGAAATTAAAGCCTGGGAATCAAAGTTACATTTTGTGACTGGCACCACTGACATTTTCTAAATAGACTGAAGTCTGAAAATATTATTCCTGTCTACTAATTTTATCTTTGAAGAAATAAAAAGAACCAAGGAAGAAGTCTGTTGGTACACTCATCCTCTGCAAATTCTCAAGAAGCAAAAGGGACTATACAACCAACCCTGCAGTTCACAGACAGGCACAGTGAATGCAGGTCTCACCTGCTCTTCAGTCAAGTGGAAGCTCAGCAAATTAAATGCAAATGTGATAGAGGAATAGGGAATCTGTGCTCTTCAGTGAGACACAAACAGCAAAGCTCTGAAGGAATGCTTTATCAGTGAAGCCTGGACTTTCACAAGTACACATAATTCTTTTTGGATGACCAAAAATCAATTTTCTTTTTTTTTTTTTGCTACCTGGCACTCTTTCACGTAGTGTTGCATCACACAAACAGCACGACCTTTTATGAAACAAAATGCTTCTGGAACTTCCCTCCTTAGTTAACACACCTTCCCTCTCATTAAGGGAAATCCTTGGATTTAGAAACCAAGGGCATTTCATACAGTGGAGATAACAGGGAGCTAAAAATTATTACTCTAATGAAGTACTTTTCATTTCTTTCCCAGGTTTTCTAACTCAGGCCTTCTATCTGTAATGACAGAATTTTTTTTTAAAATCCCAAGCACAAGAGACAGTATTTGCAAACATGAAAGAACTACTTTGGATTAGTGTTGAGATACATCATTATAACTACAGAAGGAGCTAAGTCTGGTTATGTGTTTTACTCATTCCTAATTAAGCACAACAAGCACACACACTTGAGGGTACTTCAGCACCACAGTCTCCCTTGACTTCCAACACCTGCATTCCATATTCAAAAGCACTTCCAGTCTCAAATGGTAACATTAAAACAGTAAAAAAAGTGTCTCCTTCTGACCCCAGCATGCCTGACAAAGCCTCTCTAAGACTTGTTAAGATCTGTATTTTCATCAGTTTTGCATCTGAAATTCAAAACTGATGCACCAACTATTCTTTAGAAATCTGATTTATTTAAATCTACGTTATTGTGAACATAGATTTAATTCATAGACTCAGACTACAGACTTTGGAACAAAGAGAATGAGATCCATCACTCCATGAATATGGATTATTATACAAATATAATACTTCTTTTACAGAAGGCAGTTTCAAGTCATGGACTTTAAAATTATTCTAAGTTTGACACCTGTTTGGATGGCAACTGCTAATCCAACTATTTCTTTTTTACTGCAGAAATTAATCATTGTCATTATGCATTTTGTCAAAACATAGAGAAGTCCAACTTAGAAAAGTAGTCTGTCACACTAAATCGAGCAAGATTACTGTTGAATATTCAGTCACTACTCCCATTATATCCTTACGTCAAACTTCAGCCCTTGTACATCACAGGCATATTTATACTCAAATATTGACATAAGTACCTCAGCAAGACTCATAAAGCCAAAGTAAGACTGGGTAAAGTCCTGCTTCATTGTAATCCCACCCTGGAACTCCCTAATTTCTTATTTTTCAAAAGATTTTTTCACCTAAAATAGATCTTACACAGGAATAAAACCTTATTACAACTCTTTCTATTTACTTCACCCCTCTCTTCAATGAAGTTACTTTTTCTTTGAAATTCCAAGAATCTAAAATAAAAAATAATGGCTATTTATGCGTAAGTTAGATCCAGCTCAACAAGAAATTAAAGACAATGCAGTTTTGTGTCAGTGATGTCTCTTACCCCAATTTTCTGTGGAACTAAACTTGTGTAAGAGCAAAGCCAAATGGGGTATCTTTGAGCTTGTATTTTGCATAGGAAACTGCTAGAGAGATGAGCAGGCCTTTTGCATTCCAAGTAAATTCACACTGCTACATCATGAAGTCATATCACATATGCAACATATCTTTGGAAGAATTTTAGCTTTGCTTTGTCCAGAAAAATGATACCAAATTAAAGCCTGATGATGGCAAAAGCAGCTCTATTATTCTCAGCTATTACCCAGGAAAATTCCTTCCACAGGACAGTGATGGCCAGAGCCTCAATGACAGAATGAGACCAGATGGAGACCACACCTTTTTCCATGAAGGAAAAAGGGTCACAATGGAGAAGAAAGCATCCCCTCACAATACAGACAGTTCAGACATAAACACTTCAGGTATGATCAGAGCTCAAGCAGGAAGTGCTAATTGCTTACTGCTTAAGTGATTCTAATTTTTTTTTTCTTTTTTTTTTTTTTTTTTTTTAATTTTT
>VWZN01010428.1:533194-546938 GCA_013396955.1 Regulus satrapa | reverse complement strand
TTTTTTTTTTTTTTTACATTATGAAAGAATCAACATGAGTAATACAGGAAAAAAAAAGTGTTTGTTCTGGAATGCAGTGGTACCAAATAACCCTCTAGCAGAAACACAGAGAAGAGGAAAAATATCTTACATACTTTTGCCTTTTAAGGGCTATAAAAATTGCACCAGTATGATAAGGTACTGTGCTTTCATTTAAATCATATCGACATAATACTTATATCAATGTAAAAATTGCCAATAAGTTTACTGAAAGCAAGGTCAATACTGTACTTGGGAGATTCTATAAATAAATTACAATCATGCAGTTTAAGATCAGATTTTGGAATGTAAAACACATGGTTATGTCACCAAGCTCAGGTCATTGCCCTGCTCCTTCAGCAAGAATGCAGCTATCAAGAACATTTCATGCTCAAATCAACTGTGTATTAAAGTATCACTTGCTTTCAACACCCACTAAATAAAAATAGAAGGGCACAACAGAGAAAGCTAAAAAAGCACACAGTAATTTTGTAATGTATTTTTAAGCTGCTGTCCCTCCCCTTCTATTTCCCACACAATCTATATCAATGCAAATTTCAGCACCAACCTCAGCAAAGTCAGAATTTAATCCACGGAGTTCATTCAAGAATTTTAACAGGAGGGTAAAACAAAAAGCTCAGTGACCAAAACTAAAGAAATAAAAGAGATGAGAAGGAAGAATACTCAGTCGGAATCCTACCATCTGTTTTGTCTCCATTAACTCCCCTGCCTCAAAGGGAGACATTTCTGCCAAATTTTGTTTAAATGGTGTTTCACACTCACTTAATCTCTGTCTCAGATTTCAGCATCTGTAGAGAACAGGGCAACAAAAGACTACTTAGGAAAGTACTATGTGGATACATAACAGAATGCTACCTAGTATCAGTTCTGAGCATTAACTTCTCCAGGTCTTCCAAGTTTTTCTCAGTATTTTCCATTTCTCAATCACCTACATATTAAAGTTTTAAATAAAAAATAAATTTTTCAGTTGGTCATTATATACTCTAAACAGTATATAGGACTAACTCAAGAAATGTCAATGATAGAGGAAAAACCTTTCTCTTAAGAGGCAATCTTTGAGACTTTGAAAAAAGGTCAGCATAAGCTGTTTAATACTATCTAGTGTAGCACATAACCTACTTAAACATTTCAACTTCATTTTTCTCCCTTTCATGTCCTGGATAGCACAGCTTTGGACACTGAAAGGAAACTCCTGGAAGTATCACTTGTTTAAAAAGGATAAAATCCGTATTTAAAAAAAACCTACAAATCTATCTTCTGAAACTGCACAGAGTTTAAGCTACCTAGATCTAAGGAAAATGGGAAGTGTATGGTGTTAATTTCTCACATGCCACACCAGTTAGCACAAAAGTCAGGCTTTAAAAATTTGTAATAATGAACCTACTCCAGAGAGTAGGTTCATTGCACAGAGAGAGATATAAGCATATGCAAAGAAAAGGACACTGCTGTGTGAGTGCAAACAAAAGTAATTTTTGAAACTCTCATGAATTATTTCACCCATCCAAATGCCTGAACAGACAGTGGCAGACCAGTTTTAATGTTCTGACAAGAGGGTATAGGCTTGTAGGACAGCACTCAGAGGCACAAATGCACCCCTCTGTTGTACTGCAGAGGAGCAGAAGATCCCATTTTGCTCAAGCGAGTTGCAGCTTGGCAATCTGCAACTCAGCAGTGCAACCCTGGCAAACTCTGCTGCATTGCTGACAAGCTATTTTGACGTCTGGCAGCAAACTTAAAGACCTCACTGCAGCCTACGACAGTAAAAAATGCTCGTTAGACATGCACTGCAGCCCTGGTTCCTCAGGCTCTCAGACAGATGCCTGTTAACACTCCATTCAATATAACTCTCCACTTCTACAACTCTCTCCAGTTACAGTTTTTGAAAGAATTTTAGAATTTACTGCTATTACAGTAATGTATACTTTCCCCCCATTTTATCTATTAGGCTTATTATCCCTTAAATTAAAAAAAAAATTAAATTGATTTAATCTTGGCTTAATTGACAGTTTATTTTATATTTTGTGGCAATCTAAGTAGACAACTGACTAGTAGGTTCTAATTGAATATGAAAAAAAATATGCACCAGTCTGAACAAAGTACATTCAGAAGACCTGATTTCTATGCAAATGCTTATTAAAATTCAGCAGTCAGTGTTGAACAGTACAGATGACTAATCCTCTACAGGTGACTAACTCAGTAAATACTATGTTCATGTTGATAACAATTATCATATCAATTAACATTTAACAAGCAGAGCTCTCAAAACTAAAAAAAAAAATAAAATTAATCATATATTTAACTACTGACAGAAGCAGAAGAAAGCATAATGAAAAATTAAAAGTAAAACTATAGGATACTTTGAATAGTTCTGTTAACCAGCTCAAGTTTCTGAAGCACTGATCAGTTATTTGTCTCCTCTTTGTTGATCTGTGAAACAGCTCTGCAATAACATCCCACAGGGATCAGCTTTCTGGTTCAAGATCTCTTGGAAATGACACCATCCAGTCACATAAGTCTCCTGGCTCACAAAAAGAAAATCAGATCGCACAAAATCCAGTAAAACTCGTGCCTGCATTAGTAGCAGCCCACATCCAGTAAGATTCTCTTTCAGGTGCTCCTCCTTGCTCTTCCAAGTAAGATTCCACATGCTTAACACTGAGTGGGAGGGTTGCTGTCCAGACCCTTGGAAAAACACGCTTTTTTTTTTGTAGAAGACATGTTAATAGAAGTGTTAAATCTGAAAACATATCCCCGTTGCTTACTCAAGTACTGTCTATACTGACAATGTATTTGTACAAGAAGATTCTACACTATCAGCAGATCTGAACCAGCTTCCCATGAAGCTGGAGCTGTTGGACCAAGGCCAAAGGAGGCCACAAGGATGATTCAAGAGCTGGAGGAGCACCTCTGCTATGGAGACAGGCTGAGAGAGCTGGAGTTGTTCAGCCTGGAGAAGACTCTGGGAAGACCTTAGAGTACCTTTCCAGTACATGAAGGAGGTAAAAGAGAACTGGAGAGGGACTTTCAATAGTGACAAGGGGAAATGGCTTCATACTGACAGAGGGCAAATTTACCTCCGAAATTAGGAAGAAATTCTTGACTGTGAGGATGGTGAGGAATTGGCACAGGCTGCCCAGGAAAGCTGTGGATGCCCCATTCCTGGAATTGTTCAAGACCAGGCTTGATGAAACTTTGAGCAACCTGGCCTAGTGGAAGATGCCCCTGCCCATGGCAGGAGGGTAGGAAAAGGGGTCTTTAAAGTCCCCTTCAACCCAAACCATTCTGTGATTCTATGTTCCCTTACATCTCAGTGTCTCTTCCTCCCTCAGAACTGCCACAAGATTCTAACAAATTGCTTCCACATCAGTAAAATGTTACTAAACTCACAAAGCACCTCTAATTTCAGGATATTAGAGGTAAATCATGCTCCTTCCCCTGTTCATCTGTAGATTAAAGAAATCCCAATACTGAAAGTCAATCTTTCATGTCTGAAATACCAACCTAAGGGTTTTATGCCACATCAAAGCATTGTTCTATCATTATTAATAAACTGGCATCTGCATCTTCTAAATTAGATTGAAATGGAAACATGAGAAAATTGTGTTTCTACTCGGAGTCAGTAACAGCTGAAAACCAAAAGAAATATGAGATTCCAGGCTCAGGTGTGTGTTAAGTGACTTGGGAAAGAAAGCTACGTAAGTCATCAGAAGGTGATTCTTGCATCCTATTATGCAAAGATTTATTTTATCTCCTGATGCTTGCAAGGTTTGTGCTGAGGTATTCCTCTCCTATCTGATGGATTCTATAGTGATCTTGAGCCTAATGATTTTATGTCCCCTAAACAGGAATAAACTGAAGTCCCCGACAAAAATTATTTTTATTTCCCAAACTCAAATATTTACAAGTGGTCAGACATGTCTGTATAGCCAAGGAAAGGAAGTTTCAGACAATGCTCACTTCCTGTAAAGTGCACCTGCTTCTTAAATGATGCTGGCTTAAAGCAGTGGCCTAACAAAAGCAATCATGATTTCCTTTTGTGTTTGGATCCAGTAACTACATATCTTGATACAAAAGAATTTTTCTTCCATCAAGTAACATTTCAGGATCCAAAGCAGAATTGCAGTTACCATTTGCAACATAAACTATTGTGTTTTACACTTAGTTTTACAGCATATCTTTACTTCTTCTAGGTCAGATTAATACCAAAACCAAACAGCAAAGAGTCACACATGTAAATGTGAGATGTTAAAGCTCAACTGATACAGTACTTGAACTTCCAAAGATCACATCCCACGGAGAGCTGATGGGCTGTTCTTCTCCTTTTGCTCCACCTTCCTTATCAACACCTTGCACCCCAATGCCTGCTACAGTGGTCACCACCTGCAACTCCAGGTCAATCTGTGTGAAGCAAAATGACACATTAAATGAACGCATGAAATTAACTTGACCAAAGTTACGGATAATTTGAGATAGATGTTAAAACCAGAGAAATCCTAGCAAATATCAGGAATATATTTTTTTTAGGGAAACAATTAATTTTACCACGATGCTGGTAAAATTTTTTTTAGTGGATCTAATTTCCTTTCTTATGTTATTTGGAGAATAATTCATGTGGTTTGATTTTTCACCCCTGTAAGTATAACACAGTATAAGACTAAATTTTGAATTTCCTTATGGAAAATTTACCTTTCTAATTAGGTGGTTTTCTGTATCGGCTACATAAATAACATTATTTTTTATAGCGATTCCTTGTGGTGAGTTGAAAGCTGCCTCTGAAAATCCTCCATCTCTCCTTCCACTGTTTGGACCTAGAAATAAAACACAGCAAACTCAAAAGTCTTTTTTTTTACACGTCACCTTAAAAATAAACTCCATACATTTAAACCTCTAGGAGAATTATACATTCCAAGAGCTGTTTTCACAGCACCTTGTACATTTTACATTATTAGTATTTGGTGTAGTCTCATTTTAGTCACTGTGCTATGTAATCAAAATAGACTGGTGCTATTAAGTTCTAAACTCATTCTGCACAAGTTCTGCATTTTTAAACTCATATTTTAAAGAGAAGTCTCAACAGGGGTCTAAATTCTTCTAGAGGAGTTCTAATTGTGTTCTAAATTGCACTAAAAGACAACAGCAACAATGGAAGACAAAAAAACCCAAACCTACAGTTTTTTAAAATTCTTGACTACATCAAAGCAATCCAGGAGGAAAAAAAAATCCTAACTCCATTTCATTGGTTTAGATTTTGGTGTCACCACAAATGAAAGTAATATTTGATTAGCAACATTTTCTCATTAAGAAAACTGATTAGGAAAAAGATCATATGGAACTAATTACACAGAAGAACACTAAGAATGATGGAGTGACAGTGTTCTACAGACAAGAGTCAGGAAATAGAAAGGAACATTAACAGTTTGAAGGTAAGCACCGTACTTCAGGGGAGGTAGCATTTAAAGTGCATTAGCAGGATGTGACAGCAGAAGACATTTAGGTATGAGTTATGTGTGTACCATGATTTATGATGCAAAGAACAATTTCAACCTTTGAGCATGCCCACGTTTATTATTGCATTATCAACTTCATTACATTATTTTCTGCCCACTGAATCATTCAACTGAGTCACTGAAATACACCAGCTTTTACAACCTCCCGTCAGAAATCAATTTAGACCTTATCAGACACAAAGTACTGGTGTGTCAGATTCCAGCAGCTCCCCTTGTGAGTGTGAGGGTGCACATCCCCAGGGAAGGGAGCAGCACAGTGCCACAGGAAGGAGGGTACCACTTTGGAGCTTAGAACACTCCTGAATTCCTGTTTAATGACTGTCCCAGAACACTGAAGGGTAGCTCCTAGGCAGAGACTTCCTCTCACCTTATCAAGCAGAAATCAAGTTCTCTCATATTTGTCATAAGAAATTCTGTTTGCACATCCTACAGGAGAAGGGTACTTAGACTAATGCCTTAATAAGTCAGATTAACTTGAATAAATAGCCTGTCTAGCCAATGCAGTGTTACTTCAACCAGCAAGAGAATTTTTCTTCCTTTCTTTAAACAGAAGACTATTTTTATGAGATTTGTAGGATCCTGCCCTGGGGCAAGCATTAGTCAATTCCAGACTAAGTAATATAGGACACATCAGCACATAGGTCCTGACTCTGAGACAAAAACAAACCATTGTTTAAAATCATTTGAGGATTCAACCACTTCCAAAATCTGTTTGTCCTAACAGTTACATAATTGCTGCACTAAGATGTAACTGACCATTTTAATAGGTATAAAAAAAGAACAATTCCATTTGTGAAACAATAAAGCATACAAAGAGTGTGAAAATTGTCTTCATTTGCATTGCAAAGCACATTGTTTTTTCACAGAAGCAACTCTGGATGTTAGTTTTCTAAAGCTGAAATGTTACTTATATAAACTTTGTAATACATATAACTACATTTAAAATATTCTCACTATTTGCATAACTTGTTTATGCATTAACATCTCAGTTTTGACGAGAACACAGGTCTTTTTATATGTACTAAGGCAACTGCCTTTTCAGGTGCCTGTGTGCTTACTGGAATTCCACTGTTCTTGGTAATTCTCTGCTTTTGAAACCAGAGGAGATCCTAAACAAGAATGCTCTTCCATCGAAAAAAACTCAATAACCAAACAAACACACATGAAAAGCCTCTCCTCACAACACCACCACCACAATTCAACATTCACTTCTACTGGAATGTTTTCCCTACCTTGCTGCTTGATGTAGATGTACATCCTTTATCTCTAAAACCATTTGCAACTCCTTCAGAAGAATACAAAATGCTTTTTTGTAATTCATATTGCATAAAGTTCACATGAAAATATGAACTTTATTCAAGGAAGCAATAAAAAGCAACTAGGCATCTCTGACAACTGCATTAACAGTCTCCTACTGATGGTCCTCCACCATTGTCCCCCCAAATTGAGTAAAAGCAATTTTAGTACAAAATTCTGGCAATGCTTACAAACTGTCAGGTCCTGTAGGAAAAGAATCAGCCCATGAGGCACAGCCAACATATGCTACCCCTAGACTGAAATTGCTATATTAAACTTACATACATATGCTTACCCCCAACAGTGTGAAGAATCTGTCCATTTTTACGAGTGACCAAAATCCTGTGATGTCCAGTGTCTGCTATGACCAACCTTTCTCCTGAATCATCCACAGTCACTTTGCCAGGAAACAGCAGAGGAGAAGGTGGAAGGGAGTCTCTGTACAGCTTTATTCCAATGTTGTTATCTTTGATTTGTCCTCTTTCCTTGTAGAATTTCAGTGTCATAGACGTAAATAAAAACAATTTCTCTCTGTGTCCCTCTCCAACAAGAGAAAACAACATATTTCCTCGAGGCCCAAGAATGACCAGAGTTGGCCAGCAGGACACCTCTAGTTCATGCCACAGCGTTGCATCCGCATCATTTACTACAGGGTGAACAATATTGTATCTCAGAACAGCACTTTTAATGTTATCCAGAACTTTTTCATTTGGGAATTTCGCTGAATGGACACCAACAATAACAAGACCATCTGCAAAGACAAATGAAGTCGTGCACTGAATGTGTTTGAATTAAACAAAAATATACAAAAAAAGGAAAAATGAACCAGTTATCTCATAATCTGACTGCTTCCCAGAATGAGAGAGGATGTGAACAAACAGAAAGCAATTACAGCTCAGCAGGAATATAGATAGCTACATATAAAAAATACTGAAACTCAGAAATAATACTTCAATAAAATTACCAAATTTTAGGACCATTACTTCCCCAGCTGGTTGTCATGAATTGTTCTTAGTACCTGAACCTCTACATGCTAAGCCAGAAAATACTCTCAAAATAATTGTGGGAAAGTTGTAGCTGCTCAACTGATACTTGAAGTTTTTTTAACAGTCTTAGGACACCCCTTTGCCTTTTGATTCCTGTACACGATTCTGGTGTTTTAGAAAATTCTTTTTCAGATAAGTAGAAGCCACAAATTGTGGAACTCCAGAATTACCTGGACATATCCTGGACATATCTACCTCTAGATAAACAGTAAAAGATATAATGAATAGTCCTCTGAAATCAATACAATATTCTGTATTTCAAATAAAAATGGCAGCACTGACAACTATGACAACACCCATTACAAACAATGCAGACTTCAATACAGAAATATCACAATTAAAAAATTAAGAAGCCACTATAGCTGTTACAGTCTTATCAACTCTATTGGAGCAGAATGTTGCAGCATCAGACAGCTGAAGTTGTACAATCATTTAACTGCTGAAATCCAAACATCAGGTCAAATATTTTAACTGTAAAGGGATCAGCACCAGTGCTTGTATCTGCCCTTGAAAAGCATCATTAAAGCTAGAGAGACAATTCTATAGTGAACACCTGAACAGCACAAGAGAGGTACAACATCCCCACACGAGGAAAACTCCGGTGGAAATGACAGATGCCACGCTCAGAAATAACAATATGCACTCCATTTAAAACACTTTCTTTGAAGGATTACAGCAGAGCACAACACTGGATTTATGCCAAGCTATTTCTGAATATTAAAAAGTACTTCCTCTTATAGAAGTAATTTCTGGACTGCTGATAACATGAACTGAATATGCACTGGGGTTTAAAATAACTTTCTGAATGCCACTTGAACTACAGAAATAGCACCACTGAAGATAGCAGCGAGAGCATATCAGATAAAGATGCTGGGCGACATTCAATCCTATGGAAAGCAGTCTTCATTTTGAAACAGATCTCCTGAAGTTCCAGACAATAGAACTGTGGCACATGCAATATAATGTTTATAATGATTTAGGATCACCCTAACATGACAGCCTCGTGTGTTTAAAGTTCTCCTGTCTGGTGATCACACAGCTGAAGTTTCAACATGCTCCATTGTAAGGGCATTTGAACCCCATTTAAAAAATGCCATCAGAGTATGCAAGTACAGAGTAAGTCTGTGCACAGTGTACAGTCAACTAGATCAAGGCTTGTTCTTGGAACTGAGAAATAACAGGCAATAGACCTTCAAGCATTCAAACAAGAGACTGAAGATCCATTACAAGACAGATGCTTTGCCTAAGCAAGATGTTTTGTTCTTCCAAATTCTATCTGTCTCAACCTTCTCAAGCCAACAACTGCCCCCTCCCCTTTCTCCCAGTAATTAGCAAATCTCATTTGCCTTGGGTGAAGAAGATGCACGCTGATATAACCATGAAATTTTTTTCTATGGCTTAAAAACCCACCACCCTTATTGCCTCTTATATTTATACATATTACAGTAATGTTAAGATTTAGACATGTCACAATTAAATAAGGATTAAATAAAGGTTAAATAATCTTGAAAAGGCTGACAATCAAGACATTCAAAAAGCAGAAAAGAACCAAAAGGGAGATCTACAATGAAAAAAACCCAATGTATTTTTCTTTTAGTTTGAACTATTAAGCACCTTAATCTCTTCCTGAATCCAACTGCTATTCTCTGTTTCCTAATGGTTTAAACTCAAGATTAATGTTCCACACACCTGTTCTTTCCTTTTACCTCCACTCTGCCCCCAAGCATCTCTTTTCCCACTCCAGTTTCTACAGCAACTGGGTAGCTGAAATCCAGAGAAAACTTACAGGGGTATTTCAAATAGAAAAATCATTTATCACCCATCAGCAAAGCAGTAATTGCTATGACAGAAGTTTAATACAAGTCAAAGGAAAAAAAAAATGTCTCCAAGTGGACCTTTAGTCCAGAGTGCTGCTGCAGCCTCTTCAGTATAGAGAGATTCAAGCACTTTCAGGAGAAAGTTTGTGGGGAGAAGTTAAAATATGAATATTTTGTTATCAGCTGATTTAACACCTTAGCATTAAAAAACAGATTAAGGATATGACGGCTATATCATTACATTCACAAGTAGTAATCACAAATAGTGTGAAATAGTTATCATTTAAAGGTATTATTCATTTTTTTGCAATATAATCTTCCAAAATCTGTATCTAGACCTTCTTCCCAACATGCCTGATTCACAACAGTCATTTGCCATTCACCTTCCACTTAAAACTGACTCAGTCTCAAAAAAATGCCATGAAGGTTTTTCCTTACAAGACAAAGTTCCTATTATTTGAAACAATACACCGTGTCTCAAATTTCTACAAAGCAAACATCTAAGCTTTCCAAGGCAGAAAAATTAGTCTGAGTCTTCTGTGAAGCACCAAATAACCTATCTAAAGCACTACATGAATTTCACAGATATTGCAATTTATTTCTCTAGTAAAAAAGGTAACACATGAAAATAGACACTGCCAAAATTCAACCAATCAGAAACAGCAGTGGAAAATCAAACATTATAATGCTATTTACTACATATATATATATTGTATTTATTACAATATTTTAGGACTGAAAGTAACACTGTTCTTCATCTCCCTGTTCTGTCTGTTAAAATACCCCAGATAAGTGAGTAGCTGACACACAGCTTATCTCTGACAAGCCATCATGACAAGACACTGCACTCTAAAGAGAAATTACCCTGCATTTTTATTCAGTCAGAGACAGATCTCATTTCAAGTGTGCCTTTAAAAACCATAATTCCCTCTCTAGAATACAGGGCTATTAATGGTATACAACATGATGCCAAAAAAAAATAATCTACATCAAGCTTACATGTTTTGTTATTTTGGTTCCAATGGAAAAAAAAAAAGTAATCTATATTCTATTCTACCACCTGTCTACATCTATTCTACCACCCTTCCTGTATTCTTCTCAGGGCTGGTTCCCCAGACAAGGGTAGAAAGTTAGCTACTTATATTAATTCTGAGCCTGTATCTCACATTCTTGAGTAGCTTTTTGAAAGTCACCTTTTTTATGGAGGTATCAGATATGGGCTTTAAGCACTTATCCTGTTTGTCCAATTACACAGACACAACAGATACTTTATTTAACCCCATTTTAAAATGTGATGGAAATACACACAGTCACCTTTTTTAGGCTACTTAAAAGATTAGAAGACATTTTTAGACACCCCTGAAATACTGCCAGCAGTTTAGTAACCAGCAACAAAGTGACTCAGCTCCTCAGCCTACAACAGTGCCAGGAAATTCTATTCTGAGCCAGCCAAAGCACTTTTACCTTTATCAGAGTACTGGTGCTCTAAGGCATGGAGGTCAGGCAGCAGGTGCAAGCAATTGATGCAGCAGTAAGTGAAGAAATCCAACACCACAACTTTTCCACAAAGGTCTTTGTGAAGAGAAATAGGACCTTCAGTGTTTAACCATTGCAGATCTGGAATTCAGAGAACGGTGACAGCCAATTAAGGGGAAGGGTAGGGAAAGGCACCAAGAGCACACAATGCTCCTAGCACTTTTAACTTTAAAAACAACAACAACAAAAGTTTGACACCTCTTTTTATACAGGTAGAAAAGCAAACAAATATTATTTTACTGATCCAACTCATCCTTATGTTCTGCAATTCTTCATAATTAGTAAATGAAAATATTATTTATGAGATTCATTGTAGCATGAGAGTGTAGCTTATATCTTTACACGGGCACCTTTTAATTGAAAGAACATGTAAGCCTCAAAACAAATTTCATACATTTTCAAACATTATCTACATTTTCAATCCCAAACAATGCCATTTGTGTATCTATCTAAAACTCACATAAAGACTATTAAAAGTGTTAAACTCATAATGATTTTTTCAAACAGGTTTGTAAAGAACTGATTTCAGAGATCATTGGAATATTTTTGTGCTTACAGCTTTGACCTTGATTATCAAAGTTTGAAATGACACGTATCAATTAATTCTGTCACACAGGAAGAAATACAGCTTTTTCAGATATGCACAACAGTAGTCCTGGTCATTTATTTTAACCATTTGACATGAGACATGAACACATTATTTCTTCCTCTGATCCCATCAGAGGTATCAAGATAAGGAATAAATATCCTAGAATGTGGTCTGCCAGTATTATCTCTTAACTCTTCTGAAAAGTATAGAGGGAAACGATAGTTATGATAAAATGCAAAGCTAACTAGTTTTTGAAGTTTCACTTTGACAGTTTCAGAAAGTAAGCTCTTCCTGCTCCAGAAGTTATTCCCACTCAAGTCAGCAGGAGGCTTGTTTTGTGTTTCGCTAAGAAGACTGTTCTCTATCTGTATATATTTATAAATAGAAATGGATGCACATACATTTCGCTTTGGTGAAAGTAATGAGAAATATTCAAGTGTATGCATTATCCCCACAGTGTAGGAGCTTTACTGTTCACTTTTCAAAAGAAAAGGTTAGTTTGTATATTTTACAGCATTTCTCCCCTTTTCACTAGAATTAAAATACCAATAGATATTGGCTACTTATTTGAGCTCCTTTTAGAGAAGAAAATAAACCTTGACGGAACACTGAAACAATACTAATGGCAAAAGCTAAAATTCAATTCGGGACCCCAAATCTAGACAGAGAGAGCATTCCTTTTGGTTAAAAGCCATAATTCATTCCCATGATACGTGTGATTTTAATCCTGAAGTTCACCCCCTGAAGTCTCTGTCTTGCAGTGTGGTGTGAGCTCCCACAGCTGCAGGGAGCCTCTCAAAGGTTAAAAAGACCCTGAGCAGGACCTGAAAGATCTTACAAGGCTTAACCTTTGATTTACCCCTTGGCACAAGGAGAGAGAGAAACGTGTGAAAGGGACAAAGCACCGCAGGAGGGTGAATGGCATCTCCAGCACAGTTTGTATTACCGGGGGCACGAAAATTGTCAAGCGCGGCTGTCATGGGGACAGAGAGCTGGGGAACATCCAAAGGATGCTCCGGGAAACCAAGAGAGCTCAGGAGAACGCAGGAGAGATAGAAAGGTTCTCACTCTGCCCAGAGGAGACAGATACAGATACACAGTACACACGGGAACAGACTTAGAAGAGGGGCTTTAGTGAACGTGTTTTTGCAGCCAGTACGAGGGAGAGGATGTTTAGAGGGGTTCTTCCGCCTCGCCCTTCGCTCCTGGCGCTTCCAGGAGCGGCATTTCCTGCAGCTACAGGTGCCATGTAAACAGCGGCTCACGGGGCTCGGTGCCCGCAGGCAGCGGCACCCCCGGGCAAACCCCACACGGGGACAGCCGGGGCTGCGCCGCCTCACCCGGGGAGACCCCCGGCCCCGCCCGGGCCGCGCCACCCACCTCCGCCGAGCTCGGGCACCGTCAGGTCCCGCTCGCGGCTCTCCATTTTCTTCAGGTACTGGTAGACCAGGTTCTCCTTCTCCTGGGCGGTGTCGGCGTCGAGCAGCGCGTACTCGAGCTGTGTCTGGGCGGGCAGGAGCCCCGCCAGCCCGCCCGCCGCCATGGCCTCACCCGGGCGCTGTTTACCGGCCTGGCGCTTCACCGCCGCACATTCGGCACCGCCCGCGGCGCCAGGGCGGAAAACCGCGACTGGGAAAGAAAATAAAGCACAAAGTACAGCCGCGCAATGACTCGTCTGTCTTAAAGCTGGACTTCCGCACTTATTCCCTTGTTTTCACGTATCCTTGGTATCCACAGCAGCACATTCCCGGAGGAAGCCCACGGTGGAAATTCCCGCGCAGCAGATTCAACACAGCCCGTGTTTCCCGCCCGGCTGCTTTAGCGTTTTTAAGATGGTAAAATGAAGCAGCATGGAAAAATTCAAAACCAGGCTCCAGTAATTTAAACGGTGGGATATGGGGCTTTTTTTTTTTT
>VWZN01010428.1:462826-533161 GCA_013396955.1 Regulus satrapa | reverse complement strand
TTTTTTTTTTTTTTTGGGGTGGTGGGGAGCGCACTATGGGAGAAACGGCGAAGTTGAGCGAAAGTCGCGGTGACGAATCTGCGGAAGCGAATGCGCGGCCGCGGCGGGGAACGGCCGAGGAGGCGCCACCGGCGGGACCGGCGGGACCCGGGACATCCCTGCGAGCATCCCGGGACATTCGGCAGAACCGGGACATCCCAGAGAGCATCCCGGACGCTGGGGGACCCCGGGACATCCCTGGGAGGTGCTGGGACACACCGTGGAGCAGCACCAGGACCCTCTGGAGGAGCATCACAGGACACTCCTGGGGGACACTCCGGAGGAGCATCCCGGGACACCCCGGCAACGATCCCGTAGCTGAATTCTTCCTCGTTTTGTTTTAAAATCTTCCTGGTCGGGCAGGAATCTTTGAAATCTTTCTGTCCCCGCCGAGGCCGGGTGGAGCCTAGGATGCGGGGGGGAAGCTGAAGGAAATGGATCATCCTGGAAGGCTCTGCAAACTCGGGCCCTGTGGAACAGGGGAAACTGCAAATCTACCAAGAGACGCTTATTAAATTATTTCTGGGACAAGATCCACCATGCTCCTGTCCCATCGGGGACTGCTGCTTGGTTTGTGGCCCAGCGTTGCTTTTTTAACATGGGCTTCTGGAGCTTTTCCTCAGACAGTGAAGAGTGGAGGGAAGAGAAAATATATTAGCGGGAGGAAAGGCAGGTTTGTAAACTGTTGCTTAAAGGAAAGGGAAATATTTCATATGTTGCCATGTCTGAAGATACTTTATTGGAAGACGACATTTGGAAGTACAAATCCATTAGGAAGCGAAGGCATCGGAGTAATCCTCAGAGCATCTCTACTCCTGTGCAGGAAGTAAGTGATGGCAAGGGCAGGCCAAAGAGAAAGAGAAATAGGAAAAAGAAATCCACATTAAAAACTGATACACGTCAGAAAGCCAAGCAGAGCTCACAGCCGGGTCAGGATGTGGATGTGTGTAAAGAAGACAGCAGTGTGCACTCCCAGGAAAGCGTGAGTAGCCTGGCAGAACAGAGGTCAAAAAATGCAAAGCCGGTTCACGATGGGTTCTGTCCCAGCTGCCAGATGCCTTTCTCTTTGCTGTTGGTCCAGACTCCTCAGTGGCATGTCTATGAATGTTTGGAAACTCCTGGATCCTTTGAAAAAGGTATGCATAAAGAAAAAAACCCTTCAGAGAAAACTTACAGACTTCTCAGGAAATGTTTCGTAAACCTTGTTTTTTATATTCAGCTCAAAATCTGAACTGGTAGTTGGTGTAATTTTTATAATGTTTTATTATGTTGTTACTGATCAGTTCTATTTTTATATTAAAGTTTTGCTTCTTTGGGAATTACGTAGAAATCTGACATGAAAATCTAATTTCAGAAGTTAATCTGAAAACTCTGAGAAAGTTTCATGGCTTTTTATCAAGTTTGAGTATTTCATTGAACAAACTGAAGCTCATATTCAAAATAATGAAACCTGTTGCAATTGCTAAGTCAGTGTCAGAAAGGAACTTTCAGGCACAAGGGTACTACTTTTGACATGAAACTTCTATCTCTTTAGATATGGATTTTAGCGTGTTCACGTTGATATGTGATTTGTTCAGTTGTCTATGGACATTTGGAAGTGAAATATGCTAATTTACTTGAACTGTTAGTTTGCGGGCCACTATGGTTTAGAAATTTTATATAGATATAGAGATTAGCATTCCTGTATCAAAAGACAACATTTTTGTTTTGAGTTCTGTACAAGAGGAATAAAACTGACACAATACAAATTCTGGTTTTATGAGGAAATAACATATCTGAACAGATTCAGGCATCCAACTTCTGTCCTTAATACACCTCATAACTTTTATAAAACATAAACCATACAGTCGGAAAATGTGAGTAAAGGCTGGTTTAATTAATGCAACCACTCTTCTTTTGCTTTTTTGATACCTCTCCTAGAGTTTCTTCTTCAGAACAGTGAAATGTAAGGCCTTTCATGATGATTTTGCCAGTGCAAATTTTGGCAATTTAAGGCAGGTGTTTTAACACCTCATTTCCATCTTACTCCCATAATTAACAGGTGAAAAATGCTTCTAATGCGTTTATGCATTCACTTTAAAAGCCTGGAAAGTTAGGCTGGCAAACTGTCAGTGGGAAAGGCTTAAGAAAGAACTATGGATTTTTTTTTTTTTCTAGCGTATAGATGCTGAATGTTTTCTTCATAGAGGTTTTCTTTATATGCTTTTTTTTTTCCTTACTGTGTAATATCAGACAATCTGAAATAGAATTTCAGGTTAATTCAGAATTGAGGTTTGGTTTATTTGTTTGTTACTTGTATTTGAAATGTACCGGGTGTTTCTGGTGCTACTGCTCTGAGCTTGTTGGTTGAATGTGAGGCAATTCTAAACTAGTAGCCGTGTGATTACAGCATTGAAACAGGTTCAGGTATTCTTGTTAATGGGCTATATAGTTCAGGCGTAGGCAATAATAATTCATAATTCAGGTGTGACCAGCAGCTGCTTGGTTTTAGGCTGGAAGCATTCTTATTTCTCAGTTCAGAGCAAGAGGCCTTGGTAACTTGAAAATTACATTTTACTCGGGCCTTCTGTTCTCCAGCCACTGTTTTTATAAGAAAAACTCCTAAATTTTGTGTCACGTGTGATTTTTATTTTAACTATATATACCAACTCTACATGCAAAGGTATTAAACTACACCTACTTAACTCTTTTTTTCCACAGAGTGTCCTGATGGTTTGCTGTGCACCTCCACCATTCCATCTCACTACAAGCGTTACAGCCATTTTCTACTTGCAGCAAACAGGGCAGGGGAGTACCTTGTAAACCCTTTGGGAACCACTGAGGAGATGAAGATGACATGTTCTACTGCTGCAAAGCCCAGCTGCTCCCCAAATCATGCAGAGGAAACCTCCCGGAGTGAGAAACCCTCTAATGAAATAAAGCACGTCCCAAATGATGACTGTGCATCAATGGCACAGAATTCACTGCAAATGAAGTCTCTAAATAGAATTAGTGGGAGTACTTCCTTTTCTGCAGGTGTTGAAAGACCTCAACAGACACTTCAGCTTCCGCAGATGGCAGATAATTGTTGTAAATTTGAATTTTTTGATTTTGCATCCTCTCAAGAAAGTGATACAGGAAAAGATCTGTGTATTGAGAAAGATACCAGCCAGCCAAGTCTGCTACAGTCAGGAGTGGACTTCAATGACTGTGAAATTTCTTACTCTCCACTAAGTACATTTGAGGAAAGTGAAGAGGAAGAGGAGGACAAAGTAAAAGTACCACAGAATAACTTATTAGAAGTGAAGAACTCGGACTCTGTGACATTTAAAACATTGGATGGACTTCTCTTACAGAGAAAGCCACAGCGTGAGCATAGGAAAATGGAAAATTTCATAACTGAAAAGACCCTCTGTGAGGAACAAAACACACAGACCCATCTAGATCCTCAGCAAGGGGTGGCAGCCAGTGAATCCCCTTTTGCTTCTGGTTACAAGGAGGCAGAGTTGATTTCCTCTGCTGCCAAAGCAGGGACCAGAGAGTCAGAAGATGCTGGTGCTTGTGCTCTGGATTCTGCATACGTGAGTTTTACTGAGACACCATCCCTGCTAGGCAGAGAAGATGCTGGCTCTCTTCTGACTCAGAGGAGTAATGGTTTGAGGGAGCCAAGTAACATTTTAACCCATACACATAAAATGACTGCCTGTGCAGTTGAAGAAACAACTTGCCAGGAGAGTTTGCAGACAGCAGTGGCGAAGAAAGGAAACCTTAGTACAGGTGTGTGCTTTCCCAACCCCATCTCTTCTAAATCAGTGCCATCTCTTCCATCAGCATCCTTGAACACTAAATCCAGTCCTGCCAAAGAACTTAAACAAATGGACATTGGTGTTTTCTTTGGGTTAAAACCCAAAGCAAAGGAGGAAGGTAAAGGAGAGGCGTGTTTGAATGTGAAAAAGCAAATACCAGCTTCAGTATCTCCTAATGGAAAAAGGCCCAGACAGCAAAAACGGAAGGCTGAGGGATCTGTGGAGGATGTGGAAGCAGTTACAGAAAGTTCAAGTAAAAATGAAGCCATTGCAGATGTACCTTCTGGTGGCCGACGAAGGTGGAGGAAAAAATTTAAAGAATTACCTACTACAGGTGAAGAACCAAGAAAAAAATACTGCCCCTTCTATAAGAAAATACCAGGTGAGAGGTAACTTTTTTTTTTTTGTAGAGGTTAATTTATTTTGGCTGGAGTGTTGTGGTTTTATCCTAATTTTAGACTTCAGTCTTTAACTCTTGATAACTACTTAAATTATTTTTTTAAATATATCTGGTTAATGCACAATCCTAATTCCTGAAGGTAATTTTTTGCATTGCTTCAGTTGTGCCTGAAGCAATTGTCAATAGCAATTATTTCCTTAAGACTAAGGTAAAAGCATTGAGTTTAATTTTGCATTTGAAACTCAATAGTATTAAAAACATGATTGATTTGAACTCTGAAAACAAAGCAAGAAAAGCAAGCAGACTTTAGTTAAGAAAACAGAGACGAATTTCTCAGGGTCTCCTCAAGCAGTTAGGTAAATTAAAGGATGATGGTTCAGCATCTTGAAAAGCTTCAGAAGCTCACACCACTAAAGTTAGTTTTGGGTCTGGTACCTCTCAAACACTTGAGGGTTTTTTGGTTAGGGATTTTTACTTAGATCAGACTTCTATATCTTTTTTGACTTGAACTTCTAGCCTCAATTAAGTGGAACTATTGCCAGTTCTTCTAGAAGATCTGGGAAATTTGTGTAACATAAAATGAAAAATACTTGAGTACCTCCAGCTGAATTAGATTTGTGCACTGTTTGGTGGTTTTAAGAAAGTATAACCCAATGGAAAAGGACCATTTATCAGAATGTTTGCATTTAAAAGAAGTATTTGCAGAGAGAAGGGTTGTCTTCTATACAACATCTTTGTACAAACACCGAAAGCATATGATGGCAAGTCAGGCATGTTTCATCTCAGCAGATAGGTTTGAATATCTCAGGTTGCTTGCTTAATAATTATATTATTGCATGCTTTAAGAGAAATATTAAATTTTGAATAATTGAAGAATTGCAGTTTGATTGCAAAATGCAATCCTGTTAAGCTGCAGTTACCTTTTATGTGTTAAGACATTAGTATTAGATTTCAATCTATGGTAACTTTCAAAAATTCCTGTTGAATGCAGATAAATGTGTCTTATTTGCTTAATCAGTTATCTGTATAAGAGGGAACAACATATTTGGGAGGCCTTTGAAAGTATTTGTGAATACTTTGTGAAATTTTTATTTTAGTAAGTTAAATCTCTTTTTGCAACTGTTGACTGATACACAAAACATACTAACCTTTAAATGGCTCCTTCAGTTGTATGCACAGTATTACCTTTTAATTGGGAAGAAGGAAAACAAAAGCAACATCTGATTAGAAATTGGTTCTGAGCTATGCATGTGTACTGACTGGCTTCTCTTCCTTCTTTGCTCTAGGAACTGGTTTTACTGTTGATGCCTTCCAGTATGGAGAAATTGAAGGCTGCACAGCTTATTTCCTTACTCATTTTCACTCTGACCACTACTGTGGACTAACAAAAAACTTCAGGTTTCCAATCTACTGTAATAAGGTAAGGTTTTTGGAGATTGCTAGACACCATCATATCCATGTGCAGCTGTAATCACTTTTGTGCTGATGGAAGTAAATAGATCAGTGGTTCCTGTGTTGAGTCAGTGGATGTGCAGGGGAAAGTGCATTTTGTTTGTGAGAAATCCTTACCCTGATTTGACTGACAAAGAGGATTAGTGAAACTTCCCTGACTAGATGCCACAAAAAAAAAATCCAGTTTAAAAACCTGATTGTGCATTCCTGCGCAATGTAGGTCTACCTTCAGAGTCAGATCAGACTGCAGGGAGTTTTTTGTCATTTAAATTTTGAACATAGGCCAGATTTTACTATGTCTCCTTGCAGCCTGTTGCAGTGCTTACATTTTCTGGCTTTTTTTTTTCCCCTAATTTGAAATTTCTGGTTTTTCAACTTGACATTGTAGCTTGAGTTTTTTTTTTGTGTGTACATCATCAAGAATCTGACTCCATTTTCTCTGTAACTATTGATGGAAGTCTGAAATATATTCTGCACAAACCATCTCTTCTCCACGTTAAGCAAGTGGAGTTATTTTAGGCTGATGCTTTGTGTCTGGTACTTCAGGCTGCTGCATGGCCATGACTGCCATTAGCTGTTGTATGTCCAACCAGCTTTTCTTTACTTGTAACATGGTAGGGCACCCTGCCTAATCAACACATCCAGAGCCTACATAAAATTAAAAAAAAAAAATGATTCAATCTGGAAGTTTTCTGAAATGCTTGTGTCCTGTATTGCTCTTGCAGTTGGAGTGACTGCAGTCCTCCAAGATAAGATCCAGGGGACTGATACCTGGAAACTTCTTCACTTGTTTAAAGAAGGTTTTACCCACCTCTTTCTCTTGACTTGACAGTCTGCAACAGATCTTTCCCCTTGTTTGCCTCCTCTCTGATTCCAATCCATAGCCAATTGACAGGCTTTTAAAAGTTGGCTATCTAAAGACAGCTTTTCTCAGTTTGCTTTTTCAGAAGTGAAATGCTGCTGAAAGGCTTGATTATGCCCAGGGCCTTACAATTTCTCTCTAAGACAGACTGGCTTTGAGAGCTTTTGTTTCTAAAACGAATGCTGCTTCTTTTAGATTTTGTTCCTGTTTCAAATCCTTTCTGTGTTGCAGATAACTGGCAACCTGGTGAAGAGCAAACTCCGGGTCCAGGAGCAGTATGTCCACGTGCTGCCCATGGACACACAGTGTGTGGTCAATGGGATCAAAGTGCTGCTGCTCGATGCCAATCAGTAGGTATCACTGCATTCCTTGGGGAAAGTTTCTTACAGGTAGCTGGCTTTTGAAATAGGTGCATTATCTTCAAAAATGAAACGGGCTTTTTTGAATTTAACTTAACTTTCTTTGTGTATGTTGTGTTACCCGCATGTAGCTCCACAATTTTTATGTTTATTGAGAGGCTGAATTATTTTCTCAGGGTCTGTACACTTCCTGGTTTTTGGTGTCTAGTTGGGGACCTAGTAGATTTGATTATGAGATACATTAGGTTTCTGTAGCTTGAACTGATGATGGGGAAATCCTGAGCTAAAGAAAAATGTTGTGCTTTGGATCCTGTGAGAGACATAACCTAGCTAACATTTTGAAAATTGAACTTTGAAGAAAAGACTATTGAAATCTGGACAAGATTTCTACTAAATTTGGTGATAAAGGGTGAGATTTTGTCTGTTAGACTGGCACTATTTGCCAATGATGGATTTAAAGTTCAGTAGCACCTGACTTCTAGTCCTGTGTTCTTCTTGTTCTACCTCTTGGTACTTTTTTTGGCCATCTAGAGGAAGATTCCCTTCCCTAGAGTACATACATTGAAATGCAGGACTGTGTCAAAGCTGGTTTGAACATTGCTTAGTGTAGGATTTGTTTATACTTGGAGAGTTAAAACTCCATTAAGTCCTCTGAGAACCCACTCTAGGAATGAAGGAAGCCTTATTGCTTAAGTAATTTGTACACTTCTCATTTTTCTTGTTTGTCTCTATGATTCTCTGCTCCGATTTAAAAGCTATACATACCTTAGCTACAAAGTTGGGCTTCTTGAAGAGTTCACCGATTCTGTCACTTGAAGTTTATTTCATGCCAGTTTTTCTTTTTCTGAGATTTCATTTACCCTTTGCAGATGACTGATATCTGAAATAATCCCACTCAGGTTTTCCAGTCTGAGCTCTTGCCCTTCAGAAAGCTTTGGCAAGCAACTGCAGAAGGCATGATGGATTCACTGTCACCAGTAAGGGAGTTGTATTTATAAGCAGGGAGTTCTGGATCTAGGACAACATTTAAAATCTGCAAATAGCATTTAAAATAAAATGCTCCAGTAAGTCCTGCAGGAAAGAGGATGAATCTACAATAATACAATTCAGTTTCTCTTGAAACTGAAAGAATGCTGCTCCTCTTTGGTGTGCTGTTTCCCCTTTGAGTCAAATATTAAAATGATTGCAACTGAGGCAGGATCTTTGTCATGCCTAGAAGGTGACAAAGGCAATTAATGTTTGATTGCTTTGCTGTTGATGTGGGTTTTTTGTTTCTTCTTTCCATCTCAGGTGAGAACTCAAGTCAAGCCTTTGTGTGGCCATAGCATTAGCTGCAGAATTCCATTAGAAATCAGGAATTTCTAGCTAAATTAGTCTGCATACTAGCTATGATTTCAAATGCTGTTCTGCTCATGTTTCTGCTACTGAAGGGTGGTCTATCACTTCAAGTAGTTCATCAATATAGAGAGTTGACATAATTTGTGTGGGTTTTTTTTGTTTTGTTCATTTCAGTTGTCCAGGTGCAGCAATGATCCTGTTCTACCTGCCAGGTGGGGCTGTTATTCTGCACACTGGGGACTTCAGAGCAGACCCTTCCATGGAGCGCCACCCTGCTCTGATGGGCCAGCAAGTCCACACCCTTTACCTTGATACCACGTAAGTTGTCTGGAAATGGAGTTTTTCTTTGTTTGTTCTTAGCCTTTTCAGTTTAGGAAGGCTTTATATGAACCAAACAAATGTACGTGTAAATCACATTGCTGTGATAACACTTGTTAGCTCTATTTAGTGTTGAATAAAAGCAGGGATTTATTAAAATACACGTGTAGCTTGTTCATTGGTTAATGCTGTTATGTTAGAGAAGGAAAGTGGGTGGTGGAAAAGATGCTGAAGTATTTGCTCAGATCACCATATTATTTGTAAGTGGTATTAAATTCTGGGTGGCCAAACTCCATGCATGTTCTGCTCTAAAACAAGAGGTTTATGGAGCACTGGTTTTCAGAGGATGCAGCTCTATTACAAAAAGAGGTGTGAAGGAATTCAAAGGTGAAAGAATGCCGAAAGGCTGAATCAGTTTTGGGTATTTTCATTAGACCTTTCCCTGACTCATGTATATAAAACTGTTTTTATATGAATGATGACTAATGCCCAGCTGCAGACTTTCATTTCTGTTACATATGTCTCTGTGAATGAGTAATGACTTATACTATGGTTTGTGTGCATGATGAAAAATAGATGTAAGGATAAAGTCAGGATGTGATCCAAATACCGAGCTTGCAAGAGCATTTGGTATTTATGAAAAAGAAAATGTAGAATTTGGTGTCAGAGAGTGAATAGCTGTAGAGAAAACACAGATATTCACTGTAATTTTTGTTGCAACCATTTCATTTGGGTATCCAAATGCAAATTCTAATTTATATTATTTTATAATAATTCTATTTAGATTCTAATAGACTGCAATCACATAGAAGAAGAATGTCTTTTTCACTTACTGTGTACATGGAGTTTTGAGAGCCTTCATGATGATTTCAGATGTCTTTTATCTTTTGAAACAAAGAGATATATTTTGTTTCCACACCTCAGGTACTGTAGCCCTGAGTATACTTTTCCTTCACAACAAGAGGTCATCCAGTTTGCTGTCAACATTGCCTTTGAGACAGTGACTTTAAACCCACGAACTCTAGTTGTCTGTGGCACCTACTCCATTGGAAAAGAAAAGGTTTTTTTAGGTATGTAAAAGAAGTGTATGAATCAAATAACTAATATCTAATTTAGTGTTACAAGATGGCTTTCTTGAAGATGGAAAAGGTCATTTAGTCTGAATGTTCAGATATTGTGTAAAAAAATTAAATGTATTTAATAATCTTCTTGGTATTTTTTTTTTAGTTTTCTAATAAATAAGTTTTAAGTTTCTGAAAGAAATAGTGTTCTGCCATGTTTAAAATCTTCCCCTCACACTGAATCTACCTATGGCCAGTTTATGTACTAACTGTATGAACCTCTTCAATTGATTTTGATGAGAAAATGGCTAAGGGCAATTAAAAAACAAATAAATGAGGTTTTTATGACATTTTTTTAATAGTTTCATGTTGTCAAGAAACAGCAAAGATATGTTATTCTTAGACCTCTATTTTGAGTTTTTCCTTCCAGTTCTATATCTTTTTTGCCTAAATGAAGATCTTCTGTGCCATGCTTCACTCATTTACAGCACCTGGAACCAACGTGATTGCCCAAATGTCTGCTTCAGAGCAGGCAGATGTGCCCCATTTGTGCTTTTCTGTATACTTAGTCATCAATACAAGGCTTACTCTCACTGAAATTTAGTCTGTCTTCAATGTGGGCTGTTAGTCACATATGCCAAAAACTGTGGTTTTGGCATCTTTGGAATAAATACCGGTTCACCTCAGTAACATTCTACCAAAGAAATGTGACATGGAATTCACCAAGGTATTTTTCCTTCTTTTTCCAATTGTCATACCAAATTTTGCTGCTAAAATGTAGGGGACAAAGGTTTTTTAGCACCCATTATATGATTCACTTTTTAATGTTAGAAAACAAAATGCTATACCCCGTTGAATATGGATTTCTCTTCCAATAGTGAAAATTATCTTGTACGATAATCAGGACTGTCTCTGAAACAAGCCAAAAAAGAACTCTTACAATTTTCTTTATCTGATTTCTCCCTAATGAATCCTAAAGCAATTGCTGAAGTTCTGGGCTCAAAAGCAAGTGTGTCCCGTGACAAGTACAAAACCCTGCAGTGCTTGGAGTCAGCAGCTGTTAATTCCCTCATCAGTGTGGACTGGAAGGGAACTTTGCTTCACGTTCTTCCCATGATGCAAATTAATTTTAAGGTAAGCTCAGAAAATGGACTCTGATGATCCTGCTAGTTAAATTCTCTTGGCTCTTCCCAACCACCAAGTGCTGTGTTTGGTGCTTTTTAACCTCTTGTCAGATCATATTTGTTTAGTCGAGCTTTGACATGTAGCAATACATTGAAAATGAAATGCAATTAGACATTAATAACTTCTCCAAACATGATGTGGTGCTTGTGCAAGGTAAGGTGAGGCTTGTTCAAAGACCTGCTCTTTGCAGGCCTTTTTGAAGTAGGTTTATATAATGACTACATGATCTATCCTCTTAGCAATTAATATATCGTGACATGGAGTTCTTGTTTTCAGCCTGCCTTTTACCTGGTCCAGTGTAGGAAAAGTCTGAAAGGATTTTCTGCCTGTCAGCCTCTGTTTTGAGGCAGCCTGTGAAGTACAAGTTCTCTAATATTCGTCACAAAATCAAGAAAAAAGTTAATTTTGAAACATTATTTCATCTAAGTTGATTACAAATGCACATTTGGTTGAGATTTGAGACGGAACTTTTTGTTGTTGAGCATTTTTTCAGGGAATTTCTTAGTTTGGAAAGGTGACTAATTCCTAGGCTATTCTAAATAGACTACAAAATACTGAAGGGCAGTAAGGTAAAGCAGCAGGCTCTAGATTAAAGGTAACCTGGAAGAAAGAAGAAAACAGTAGTTGTTTATGCCTTACAGGCTTGGATCCATTTTCCTGTTTTGCTTCAGGCCTGCTGTGCCATCTCAAGCAAATCCTTCAGAGCAACATGGTATTTAGCTGCAGGACTAGTCAAGGTCAGAGTTGACCTAAAAAGGAGTAAAAAATGCTATATGGTTTGGACAGAGCTTCAGGAGATGTAACTTAGCATCTTAATGCTTAAACTTTGTTCCATGATGTTTTCATGGTGGAGCAGAAAATGAGTAATGGAAATATGTATGGATTTATTTTTAGTGTGTTGTCTTATAAACAGTAATTTATTTTCGTTTTTTTTTCTGCAGATTTCTGGGTTGCTAAGTCACCTGTCCCAGCATGCAGGGATATTCACACAGCTGGAGTTTCAGGGTAGCTTTACTGCCCAGAGGGAGGCAGTTGTGTCACGCAGGGCCTCGCCTCTGAGATCAGGAGGCTCTAGAGAAACCTGCAGTGTGACAAAAGCCATGCCTGGACCCTGAAAAGGGCCAGGAAAGATGAAAGGCACAATGATCAGTGGGGCAGAGTCCTGGTCTGACAGCAGGACCTCTGTGCTGGGGCTGTGGGGGTGAGAGTGCTCTCATGCCAGCATTGGTGCTCGGGTGTCCATGTAAGCTGGAGACACTTCCATATCCACATTCCAAAACGTGGAGAACTTTAAATGCTTAAACATGAGTTTGATCATTTATTTTACTCTTGGATTTGATATTTTTAAAAAACCCCAGAGAGGTGGTACTTCACTGCAGTATTTGGTTTTACCCTGGTAAAATACAGGGATTGCTGTATGTACTGACAAATGGCTGTTCTTGAATAAGCCAGATGAGTTTAAGTGGTGCTAGAGCTGGTGGTAAATTAAATATTTAATCATGTTTGAGTCTTTTCCTACATTATGGAATCTGTTTGTGTACACTGCTGACTTTAGCAACACTCTGAATATCAGGCTGTCATGGTGATTGAAGAAGGTTGGTGTAGCAGTGAAATACATTTTCCATTCAAAAGGGTGAAGGTTTAGAACAGTGTTGGCTAAAGCAATAAACGAAGAAATTGGAATGTGTATTTAAAATTGACTTGTTATGAGTAAACACTGTAGTCATTTGTTTTGGGAAGAGAGACCATCTTTTCCAAAATGCATGCATAGTTTTTTTGCAGCCATCAATTTTTTGTAACTCAAAAATTGAGGCTTTTGCCTAACTTGACTATGAAGTGGAAAAGGGAACTGAATTCTGTGGGTTTATGAATCTTTCATGTTTAACTCAGCAAGGTCCTGTTTGGCATTGAGGTGAGACTTTCAGAAGTGCTTGTGATTGAAGTGCACAAATAATTTTTTTATAAGATTGAAATTGTATCACTTATGTGAATGTTGCACACTTGAATAATAAAAAAATCAAAAGCAGATTAGCATTGTTAAATAATAATCATTGCCTTTGAAGTACTATATTTAGATTTCATTAGAGCAAGGGGAGCAAATATGTGAATAATTGCCTTAATCTCTGCTAATCCTCCCAAAATGAAGTGTGAAGGAGAATTAGGCTGCTACAGTTATACCTTTAATCAAGTGAGGACTGAGCATTCACAGTGTATTCAAAGTCACAGCAGTCACAGAGCCATAATTTGTTGCTGAATGAAATGTCTGCTGTGGTAAGGTTTTAAAAAATTATTTTATGCATCTGGTTTGATGGATTTTGTGTGTTGCTACTGGACATTGTACTGAAGGTGCAGTTAAATGTGGCAGCTTTCTGTTTTATAGTTGTCAAGTTTACAGGCTGGTTAATGTTCTATCACAGCTCTATCCCACTCTACCCTCCTTTTAAATCAGTCTTTATTCTGTATTCTTCTCTCTCCTGCTAATATAAAGTTTATGGAGTTCTGTAACCTTGTAGGGCTTTCAAATTAGGAATTTGCCTGTAAGATTTTATGCAGGACACATGAAATTGATTTTCTATTTTTAACTTGAAGCAATACTGACTTCACTTTATCCAGGAATAGGATTGTGCATACTTGGAAACTTTTTCAAGGTAGTTATCTTTTTTAGAGTGACAAGATGAGAGGTGGTTTCCTTTCTGTCTTGGAGAGGAGGTAAAACATGGTTTTAGTGCTCATAGCAATACTCAGCTTGTGCACTGGCTTGCTGTAAGTCTTTTGGGGTAGGTTAATTAACTCTGGCTACTTCTGGGCATAAGCAGGTGTCAGGACCTCTGTGACACTGCAAATCAACCAAGTGATTTTGCACGGTAGCAGCATTTCACCATCTTCTCTCTCCACTCAGTTGCTGACCTCTAGTTTAGAGGAGGAAATGAATGATTTATGGAGCAAGATTTATAAGAAAGTGTGGTTATTCCTTATGTGTTCTAGTCTGTAATGTACAGCTGTTCATATGTGCCTAATTCAGATGAAGAAATTAAGACACTACAGGACAAGTGGTTTTGCAAATGTCAATATTCTTCATTAAAAAATTCAAGGTGGATGGTCATTAAAAAGAAAAAATACCAGCACATGAAAATAAAATGTAGTCTGAAGCTTCTCCATCATAAAATGGCCAACATTTAGTCTAATTAGCTACTAATGGGATTGTGTGTGCTGTTTTCATTTTTTTTTCCCCGCAGGGCTTGCAAGATCACTTGAATAAGTTTTCTGAGAATTTTGATCAAATTCTGGCTTTCAAACCTACGGGGTGGACCTACTCTGATTCATGCCTTTCTCTGGAGGATATCAAGCCTCAGACAAGAGGAAAAATCACTATATATGGTATAAAAGTGGTAAAGATTCAGTGCATTTAGCTTTGTGTGGATGCTTTTGTTATTTTTATTCTGGAAACTCCTACTGACTTTTTAACTACTGCTTTTTCTGGTAACTCATTGAGAAACTGAGCAGATCTGTTCAGCAGAGATCTGCGAAATGAGTAATGGAGAACACCATAAATGCAAATTTTTACATACATTTTGCACCTGTCCTTGTCATGCAGAATAAAGACTTTCATCTGATGCAGGTAGAGACTTCAGGGATGGAGTCTTGGCCTGACTGATGCTGGTGGCAGTGTAGTTCCAGAGCCAAGATTTCATTGTGTCTCTTACTTGCTTCTGAGAGTGTGTGTCTTCCTCTCAGTTCTTATTGGTGGGTGGGGCTAAATCCCTTACCATTCCTTTAACCTGGTCTTTGATGTTGCTTAGCTTGCACTGATGAATGACTTGGTGACTTAATGAAAGTTAATTTTCCTAGAAAGGGAAATTGGAGGGGTGGGGGAGGTAGGTTGTTTTATCTTAGCTATAAACTTTAGATCCCAAATAGGAATTGGAAAAACCCTTTAGATCCCAAATAGGAATTGAAAAAATCCTTTTAACTAAAGTATTTCTTAGCTGGAAGGCTTGAAGGAAGCTAAGTATACTGACAGATGGCTGTGATTTGTTTTCATTTCAGGGATTCCTTACAGTGAACACAGCAGTTACCTGGAAATTAAGCGTTTTGTTCAGTGGTTGAAGCCACAGAAAATCATCCCCACTGTAAATGTTGGTGACTGGAGAGACAGAAGCTTGATGGAAATGCATTTTAGAGACTGGATGACCGAGGGCAATAGGCATAAATAAATATAAGAAAGAATGTATATTTCAAAGGAAGTAGGCTGGAATGGGAATTGAGTTCCTGTGAGTTTTATTTATCTCCCTTTTCCATGAAGCTTTATTTAGAGAGGAGTAAACTGCCATTTTTTGAAGAAAGATAAGTTTAGGGAAAGGGAAAAAAAAGGTATCTTGCTTTCTTGTGTATCTACTATCTTTTTTCCCCCCAATAACTTAAAATTTTTGCAAGTTCATATTTTAGGTTATTTTTATCTTACTCCTTTTCCCCTGTTCTTAGTTTTCCTCAGGTTGTGGAGATGCTCAGATGTGTAATGCTGGGGATTAAACAGTCTCCAGGGTAATATCTGAAAATAAGTTATTGTAATAAATGAGACAATACTAAGCTTATGTCACATGCTGTCAACTCAGGCTTCAGAGAAGCTCATTTCATGAGGCAGAACTGACTATTGTGATTTAAATATTTTTAAAAAAACTTACTTGTGAGAGAGTATTGACTTGGGTTCCTGCAGCAACTTGAAACAATTGTTTGCAAAAGACATTTCTACATTTCGCTCAAGATTTTCTGCTCTTTTTTTAGTGATCATTTTTTAAAATAAAGAATATTTCTTATGCCAATGTGTTCTTCCTGAGCAAAATGCATTTCCTTTCAGTGCCAGAGTTGCTGACCTGAATGACCTGTCTATACTATCTTTGGTGAATGTGCTGTGTATGTTGCTTGTCCAAAGTTGCCCGTGCCCTCTGGAGTGCCATCAGGTGTTCACAGCACAGAAGTGGTTCCTCACCATGTAATCTCCAATGGGGTTTGCAGGCTTGTTTATATTCAGGTTTGTCACCCCAATTCTGGAGAAACAAAAAGGCAAATACTACTGCTGACAGCAGAAAGGTAAATTTCACTTTGCATTTTTTTTTGTCCTGATTCCTACCAGATTATCCAGTGCTGCTTTTTCTATATCTGCCTGCTCTTCATGTACTGAAGTATGTGGGTGTGTGCAGGCACACTAGTAAAATTTTAATCATTAAAATAAAAACTGCTCCGAACTTCTGGGATGGAATCATTTGTAAAGAATCATTCCCCAGCCCCTCAGAGCAGCTTGTCTGGAATCTTCTATGTTATTTTATGTTGTAAAAACACTTTTTAAATGTTCAATGTAAGTAGAAACAGATCCTTGTCTCTGACTGATGAGTTCTGTAATGTGAAGTTGCTTGTTTTATTTCGGTCTTGTGAGAGAAATAACTGAGAAACTGATGGCAAAACGATTCTTTTAGTACAGAGAATTGTGAATGAGTCTTTCACTGACACATGGCATTGTTAAATGCTTCAGTTTCAATTAAGCAGTGAAAGGAATATGAAGTTTTTGTTTTACATCACGCATAGTGTTAGCTGACTGTCACAAGAACTGGTAACTGTCTTGGCCTGGAGTGCTCATTCCTAGGATTTGCACTCCTTTTTGGAGGTATATGAAGAAGTATCTTTTATGGCTTTTGCAAATACCAAACCTGAATTAATGCCTTGTAGAAATCAGAGCAAATTTGGGGATTCTGGTTGGCAGACAATTGTTTTTGCCAGTTGAATCATTAAGGAATTATGCTTTTTTTTTTGTTTTTTTTTCTTTTACTTTCAGGGTCTTTTTCCTGACTAATTTTTGCATGGAGTATGAGAGGCTGGAATATACACTCCCGAGTCAAATCTTAGTCACAACTCAGACATCTTTTTGTTTCCATAGCTGCATTTTCAAGAATGATTGTTCCTACAGAGAATTGGGGCCGGGGGGAGCTGGGCTGGTGCTGTTCCTGGTTTTGCAGTTCCCTCAGTTTGTGCCAGTGGTAACTCAGAACCCAAACAATTTAACTTTCATGGCAGCCTGATGAGTGTGAGGAACCTCTTACCTCTCTGTGGCTCTTTACCTCCTGCTCTCAGATTCTAGCCTGTTACCCAGAATGAAGGGTTGAGTCTTTTTTCTTTTAAAAGCAAACTGATTTCTGAAACTAACCCCAGGAGTGCTCTGTCTTGGAAGACAGTGACATTGGCATCTGCTGGGCTGACCCAGTTAATCCTGCCCTAATGCAGAGCAGATGGTCACGGACTCATTTCAGTCAGCAAAGCAGAAGGGCTTTAGTGCTGGAGTCTCTTTCCAGTTCCCTGCCCTGCTGTAGGTATTTCTGCATTGCCCCACTGGGTGCTTTCACTCCTCCCTCTTTATTTTGTATTTGCACTTCCATCAGCAGATTTTTGTGTGTAGGTGAATTCTGCAGCATTTCATTCACCTTCGTGGGAGGAGATCTCCATCTTACCCACTTACTTGGCCTCCTTTTTATGGAAAAAATATTTTCAAAATCCAAACTCAGGAATAAATTGTTTTTCTTCTCTTTATAATAAATAAGATGATTAATAACAGGATTGGATTGTGTGGGAGTACATTGCTTTAGATGTGGAAAACTAAACATAACTAACAAGAGTTTTGTGGGAAGATGGGTGGCAAGACTTTTTCACTTTTTCCCATATCTTGAGGGTTTCAAGGGGCATCTCTCTGATCTCAGCAGTTTAAGTCCTTTGTGGAATGCAAACCTGGGATAAACCAAATTTCACATATACAGATGTGATTAATAAGGACTTTGAGTCTGGCTTTACTTTTCCTAATGAAGAATTGTTTAGGTTTTTTTTCAGTCTTTGAGCAGTGCTGACATTACAGATGGATGAATGAAAGCATTCATTATTTTGGTTGGGACTGTGGGCTCTGACGACAGCAAAGGTGCCTTTTCAGTCAGTGGGTGGGGACTTAGATCTCTGTGGTGCTGTGGAAACCCTAGACTCGGGTCCCTTGGACAGTGGGGTGGAGGAGTCAGCCTGTGCTGACACAAATACTGCCAGATTTCACTAAAGCAAGATGGGCCCGTGAACATCCCAGAGGCTCTTCCTGTTTGGTGCTGACAGGCTCAGGGCAGAAGGCAAAGCAAATGAAAGGGGCAGCTGTAACCCTGGCTTGATCAGTGCCCAGAGCGGCTCTCAAAGCCAGCCCCTCTAAAGGATCACTTTGTATTTCCCATCAGGACTCCTGCTCTGATTACATATCACCCCAATAGGCAGATAAACGAGCTAAAAGCAACTCTGTTGGAAAAGGGTAGCAGGAGGAGAGAGGGGAGATGAGGAGAGCGGCTCCTGGCTGTGCTGACTCAGGCACTGGGTTTGAGGCTGGCTGTGATAAATGAAAGCACCCACGGCCTCTGGCCGCCACTGGGGAGGCTGCTGGGAAGGCACGTGTGAAGCACTGCGGAACAAAAGCATCTGGGCAGCTAAAGGGAATTGCAAGGTGCCAGCATCTCTTTCAACCTTGATGTGAAATAACAATTGATAGATAGCACCATGGAGTGGAGAAAGGAATTGAGATGCCATTGGCATGGCTAAAGGATTTCTCCTATTTGATCAAACCCGTCTGCTCACATGAGCTTCATAACTGTTGTTAGGATAAATTGCCATTTAAGCTTGTTTTCTTTTTAAGGAAGTGTAAGGACTTCAGATACATCCTTCATGCAATTAGGGATTGATTTTGACTGAACATGAATTTTGAATTTGAGCACTGCTTTGGGGGGATTTGTGGGAGTTTTTTTTCCACGTCAGGTGAAGATGCAGTTATTGCTTTGATGTGTTTTCTGTGTTGGAATATTTTTTGTTGTGTTTTCTTGGATAGAAAAAAACCCAAAAAACAACAAAAACAAACCAACCCAGCTGGTGAGTTTTGAGAAAAAGAGACTGCAGCCCAAACCTTTCCATCCTCCCTTACCTACAGAAAACCAGCTGCTTTTTTTCAGAACCAAAACAAGACCATTACTTTTAAGGGTGGGTCACAGGCTGCTTTATGTGTTTAAGGATTTATAGTGAAATGATGCAATTTGAACTTTTATTCAATAGCCACCATTCCAAACCAAATATGTTTGGAAAACATTCAGTATTAATGTTTGTAAACCATGCAGTATTAGCATCTAATGGGAATTATGACCAGGATGAATGAAATTCACAGGCAATACTGAAAGCTTGTCAGTGCCAATATTTAAAATTGAGGATCTTGTATTTAAATTTCACGTCTTGGTACAGATTATAAATGTGCACTAGGAGTGCTGAATTTAATCTTCTCCCCAGCAGTACAGAGAAAATCTAGATGGAGATTTCAGCCTCTAACAGAAATGAAGGGATAAGACAGTGTCACTGTTTGCAGAGAAGGAAAACAGCATGGGAGAGCTGACTGCTGCCTTCCCACTGAATCGAGCCAGCTCTACCTGCTGTCTGCAGGCAGGAGGTTTGGTACAGGAGCTGCAGGCCCACAAAGGCAGAGCCCTGCACCGCCTGGAGGCCTCTTCTTTTTTTCCTTTCTACTCTGGACCTTTACTCACTGTTGTACAATGGCACCTTGTTATCAAATCTCCAGCAAATACTTTGGCTGGGGAGATGGTTTTCCACTCTGACACATCTGCTCTGGTATCTCAGAGCAGATAGGCACTTGTTTGTGCCAGTTTCCAATAAGTTCTTATATAAACTAAACAGTTTTAAAAACCTCTAAGCTTTCCCATTTGGCATTTCAGTTAAACTTTGTTCACCTTTCCTTCTGTATGTTGTCTGTTAGGGGTGGAAGAGGAAGAAAAAGGGAAAGGAAAAAAGATACAAGGGAAAAATCCCTATATTATTATCAGGGAAAAAGATACAAGCAGAGGAAATGGTGACACAAGTACGAATGCCAATTACAGTGACTTTGGAGCAGAGTTCAGCAATACCAGGGCTGTCTGTGGGGATCTACATGTGCTGCCTCCTACCCCTCCTGCTTGTCCACCACGATCTTCCTCCCTGCAGAAGCCATGATTTCTGTGAATTCTGTTGTGAGAAGCAAAGTTGATTTTTTTTTTCTTTTTCCTGATCACTCCAGTTGTTTGTCAGCTCCTAGCAGAGACCTCCTCAAATACAGCACTGCCAGCAGCAGGATCTGACCCACTTTTCAGCTTCTGTTTGAGAGAAGAGATGGATTGGAGCATTTATCTCAGCAGGGCTTCTTCAATCAGAGAAAGGCAAGCTGGATTTCTCTTTTACTGAGCCCTTGTTATTTACTTGGCTCTCTGCCCTACTCTTGGTTACATCTATTGCCTGAACAAGGGAGGTAAAGCTGAAATTCTGTTCTTTGTGCTGCTACCCAGCGACCATCTGAGGAACTGAGCTCTGCAGCACGGCAGGAGCCTGGTTTTCCACTAACACCTTCATGGTGTCAGCCCAGCTCGTTCCCTGGAGCTCAGCCGTGGGGCCAGGCAGGGGCAGCTGGCATCCCACAGGATGGCTGGGGCAGGGACTGACAGCCCTGCGGGGCACTGGGCCATGGCAGGGCTGTTATGGACTGTTGGTATTTCCAGGACATGACAAACATGGCTAGTAGTGTGCAGAGGTTCCTGATTTTTCTGCAATATAAACCCCAAATATTCTGTACTTGAAAAAGGAGTGGTGGGGAGAGGGATGAATGCAGCAGGCCAGTGGTGCAGTTAGTGAGAGCTCGTTGGGAAAGGATTAACTCCCCAACTGCCTTAGCAGATTTGTGGGGTGGGGGGGGCAGCAGGGGTGGCTCATTTGGCGAAGGATGACTCGGAACACAGGCTCTGAGGGTGGGAGGCAAGCAGGGAATGACTGGAGCCGCTGTCAGCGGGAGCTGGGGCTCTGCATCCCCTCTGCCCACAGCAGCACCACCAGCACAGCCCTCACCGCTTCAGCTGGGGTTGCTCGGGGGAATGTCCTCTTTCTAAAGACTCCTAAACCTCCTTGCCACACATTCCCTGACCGTGTCATGCCTTTGTCCCACCTGGAGGACCAGGACAGGAACCTGCCATGAGCTTGTGCTGCTCCGGAAAGTTTCAGCTCAAGACGTGGCAGCTGCTCTCGAGTCCTTGAGTGCTGTGAGGGCTCGGAACGGGGCAGTGCAGGAAATCTAATGGCCCTCATTCACCCAGGTTTCCCACCGAACCCTAAAGGGACAGCTAACATCACTGCAGGGTGCCTCAGCCCACTGCCAGGTGGGTCACTGGTGTGGGTGCCCTTCAGGGATGACAGCAGTGAGCACCCCTTCCTGCAGGCACAGGCATCCTCCTGTCTCCTGGCTGCAATGCCAAAACACCCCTGCACTATTCCCAGCCTTGTGATCATCAGCATTTGTGCCACTGGCAGAACATAAAAAGACAAATTGATGGAAAAGTCCCAGCTTGACCGGACCACAGTACAGGGGATGTTTTATCCCGGTGCCAGAGAGACTGGACACACATTTACTCTGGGTTATTTCAATGTTTTAGCTGACCTTGAGGGTAGGAGCTACTTACTGCCACTTGTCTGATGATAGGAAATAACCTGGAGCAGACTTTTAATTTTTTATTTATTTATTTTTTTTAACATCAAATAAAACAAAAACATACAGCAGAGAACTCCTGTTTTACCATTTTTGACATATTTTGTTTCCTATCCACAGTCCCTCTTGCTGTTTATAGTTGCTCCTCATGACTGAGTTTTCCTTCCTCTTTGTTCTGCTCCCCCCAGCTACTTTTCCACTACTGGGGATTTCTCAGAAATGCTACGCTGCCAGAATTCACTTTTATTCTTAGAAACTAGAGCACAAGGGCAATTGCTTGGAAGCAAAATGACATCTGTGAAGAATGACTTTGGACATTGAATAAAATAGAAGAGGGACAAATTGGAGGGCAGAAGGCCAGAATTCCTGTAGGGTGCTTAGTTAGTTTAAGGACATTTAGCACATAAATGAGGTTATTTTGGCAAAAAATGCGTCCTGGTGTAGAATATGTGACTGATCAGTAGATGCTGCTGAGGAGCAACTACTCGAAAACATTGGCTTCTTCTGGTTAAAAAAATTGTGCAACCCTCATCACTGATGGAGGTAGTACCCTTCCAACAGCCTTGAGGCATAAACTGTGGCTTTATGCTCTGCTTTATAAGCAGAGACAGAAACAGAAAAATATTTCCTGAGAAAACTTAGAGAGGCAGGAAATAAAAAAGGATGTAGCTCAGTGATGTACCTCCTGGCAAACACCACTACCATCCAACATTTTAAAAGAAGATTAGCATGACTGATAGCCATGATCTTAATGTTCCCACCAATGCTTCAATTTCACCCTCCCCTGCTGGATTATATACAAAACAAATTCTCAGGCACAGATCAACTTAGGCACTGCAGAATGAAAAACTGTACATGGCCAGACACTTGCTGTGGCAAGTTCAGTCCTGCTGCCACCACAGCAGCTTGGTGGTCCCCAAAGTGCTGGTCCTGCTGTAAGATGGAGCCAAGGAGCTGTCAGCAGCAAGCAAAGAGCTCCTGGTCACTGAGGGTCCTCATAGTGAAGGTATGATTTTATTTAAAATGGTTTTCCTGAATGAAAGATTTGTGTCAACCTTGTCTGGCTTCTCCACTTCTTGAAGGTATGCAATAAATTAGAAAGTGATAAGGGCCAAAAGGAGCATTCAAAATTTCAGTGGCATTTCTAGGAGCTGCTTGGCATGCCCCAAATTCCTCACAGCGGCTTGCTGGCCAGCCTGCAGGAGGGAGATGGCTGGCTACGTGGCGAGGCACCTACAGGAAACTACATGTTCATCCCTGGGAAACAAACCACAAAAGCCCTTAGGGCATGTCAGATCACCTTGTAATCTCCACAGTCCCCAGGGCAGACAGTATGTGCACCTTCTAGCCCCTGCTCTGACCAAGAGAGCACTGGCAGGGAGGCACCTGTGTAAATGTTAGTGTGTCCCCGAATGGGCCTGAAATGCTGGAGGAGTCTGTGTGACTGGGAAGATTTCCACAGTCCCTGCTGGTGCAGCTTCCCATGAGCAGCACAGCTGTTGGTGAGGCAGTCCCCTGTGGGGAGGTGGGAACATCTCCCAACATTCCCTTGTGCCAGAGAACTGAAGGGATGCAGGTAAGCCAGTTTCTGCAGGACATCAAAGGTGGCTTCTCCCTCAGCATGGAAGTGGCACTGCAGCACCTCCCCGAAGCACAGGGCATCAATGAACCCACCCTTGTGCCTGTAGCATACAGGTCTGATGGAGGCTTTCCCAGGAATTTTCTGGGAGCTAAAGCAATTCCTGGTACTGCATGTGGTGCTGGAGATCACATTCCTGGTAAGAGATAGCATGATGAAAATGTGTTTGAAACCATTTCTTGGATTTTACTGAGTGTGTGTGTGAGGAAATGGCTCTCCTGAGGTCACCAGAAAATCTGGGGCAAAACACAGATTAAGCACCTGGTGTCCCCAGCTCACCACAGATGGACTCTTTCTGCAGTGTGCAGGGTATCGCTGCTCTCCTTTATTGCAGTTGCTTCTCTTTGAATCCCTTTGCAGAAATTCCAGCCTCACTGAAGTATGTCTGGCTGTTATTTAGATATCCCTATTAAATATATAAGTATTTATTTAGATATCCCTATTACATATAGAGCTATGCCTCCAATCCCCCGGGCTGCAGGGACTCTACTAAGAAAATTAAGCATTCCTTACCATTCCACTTCCCTTACCATTGCTTTCTCTCCCAGGACTTTCCTCCTGGGCAATTGCCATCTCCCTATCTAGATGCTAGAGTAAAAAGAGCACGATCCATGTTTGGGAATCCAAGGGGAAATATTAGCAGCCACTAATGAGTAAGTGCAGCACAGGAATGTGCCACAAATTAACAACCAGGGAAACAACCTAAATCTCTATTTAAGTGTAGCTGTTTTTAAAAGGGCTGTTTAGTGACTCGGCTGCAGATGACTGGGAAGTTACAGGTAATCTTTGCAGGACAAGGAGAGGCCATGTTAGGAGGAAACTAGGTGTTTTGCAGCATACAGTGTGTTGTAAAGTGTTAGCATTTTTATTAGTCATATGTGGGCAGATAACTTCACCCACCCTACCAGAATTTACCGTACCAGTGTCATTTCCATATTGTAAGTGTTATGAATCAGGCAATATGTGACATTGATTATCTGCATTTAGCATTGTGCAAACTGACAGAATGATCAACTGTTTACTGAAGTACAGAAGTAATCCCCCAGTTCTCTAAACTATTCTGGAGTTAATCTGTATATGCTATATATAATCAAATCCTGGTTTTGCCCCAAAGTAATATTCTTCCATGGCTGAGAGGTCAGGTTCGATGGAGGTGGTTCTTCTCCTACCACCGTGGGGGATCTTCATCACTAATTCAGCTCTTTGGAGAAATGTTTCTCTATGAAGTCCTAGGAAATTACTTAATGGTTTTAGATTTCTTCATGATGAAATGCTTTGAATTTCAATTTCTCACCTCCTTTGTTCATCCATAACTGGAAACACAAGGTATCTGTCTCACAGTTCAGTGTCATGTGGCCATTTTCAGGAAATGTTTGAAAAAATTATGGAAGAATCTAGGATGTTTGGTCTAAGAAAAAGAGAAGGGAAAACAGGTAGAAAAATACTTTCCATAATGAAGATTTCTCTGCTCACAGTGGCAATCCGAATATTCCCTATGCCCACTGAAAACAGGGCAAGAAAATAATCATCATGCTAATTTTCTGAAAAAAAATTGTCTTGGATAAATATTATTTAAAAATTCCTGATTTTACAGAGTGATGAGTCTTGGACCAACCCAGGAAAGTTTGGACTTTTCCTTTTCCAAAGTTCAGAAGAAGAGTGAGGCAAACTTTGGCCAGGAAGGGCTGAGGAAGACATCCTCAATAGATGCTCTTGAAGTAGGTGATCTGTGATTTTAGGATTCAGGTCATGAGGACTGTCCTAGCAGATGGACAGAGTTACAGGGCTGGAAGAAGCCCTGTATAGTAAAAGCCAGCCATCCCATCCCTCGGGGGATCCTTGGGCAGAAATGGATTTGCTGTGCTCAAAGCAGCAGAGCAGAACAAAAGATTCCCATAGCAGCTTTGGAGAAGAGCTCCCAAGGAATGTGTTTTCTTCCATTTTCAGCCTCTATAGTTCCAGAACTGGGAGTTCCCTCAGTATTTATGCAGAATTCAGCACAAACAGGCCTTTGAACACCACTGAAACAGAAAAATCAAAATGTGATCCTTTCCACCTTGAGAAACAAGCATGTCCCAAACACTCTTATCTCAAAAGCAGAAGTGACAGGCTGTGGAAACACTCCGTCTGGAAATTAATCTTTTGAACAGGAGCTGAGTATGAATAGATTATATACATATTTGTGTTTGTCTGTTTTGAGTTACATGATGCTGTTTTCATCTTCAGCTGAATAAAATTTTAGAATGATTTTTTTTAAAGTCCAGCACATTTGTCAAATTTAGTACCGAAGTAAGTTGCATGAATGCTGATTTTTAGTGAGTATAGTTCCTTACCATAGTAGCCAACTTGGCTTTATTCAGTTGGAGACTGGATAATATCTCCTTTGAGCCAAATCCACCTTAATCAAAGTCTTAATATCAGTAATCCTGTGCCACTAAACCCAGGATTATTTTGTAGTTATGTTGGTTGTATCTGGCAAGATAAAATTATCAGTACCCAAACCCAGTGATTCTGCTTGTTGCCACATCACTGTATATGGACACTACCTATTTTACAACAATAAAATAAAAAATAAAATCTAAAAATTCCCACACAAAGTGACCATGTGCATGCAGGACACAGGTATGTGTTCTGCCATGTCACAGCACTATAAGCAACAGAGGTCACTCTAGGACAGGACAAAACTCCCTTTTGGCATCCACTGGGGCATTCCTGAAGGCAGTTCCTTATCAATTTCCTTCTGGTGTGCTATCAGCTGAAAATTGGTCATGTTTCTATGGTAGCGATGTGAGGAAGGCGTATCCACAAATAAATATTTACAGGAAATATTCCTGTCTGGGAAACAAATGAACACTTGCTCTGGAAATCCTGCTGCACCAGTGACATCCCTGTGGTACTGCTTGGTGACATCAAAACATTCTTCTCTGTGAGAAGCAGTGGACTCTGTTTGCTTGGGGCTGAGAGCACATGCCTTCAGACACATCATTTCTCCCTGGTTTTCCCAAATATCTTTACTAGGAACCCTTTCACAGAGCAGGCCAGCCCTTCTCTCCCCCAAATCCATTAGTTCCTTGTTCACTTGGGGCTTATTCTGGATGTCAGCAAACCCAAAGGTGCTCCAGACACATCCCTTTTCTCCAACCAGCTCTTCTTTCTGTCATCCCTTGGATGCATTTTTGTGGCTCTTTCAGAAGAGGGGCATAACACAAAAGGAGGCTCCACTGAATCACTACACAGCATTTTATTTACCAGCCTTTCCTCCAACATTGCTGCTCTTAGCCCACTTGAGCCTTCCTGTAGCTAAGGGGAATCCAGAGAAAACATGGCTTTAGTCCAAATACTGATTGTCTGCCCCCCTCTGATTAGGAGTTCAGTAATACACCATTGTAACTCAGTGTGAAGAGGTGACCAGAGCCACAAACCATTTTTTTCTGTTGAAATGTAAAGCATACACAGCACAATCATCTGACCCTCATTTTCTTCCATGTAACAAAAGTACATGCCAACATGAAGTATAAGCCAAATACATGACATTCATGCCACAATATAAGTTATTAGGACATAAAATGAAATCTGCATTCTCCACTCTTTGTACTTCAGCAACAAAAGATGTCTGGCAACTCAAGAAGATGGTTATCTTCATATACCATATATCCCCTTCTCCCTGATCTCTTCCCTTGAGTTTGGCACTTACTTAATCATTGAGATCTCTCTTTTTTTTTTTTTTCAAACATGAGCAGCCTTTAGCATGGAAGATATCTGAATGTGGAATCCTACATACAGTAAGTTTCACCTTAAAAAAGAAAAAAAAAGAGTGACATTTTTATGGCTTGTTATATTGGATCAAAATTTGTACAACTATCTGACTTGTATTTGAACTAGCTACATAAAAACTCCTCATTAAGAGAGATGAGTATTTTTTTTTCCTTGCTGACACTGGCTTTCCTCTCTTTAGATAGCAATAGCATCTCATGACCTCAACTTTCTCAGAAGAATTCAAATACGAACATGTTTGGATATGAACCTGAATACTGAAATATGAGTTCAGAAGCACATGTTGTAGATCACTTTGGGTTAAAGAACATAGAAATGTCCCATGTTCTACAAAAAACACAGTCTCACACAAGGAGATGTGTAGTGCTTGATAAGCAGTAGGAACATAGGACTCCGGGGCTCTGCCCTCAATACCCAAAAACACTATAAGCGACCACACATCCACTGGAGGCAATGGTTCATTTCCCAAAACTTGCAATTTATATGCATTAGGCAAAAAATTTCCAAGCAACTCTAGTTTATGGTTGCCCAGTAACATCTCTTGATGTTGTCCAAACTCTTCTTCAAACTCTGCAGTCTTGGTCTTGCATTCCTCACATAGCTCAGGAATATGAGACACCACATCAGAATGATGCTGAGGAGATATTTGGTGCTGGACTTATTGAAATAGCTTTCTCATGTGGATCTGTTTGAGTCAAGGTTAGTGAGGCTTACCTCCTTTCTCGTGGACCTGCTGATGAAGAAGTAAGCCTCCTCTACACCCTGGGGCTGCAGATCATTCACAGCCACCACGTGGTCTCCGTGGTTAAACAAACACCCCAGTCTGTGAGGACCAGTCCACTGAGAAACACTGTGGAGGGCAGACAAGAAAGGAAACATCCAGGATATCCATTCACTGCATTTATGGGGCTGCCCTCTGGAAGTGACACACGCGTTCAATGACTTCATAACTTTTTGATCTGACTCTGATTGAAACCATCACTAATTATTGCACAGCACACTGGATTCTTTAGGCCTTTAAAACAGCATTTGGAATACAAATTCAAGTACACAAAGGATTGCAGAGAGCAGAAGGGATCAGTGAAATGCCAACAAGCACTGCCTGCCCTGTTCTGCCCTGCCTAAACTGCACATGGGTGTCTATAGCTGAACACTTCTGTGCCTGTCACTTACTCCCATCTCTCAAGCACTGTCACAAGACATCCAGACTTACCATATTCGTCCTGCTGCTTCAGTAAGTTTTAGGTAATTGTTAATATCAGCCAGGGGTACGAAAATATCGAATTTCTGCAGCTGCATCTCGTCTGTAACTTGACTGTGAGAGAAAAACATTAGAGACCACAGAATCATAGAACAGCTCAAATTGGAAGGGACCCATAAGGATTATTGACTCTAACTCCCTCCTCCTTGAGACTCCCTAAACCTAAATGCTGTGATCAAGAGCATCATCCAAGTGCCTCTGGGTTGCTGGCAGGCTTGGCAAGATGAAGCCCAGGAACATGTCTGTCCTCTCTGCACCCAGCTGGGGAAGACGCTTACCTGAGCAGTATAGACAAGTGAACCACTGAGAGGGGTAATGAGTTTTGCCTTCTCTGGAGGATTGGCTGCAGGCTGGTGCTGCTTTCTGGGAATTTTGAGTCCTTGTCTGCTTCCAAGTCTCTTGGACACGCACTGTTGTTCTGGCATTTGGGAGGGGGTGGGAGCCCATCACGTCTGCACGTGAGCTGGCATCTCTCATCCAGCAGCTTGCTAAAGAGAAATAATGATAAAAAATCAAGGGGTTTGACAATTCCAGGCACTCTTGCTGTTTGAAGCTGGATCAGGCAGCTCTCAATAAAGCAAAGAATAACAAGTTCTTGTAGAATATCCAGTGGACAAAATACAATCCAAGTAAAATAAACAGCCCTTCTAAAAATGGGCCATAAATCTCAAAACAAACATTTTCAGTACGCAAAAACTATTTATTAAGCCTGGAAACATTTCGGCTAACAGCATGCCTTGACAAAGAAACTGAGTACAGATTGTTGGCCTTGGCTGTACTGAGTTCTGCAGGGATGTAAAGCTGTCCCTTGGGAGATGTGATAACTCAGAACTACTTGAACTCATTTTAGTTTTATTTGATAAGCCTTACATTGCCTGAAGCTGACTCCCCATTGTGCCCCAAACAAGACAAGTTAGTAGCAAAAGCTGCTCTTGGTATATTTTAATTCAGATGGCATAACCTTATGAGGTTTTTATAGTAATTCCCTCTGAGGGCTCCCAAATCACAGACAGGCTTGAATTAATTTATTGGGATTGACTGATTAGTGGGTCTGCATTTCCAGTTGCCTCCCCCCATGTAGCCTAAGATCTGACTGTAGGTGTCAGGCCACAGCCAACAGCTACTGACCTCTCCTCTGGCTCAGGAGGAGCTTTACCCAGCAGGCACAGTTCTCTTCAGTATTCAGTGCTATATTGTGGAGATTGTAATGATTTCTTGCTGCCCTACAACTGTGACACGAAGTTCAGGTCTTTCTTTTTGACTTGGCAAACACTGTACCTTCAAAATACACAGCAACAGAGCCATTCTTTGGATGGTAAAATGAAAGGGAGGACACGTCCTAACTCATAAAACTTCTCAATGGAAAAGTTGGGAGCTAATGCCCCATCTCCACCTTTCTCTTTTAACCTCTATATAATGCTTTAGATAATGCTAGATAATGCAGAGCACCTGTCTGAAATGTTGTTGGACTTTGGCTGCAGTGAGTCAGTAAAGGGGTGAGCTGTTTTGCCATGAAAACCCAGAAAAAGTATGAGTCAACAAAAGCATCATTGTACAGTCAGAGCCTGTGTAAGTGCAGGAGTCTGCAGTGTGAGCCTAAATTTTATGTTGATGAGTTTGAATTTGACTCCAGTGTTACCATGAGTGCTGAAGTTTGTGAACTAAGAACCCAAGAAGGACTCATTTGAACATGATGAGGCCTCTAGATTTCGTTCTGAAAATACCAGAGATGCCAGCTCCATCCCTATTGCTATGCCACTTTTAATTTCCAAAACCTTAATAAAGTTGTTACTTACAGTGATTTCATTGACATATAAATGTTCTCCTTTACTGGGTTGCTCTGCCCTGCATTCTCTTGCACAGAGGCATCAGACTCAGCTGTAGGGTCAGGCTTTGATACTTCAGTAATGCACTGTCAGAACCACACAACAGTATAAGACATTAATGTTACTGTCCTGCCTACAGAAGGAACCCCATTAATTTCCTTATTGTCAGTGCTCATGGTGTTTAAATACATTAGCTATTACAGCCTGGGCTTCCTCAAACCAGTCAGTTCCCAAAAACTGGGAGCTAAAAAGGTGCTTGAAACTTAAAAGTTAATGCTGGAATTATTGGTGCTGCCTGACTGGGACATGACCAGCTATATTCTGAAGTACTACCACCAAAAAAAAAAAAAAGTTGCCTTTTAATTTAAACAGGCTGAAAAAAGAGATTGGTTCTTTGGGTGTGCTTGACTTCGAGTACTTAGATTATATGACCACATCACTATTGACCATTGTTAATGTCCTTTAGTCAGATGTACAGTCTGTGACTTCTGCAGAAAACTGACCATTTACCCTCTCCTGACCACTAATTGCATGGGAAGCCTAGAAAAATTAGCCTCCCAAATTAGGTGTCAAAATTTGTATAAAATTAGCAGCATGATTTCTCCTGCTGCCTTTTTTCACAGTGAAATGTAGATACCAAAATGTACTGCAGTGTTGTAAAAGTACTGTTTTTATGCAGCTTACTGGAGCTTCAACTGAATTACATTTCAAAATATATTACACTACTGTACTGTTACATTCTTTAAATGAAGTTTTGACTTTCAGAAAAAAAAACCACCAACCAACGCTCCAACCCTAACCCATTATACAATAGGCAAAAGCCATTTACAATGAAACAGTCAATTTTGGGAATTTCAACAAAATCAGCAATGTTTTTGTCAAAATACCACTTTGCACCAGGAAGATCCTTTGAATGAGTCTAGAGTATTTTTTTCTCATATAAATGAAAGCTCTATTCCTATTGCTTTATCCGTGTATTCCTTTTGCAAGGCACAAGTGGTTCCTCCTACCAGTTCCTCTTTGGCTCATTAAATGTCTCCTGTGGCCTTGGAGATGTTAACAGACCAGCAGAACCCACAGCTGGTAGACTACCTTTGCTAAAACACTGCTAGGAGTTTGGTAATAATCTTCTTCATCCTTTTGAATGGTTTCCTCTGGATCTGACTGAAGCAGATTTTCCTCGCTTCTTCCCAGAATTTTATCCTGCTGAAAGAATGGGTTTGTATTTATCAGGCAATGTTAAATTTGCAATTTAACAGGCAATCTGTAATTATACAGATTAACATGCATTTTTCCTTTTTGTGGAAAAGTAACAGGATAAGCAAATATTCACAGAAAACATGGCAAGATAGATTTCTCCTTGAAGCAAGATATGCTCAGAGCCAGCCTATTTTAGAAACAAGGCTTCTATATCTGTGCTCCTGCCTGTATTTTCGAAATTCAATGCACACAGAAAAAAAACAGCCTCTGGTATTAGTATTTCTCATAGATGAATGCCAGGCTGTTGCAATTGATTTCATGATCACAACCTGTTATTTTGTTTAAAAACAATTAAAAAAATAATCAGGTGTTTAAAACGCTTTGTGTATAATCTGCATGAATTTTGGGTCAGTGGAAAAGATTTTCTTTTGACATTCAGTTCTGAAATCTTTACATTAGGAAAAAAAAATCTGTAGGAAATCTAGGGGTGAATTGGGATATATTTGTCCCTTTTAAGCAGCTTTTGACTGCTATCAAATAAAGAATAAATTTGGGATTTCCCTGACTAATGAGAAATTTATTATCTCTTACTTCTCTGTGAACAAAAAGATACTGCAGAAGACTGGAGCTCTGGCACAGAATCCTTTTTGTGTCCTGAGTAATATTCTGCCTTCTTAAACACCTGAAACATTGAGGCAATTTGGTAAGCCAAGCCAAGGGGAAATGAATCCTTTCACCAAGTTTACCTTTTCAAGTTGCACAGAGAAATTATTTATTTTTATTTCTCCTTGTTGACTTCACTATAATGAAAAGTATGATAATTAGTATTTAGCTGCTTCCCAGTTCAATTCTCTGAGACATGTTTGTGATGCAACTGCTTTTTATCTCTACACTTACATCCCTGATTTCCATGGTGATCATTTTAATAATTGCTAAATATGCCACAAATATATTACTGTTTTCAAGGTAAAGTAAATTAAACTAATTACTTTCTTACAGGTAAAAAGAAGTAACTGACAATGAATATTAATTAAGGATCATTATTGTATTTTTTTTCCTTATTGGTATAGATGGCATTGAGATCAACTCATGCCATGGAAGTCAGGACAAACTTCAAGTGTCTGTTGAATCATAATATGGATTTACATTGGAGAGAAAGTAGATACGGAGAAAACTTGCTGCAGCAAAAGATAGAAATGACACCTGGAGAACAACTGAGTCATTGTTACCTATAAGCTTCTTAAGGAAAATTCTGTGTTGCCCTTAGAGAGAGGAATCCCTCTTTCAAAAAATCAGGTCTGTAACAGATCCCAGGGATGCCTTGTTGCCTGCAATACAGCAATGCACAGCACAGGGTAATGCAAGGCAGGGCTCCTAATTCTGATGTATTTCAGATGTTGAGAGCTGTGTATCAAAACAGCTGATCCTGAACTGCTCAGTCAGATGAGGTTTGGTGGCTCCAAAGGGTGGAAAAGGAGCCAGGTCCCCAGATGCCTCCAGGGTCCCTGCCAGCATGACTGGACTCACTGACAGGGAGAATCCTGTTTGCATGAGTGACAACTGCTTAGCAAAGAGTTGTCAGGAGATGGGCTGGATGAGGGAACCACCAATGAAAAGCAAAACACATCAGACGTTTAAAATGGGGAGTCACACTGCTAAAAGGGAGTAAATACAAGGGATTAGTTAGGAAGTCAGTTGTCTCCATGTCACTGTCCAGAGATGTTAGCAGATGTCAAACTTATGAGGCAAGAGAAATATTTTTATCTGATGAACAAACGTTGATGTTTCTTGTTCTCTATACAGCAAAGTTATTTTCACACATACCAAAACAGAAACATGAGCTTTGTGCTCTTCCCTCTGCTTCAGGCTAAAAAGCTAAAATCCAAATTCCTTATCTTTCAACCCTCATGGTCAGCCTGTCCTAGCCTGAACAGCTGCATATAATACCTGCTCTCTGAGGCATCATAACTATGAGAAGAATTAATGAATAAGATAGAAAAGGTATGGACAAGGAAGAGACACAAATAAATTCTTGGCATACACCCCGAGCAGGGCTGGCTAAAATCACAGCAAGGGTTAACTCAGTACATTTCAGAGCTCCAACTCACAATTTAATTACTTCAACTTTATAAAGTACTGTGCATCAGCTAAACTATGGTGACTGCCCATGGCATTGCAATGTAGTTTCAACTATTCACTTCTTTCCACTAAATTTAGCTGTATTATCCCATACTTGCTGTCAGCCTATATACAAGGATGGTGATTGCAGCATGTGATTTAACCACCCCGTTAGCTGGGAGAGCAGACAGATTCTTTGCCCTGTATCTCAGCCACTCCAGGTCAATAGTTCAATGCATAAACTGTCTAGAAAGATGGGTTTAAGGTGCAGAGGGGTGTGGTAGAGCCTTGGTCGTGCCTTCTGTCCTCTTGACTGTGCTGCAAAGGCAACAATCCACGGCAGAGGAAAACTGCTGCAGGCACTAGTTCAGGGAACACAGGTCAGAACACTTCACCAGTAATACAAGATAACATTCATCTTTTTATCTTTCCAAATCACTCCCGATAGATATGGCAGTGAAATTACTTGAAGACATATTAATGCTGACAGAAGGTCAGTTCTAAGATGTGCCTCAATTTAACAAGCTCTTGTTCTGTAATTTAGTTACATTGACTCTACTGCTACTGGCAAAGGCTGAAGAAATAAACCATTTAAGAACAACGGTGGCACAGCTGAGGAATGTGCGGGGAGGGACAAATCCTCAACCAGTGAACACGCAGGGCTTTCTTCATCAAGTTTGTGAGAGCTGCCACAAGCTACAGCTGCTGCTCAGAAACTCCGAGGCTCTGACTCCAAAACCCCCAAACAAACACAGCTATTCCAAGCAAGTTTTTAGAAGATCATTTTCTGTGGTAAACAAGAAAACAGACTAAATATTTATAAAACTTTCGTAGTGGAAACCAACTCGATGTGCTAAGGAAAGTAGGTGGATAACCTACAGTCACAGATACCCAGGTGAGATAAAAGCCAGTATTCACTTCTGCAGATGGAACAAGGCAAGAGCTGTTTGATTTGTTCTGCTCACCAGGCTTGGAAAAACTCCTCTTGGTGAGTCACACTGAGCCTGATGGGGGCCAGGATCTGAATAAGGCCTGTTCTTGTCTTCAGAGGAACCATTCTCCTGTACACAAAGGGAAAAAAGCTGACTCCTCATAAAGATACACTGGAGGTGCTTGACCCACATTCAGCTTCTCTTGCTGGGGCATTTGCACAGAGCTTTGTGACTACAGAAACCCAGCAATTTCTTGGCTGCTTTTTCACATGATGCCTGGACTGCAATTGCTGTGGGACAGCAGCGAGTCTTTCCGTCCTTTCTATATAAATATTGAGGGGAATTCTGTAAGGCAGAGAGGAATTGGATCTGAATTCCCCTCTAAGAGCCTAAAAAGAGAGAGAGATAAATAAAAGCACAATCACAAATCAGGAGGAATGTGGCTAGCAGCTGCCAAAACAATCATCACATGCCTCTGCCAAGGCATGTCAAAGCAAATCTTCAGGAATTTACCTCATGTCCACTAACATTTGCCAGACAGTTGAGACAACCAGCGAGTACTGTCTCTCATTGCCTTTTCTTACAATGTGGACTTGCCTCAAAAGTGTTTCCCTTGCGGGGACTCTGTGGTGTCACCATCCAGGTCCTGCTCAGGAACCCCACCAGAACCCACTGAGAAACTCTGAACAATTTTTGATGGGAAAAAAACAACTATACAAAAGAAATGTCACAGTCATTCCCAGGCACAGGCTCATTATTAAGCATGGTTAATTTGTTTACCTTCTGGCAGCTTTGCCTGTCTGGAAAGCTGGTCACATCTATAGAATTCAAGAATAGTGGCAAAGAGGAAGGCCGGCTTCTGACTTCTGGATTTGAAAGATCTTGGTTCTAGAAATAAGGGAAAAGCAGCATAAGAAAACAGGCACCTGTTGGGTGTGGGCTAAAATGTACTGACACATTTCCCTAGAGCAAATTTTATTTCTAATGGCTCAGAGGCATTGCCTGCATGGCATTTTTTCACGTAGACATAAATTTGCTCTGCTTGCATTTTGAACTGGAAGCTGCAGGGATGTGAGTACTTAGTGGTGAGTCTAAACTGGTAGGCCTGGCTGGCTGACAAGGTGCAGAAACCTGGGCCTGAGCTTAAATTACCAGGGCCTCCAGCTGATACATAACATTGACAGACTGATGTAAAGCAACTTGTAAATATATCCAAGATGCCCCCACTAAGTATAACACACAAGTTTTCACTCTGATGCATCAAAGGTGTGGTTCATTGCAGCACAATATCATTCTTCCCCTTATTTCCATATGGCTTACTCTTCAAAGAGATTTCTTCAATGTAGAATCAATCCCAGCGCAGACAAACTGTGCAATGCCTGCTTGATGCATAAAGCCAGGGTACAGGATTTATATGAAAATGAATTTCTGAATAACTGAGGTCAGAGGCAACTTGCAAGGCAAAGATCAGGACAACTCCTTTGCATAGTCTTGTAATGAATAAAAGGAATGCCTTTTTTTCTAAAATACAGTAACATGTCACCTGAGGGCAGCATCCACTTCTTTTGTCCTCCCTGCAGACTGAAGATATCAGAGTGACCCAGTCCTCTATTTCCTGCCTGAAATTGGAAAAAGAGGAATGAAAACTTACTGACAGGTAACACACAAGGGCAATCCTTTTTTCTGCCTACTTCTTCCTGTGGGGCCCAAAACAAAAACTCCTGAGATCAATGGGAAAACCTTGCACCTGCCTTTCAGGAAAGAGTGCTCCTGTGGTCATAGCCAGATGGCAAAGTCTGACTCAGAGAACTAACAAGGCTTGGGAATGCATTTGGGCCATCAAGAGGAGAAACATGCCATGAAAGGACAATTGAAGCTGGTTTTCACGCTAGCAAGTGGATTTAGTTGGATTAAGTCTGGAATGCTTCCCACTGAGTGTGGGCTGTGAGAGCTGCACCCCGGGGGAAGGCGTTGGGTGGCACGCTCAAGTAATGCTCAGGTATGTGTTTTTCTCCTTATCAGAATTTCACACATCAGCTGCTCTCCTGCAAAAAGGCAGAAATTCCCCTGACACGCTCGTGACTGGGAAACTGAAGAGGTGATGCTGGGAACCAGCAGAACAGGATCACTGTGACAAACATCCTCCTCCCTCACCTGACTGAGCTTTGGCTGATCACCTCCACAGAAACAGTTTCTGCCCCTGCTCAGGACTCAATTCCAGCCTGAAAAAGCACGGACTGCAGCAAAGCCCCAGCCACTACTTCCAGGATCTGTTTTTCCTTCAGGAGAGATTTTGCTTTCAGCCTGCTTCCCTCCATTAACAACCTAGTTTTCAGGCAGCATTATTCCCTGAGGTTTATCCACAAGGAGCAGAACCTTTTCTAACTCACAGGAGCTGCTGGGTGAGAAGGCAAAGGTCTCTGCTCTTTCTCGTCCCCTAACCAGCACAGTGAGAAGTGAGGTGCTGCCACTGCCGTCCCCAGTGCCAGCCCTGTGCTCCCACTGCTTTCACATGCTGGCTGCTGTGACTGTGTGGCAGCAGGGAAGGTGAGCTCACCTGTCTGAACCAGCAAAAAATTAAGCCAGCCATGAGCAAGGGGAGGAAATACCATAGAAAAAAAGCTGGTTTCCATCAGATCAGGCAGCTGAGTCGATTCATCCCAGAGCTGTGCCATCAGTAGGGAAGGGAGTGGCTGGGTGCCTGTAGGACCCTGCCTTGGGGCAGCAGCTGAGTGCTACATGAATTTAACAGTGCTGTCAGAGTGCTTTTGCACACCTTGCTGTGCCCACCTGCTGCTCCCAATGAGGTAGAAACATCTGTTTCCAGTGCTGATGGACATCACCTGCTCAGGAAGGCATTTAAACATCTTCCTCACCGTTTCCATGATTTCAGCATTACTTATGCCAGCTTCAATACTTATGATTCTGTGAAAATAACCATATGAAACATCCTACGTAACTCTCCACAGTCACATACAAATGGACACAAACCCATATGTGTGCATGTCCACATTTTACTCTGAGCACAGCAAAATATGATGAGATCTGGAAGGGAAAAGTTAAACATTTTTCCACAGGAAAAAGTGCTAAAGAAAATAAGTGTACACATTCAAAAGAGATGGTCTTTCAATGAAGAAAATCTCCAGGCAAAAACACAAAATTAAGTTTTCAAAGTACCCAGATCTTCATTTCTGGAAAAAGAGGCTTTTGGTTTAATTAAGAATCTTGAAAAGAAACAATAGTAAGAAAAAATTCTTGTGGAAGTTTTTTAACCACTATAAAACAATAGATTTGATTTGAAACTAATTGTATATTAATAGTGTTTTAATGGCAGGGAAGAGGAACAGAAGTACTCTTAATGGATACTTGAAGCAATTGAAGCCCTACTTCCATTAACTTCCAAGAAGCCAAATTAATAACAGTAATAACAACAATAATTATGGTAATAATGTAACCACAGACCGCTGAGCAAGCTGCAATATTTTTGAAAGCTTCACCATGTAAATCCTTTTAATGGAAGAAGCACAACAGCAATGTGGTGAGTGACCTCCACGCCTTACAATTCCAGGAGCCTGGAGTATTAACCTCTAGAATCCACAGGAAAATATTTACATTTCCCATTACATTTTCTGTTTTCCTGGCATATATCTCATACCACCCATGCATGGAAAAGGGTGGTAGCCCACAGCCAGTGACACTCAGTCTTGCTGCAGTGGGCACTGCTGACAGGAAGGAAATGACCAACCCAAACGAACCAAGCAGAGAAATTTCTTGGCAGAGTGAGAGGCAGAGAGCAACCATAATCAGCCCAAAGGGTTCTGAGAAAGTCAGGAGCTCTTTGCACAGCACTGCAAAGCACTTGGTGAAGTTGGGAGTGTGAATGAATGCCCAGCACTGTCCCCACAAGAGGAAAAATGTTCTACTGCAGGAACACAGCTGGTGGGATCGTGGAGCCAAGCCAGGAATCCTGTGGGCAGACACGTCACAACAATCACTCACACAAAAGTAAATTACAATAAAGCAATTCAGGATTTTCATGTCTACGTATATCATGGTTGCACCCAAAGCAAACAAATCCCAAGGGACTCTTTTGTGGACTACAAATTTGGTTTGGGTTTGACTCAAGAACCTCAGTCAGGAACAAGTGCTTGCACAATGAATGGCCATTGAAGAGTGCTGATATGTGAATTAAAATAAAAAAGATGATGCATTTGAGCTACATACTGATCAACAGCTATGGAGCCTTTTACGTGTTGGCCTTTTAGATACTTCAGGATGTAATTCCCTGTGCTGGTTTTGGACAGGATGAAAAGACGCCTTTTCCAGGAATTCTGTCAAAGAGAAAGCAATTCGTCTCTCATTAAATTTCAGGATAGCAGATATGAGGGATTGCTGAAAATGACTAATCTGTGCTAGTATACCTGTGAGCTGAAAAGTTGAAGAGGTGGTGATTTGATGAGGAATCCATGCTTGCAGACTCCACCTTCAGGGCAAAATGTATTTTGAATTCTCACTAATCAAAGAGAAATGAACAGCACCATTACTTAATTTGCTTCCAATTAATCTCTTTTAAAAGACCTGTTTGGACTGGAAATTGTTGCTTAGCACTGGGTTTCAGTGCTTAATTGGCCATAAGACAAACACAAATCAAGGCTATAAAATACAGAGCCAGGCCCTGCTTCCCTGATGTTAATGCTGACAACTGGCCCAAAATGTAAAGTACTGGTAGTGAAAATGTAGGGGCTCAGAAGATGTCATGAGCTGCTGTCTTATTTTACTGATCTTATTTAACTTTTGGGGTCTGGTCTTATTCAGTTTCATAATTAGTGATCTGAAATGCACCCCTAAAGAAATTAATTGATGGAATTCAATTATCTAAGGATAGATCATTTCACAACTTTACTACTGACAAATTTTAGCACAAGAAATTTTGTACCTGCAGAATTTCTTTTACTTGTAGAAGCCATCCTGGTTGTTTCTTCCACCCAGATAACAAAAAGAGCAAAAATGTTGAAGCTAATTCCTTTCAGTTTGCTTGCTGCTGAGCAGCATTTTACTGCTGTTGAGAAAATAACAACATCCTTACAATTGTTAATTTTCATACTGATGATCAAAATACATTAAATGGCTATAATAATGATTAATTTAAGAATTTTAATAAATCATTTATATAAAATTAAATTATACACTATATGCAATATTTGTTCTTTTATAATACAATCACAAAATTACAAATAACAGATATTACCCATTTTTTTAGGCCAAAAAGATGATTTGCTTAGAAGTGATGAGAGCTGCCAAGAGAACTTCATTTGGCCCTTTCTTTACACTAGTCACAACATGTGTAACCTAGGAATACTGCACCCATGCGTGTTTCTGACACTGCTTTGCCAGTATGATCATTCCTGCATAAAATCAGCATTCCTTGGCCTAAAGAGTTTAAAATATATACAGAAAATACAGGTAAAATACCATGGCAATTTAAATAATTTGCAAGTTTTCCGTATTAATGCAATGCCTTTTCAAAAGTTTCCCTTTGCCTTACTTTAAAACTCTCATTCCCTGCAAAATCAGCTCTTGGCTGGAAGTTGTTTTACCTACAAGGAGGTGACACAGACCCTCTTGTGCCAGCTGAGGGCACAGAGCCTCTCCTGGGAAAACCTGAAGGATTTTAAGTGCTGTTCCCTGGTTCTTTGCAGAGAACCCTGGCTGCAGTGAGAGATTCAAGGGCTTCCCTCTGTTTCTTCAGCGATTTACTCCATGGTGCCCAAAGTTATGATGGGACAGTGAGGAGCAGGGGGGTCAGGAGTGGGGTGGGTTACACACAGAATGTTGCCCCTGAGACACAGCTAAAGCTACAGACTTCCATTCCTCCTGTTCCAGGCTGTAAATGGGAATGACCCACTGCAAACTTAGGTCTGTCAGAGGTTTCTGCTCATTTCTGCCTGTTTTTTTTTTTTAAATTTTTTTTTCAGGGAAACCTTTGCAATTTTTGCTGCTTGGGGAGAAAGATTTGTTGTACAAATGCCATGATAAACTGTTATCAAATTTTCTTCTAGAGTTTTCATCTGTTGCCTACCAGAAAAATAAAAGGACAAAAAAGCAATTCCCAAAACTAATGACTGTACACAAAGTCAATAGCAGGGGCACACACCTGAGGTTGCAATGAAAGGCAATGTATTGTTCTGTTCAATGTGACTGACAGTCACCTCAACTGGCGAACGATGCAATTACTACAGAACAATGCTCCAAGAGTTTCTGACAGGATAAAAGTCTCTTCTGGATGTCAGTAAAAGTCAAGATTTGCATTTGGGAAGACAAATGCCTGTGAGATTAGTTGTGCTATCTCACTCTGCCTTTTGGGAAAGTTTTTAATTGTTACATTTAACTGTCTTTTCAACAGAAAGCAACATTGTAAACAGGTTATGTCTAATTCAAAATAGAAAATGCCAATTCCATTATTAAAACCCCTTAGATTTTTGTATGCCAGGCATTAAGGGATTTGATTGCTTCAAACCTTTTGAAATGCAATGAGACACTTCAGTCAAAACGCAAATAAAATGCCTCAAATCATTATGATGAAAGCTATTATAAAACTTCAAAAATTTCCAAGATAAGGAAAACAAACTGTGTTAATACTTACAAGCAAAATGTCTTCATGGAAAAGAAGGTTTTAGAGAAGTACACCTTCAAGTAAATCCAGATTCCCTGTATTGCCTCCTGCAGCAACACACGATGTGTCCTTGTCCTGCATTGAGACTGCCCTCTTATAGTCCATGTATAAACACAAACACCCTGAAATATGACCCACAAGGAAATTCCTCTTTCTGCACGGGAAGCAAACTAAAGACTGCTCTGGAAAGGGGAAATCCAGAAGATTAATATTCACTTAGAAGCAATGAAAAATATGCACGTTTGAGGCAGTGATAAATGTCCCTAAACAGAAAAAAGCCTGGAGCCGGCGTGGTTTTGTTAGTTCAGCTTTCTGAGTCCCTTCATTTCCTGAGCTTCTAAAGCATAGTATCCACCCATAGATGGAATATAAAGCAACATTAAGAACCCTAAAAGATCATGAAAGCACCATAAATTACAACCGATTTCAGATTTAAGCAGCATTTAGTTAAATATACAATGGTGAAGCTGGCCCTGGTAAACCAGGAATATCCTTAATGCCAGAAAATAGCTTAAGATGAAGCTACTTGGCAGAAGCAACAGGGAGAACACCTACACTGCTAGAGCACTGTACAATTTACTATATAAAGAGCCAGATTAAGCACTGATAGATCACGTTATTTCCAATAAAATACTTCCATTAGCTTTGGTTTACTCCAGGAGAGGACGTGGCCTGTCCATCACAAGCCACCCAATGCCAAATTACTTTTCTCATCTACCTTTCCACTGACACTGTAAACCTCCTGAAAAGATGCCAGAGACCACCTGCATTCTTTAAAGTGAAAGGGACTGGGGTATATCTTGGTTGCTTTTTACTTTACCAGACTGAGTGACAAACATGCAGATATACAAAGGAAATTTTAAGAAAAAGGTCTTTATTGATGTAATGCTCAATACGTCCATAAAGCACCATTTATTTAATTCAAACAACAGTAAATCTGACTTATGAAAAAAATATATGTCTTACTATGTCACAGTATTTGTAAGAAAATAAACTTGAAAATTTAGTAACTTGCTTTAATACCATGCACTTATTTTCTCAGACTGCAAGGAGTATAGAGTACATTAACTGGGAAAAGGGGGAACAACTAATTCTTTATCAGTTTAACCGAATCATTAAATTTACTATTTTACCTAGCAATCAACTAAAGTGAACATAAAAAGTAAAAATATAAACATCACAAACATAACTCTAAAACACAAAATCAAGACAGTACAGTAACTAAGAAGGCACTTCTGGTTTCTGGTTCAAGTAAGCATTTCCAGTTTTGGCACAACTCACAACCAAAAGTTAAATCTAAACATACATTTGTTACTGAAACATAGAATTCTATCTTTTCAACATTAAATTTTAACCTCTTATAATAAAGCCTTGTCATTAACTTTCGAATGGTTCAAAAGTTCTGAACCAACAAGCAGACATTTTTATTTCTTCAAGCAGAACAGCAATACCATCATTTCAGGTTGTTCTCTTAGTCAATTGTCATTTGTAAGGCAAAATATCTTCAGAATGGCACTTTAATATGGTATCATCCAAGTAAAATTTTCCAATCTTCTACAAAGATTTTAATTTTGATTGTTCTCTTTGTTACATTTCCATACTGTTCAGGTAAATAATCTAAAAATATTGATTTTTTTTTTTAGACATTCATCTTATGCTAGAATGATGACTAAGTAAACTGACTTCCAGACTGAGCACAGAGCAACCATTAGTCTTCATTAATAATTTTCATTAAAAGGAAATTATTATGTTAGACTAAGAAACACCCTTTTAAATAGCTACAAACTGTTTAATTACTGGACATATCCATAATATGATGGTCTTTTGGAAATTTCCAGGGAGGTTATGGTTCCATGAGCTAGCAAGGAAACAAGGAGTCTCAAGATTTTTTGGTTGTATTCTTAATTTACAATCTGCTTTCTGGGAAAAAAACTTTAAGGCTCAGGTAGCTGACTCATAACATCTTCAGCAGCCATAAATCGTGATGGCCACACTAAGGGAAACTAAGATACAATAATTAGTAATAGCTATCAGGCTGGCCCACAGCTTCTTTAAAATATTGCATATTGTCCATCCATCAGCTTACACAACATAAAAATCTAGTGTCGTTGCACTTCGGTTACTAAAAATGTGTTACTCCTGTTTTCAACCGCATCTCCACCCAAAACCATACCCTGACCTTTCACCACGGGCTGCATTAAGATGCTCTTTCAGAAGTAAAGTTCCTTGGTGAGCATGGAGACCACGCAGGGAATCTGCTTCTTCTCACTGAAGCGGGGATCGTCGGACTGCGACTCGAAATTCGTGGCCACCACGTAGTTGACCCGAGTGAGGATCTGCATGATCTCAAGCTGCTTTCCATACTCATTTAGCACAGAGCACAAGGACTGCACAAACCAGGAGCCTCTTCCAGGATTTCTCCAGGAGTAATAACCTGAGAGGAGAGACAAGGAAGAAGATATATGGAGTTATTTTTGCTCGTTCATGTGAAAGATTCTGGGCCAAGATTAAAAATGCACACACAGAAAGCTGAACTTTTAACAGTTGTGTCACATATTATCAACTTCATTAAAGTTGATAATAATGTATATGAACTCTCCAAACCCCACAGTGCTGAAGTACCACTCTACATTTTGGCATTTGGGAATCTGCAAAAAGTTAAATTACACAGGTTTCCTTTCTGAGAATAAGTTTTGTACTGCAACTATTCCTCTTCCTGCCTTCATCACACATCCAACACAGCAGGACATGGGAGGGCAGGATTCCCAGAAAACAGTAGTGCCTTTTCCATCTGTAATCTCCCTTCCCCTCTACAACCAGTGTAGAGGGGAACACCAGGCCTTTGTGTTTTGTCCATCAGTGTACAATGTCTCAGCAGCTGGGGTCCATCTCCAGTCCAGTCACTATGGATGGTGAGTTTTCAGGATTCTACCCCCATCCTGACCCTCTTTTCCTTACCTGGCACCGTGGAATAAGCAAACAGAAAATCTGCTTCTACTGGGATTTTGTATCTCGGGTTGGCATCTGTCTCCAGGGTGTCATTGGCAGGTCCAGAGTCAGTTTGTATACCTTCATCAAATTCAGAGCCTCTGCAGGCCTGAAAGCAGAGAATACAAATAGAATGTTTCCAACAAGCAGAAACAAGGTGTTAGAATAATTAGTATTCATCAAAAGTTTTAAATGGATTAAGTTCTAGAGCAGTACTTTGCATGTATTAAAAGCAGAGATGCAGTTCTAGGGGATATCTAATTGTTCAGTGATAAAGTTACCCTTTCAAAAATATACATCCATGAAGAGGTATACAATATGAATATATGAATATGAATATATGAAGTATAAACTTCATGTTTACAAGCAGAAGGGAGGCAAAGGTGAAGAGGCTGTGCATCTCAGTTGTTTGTCAACAAATGCCACGTCAGCACTGGCTTATTCTACCCATGATTAATTTTACCAGCCCAGAGTCATTCTCAGCAATCAATTATTACATAATGCTGTGTGCAGGGTGATTTCTGGACAATTTCTTGACAGTGGACTCCATAGGTGGAGACTCTACAGTGTGGGCAACCTGTTCTAGTGTTTGACCACCCATTACAATATATTATTGTGTTGTTAATACTTTTCCATTTATCCCTTTGATTCTTAATTTTCTCTTAACTTGGGTTTAACTAAAGGGTACACTGGGAGAATGGTCTGGGTGGGTAATTTTCAGATTTTGATCAGTAGCTCTGACTGACAGCTCTTGCAAAGAACAAGTCTGTCTGGCTTATATATCAGAGCTGGTTACCTTTATTAAGAGTTTAAATTTTAATTCCTAATTTTAAAGTGTATAAAATAACAATTTCAAAAGTATAATTAGAAGAAAAATCATTTTAGTAGTATGAAGAGTCTAAAACAGTTTTTACTTTGAGGACGAGGATTAATTGATGGAATAGCCTAGGGAAAACCACATCTGCTGCAACTCTTATATGTAAATAATACTATGAATTATGTAAAAATGAGACTTCAGACCCATGATATGTCAGTTAATGCTGTTTGAAACAGTTGTCTTTAAAAGTTTAACTAATATTCAATTAATTACATGTTAATTTAAAAATGCAATATAAGTTTTTAGGCTAATGAGGAAAAGATAAGTATTTCTTTTAGCAGTAATTTGTAGATGCAGCCTTAATTCAAAGGGAACTGGACGGTACTATTACTATTGAAAATCACGTACCATCCTTAGCTCTGTCTGCACACAAGTGGGCTTTATCTTTCCCCTTTGAAGTTCATATATTACCAAGAGAAACCATGTACAAAATTACAATTATAATATTCTTTATACCTGTGAATCTCATATATAAATTATCTTTTTAAAACAAACAATATTTTTACCCCTAGATGATTTCTCTCAACACATTTTTTCACAAGACCTCAGCAACATTCAGTAAGTCAGGCTACAGGGCTTTTCTAGGACAGACAACCAACAGAGCACGTTTCCCCTGCTGCAGCAATAGGACATTGTATTTACCTTAGGGCTATTACCTGAATGAAAAACAGTTTGGGTTTGCCTATGAGGCTTTTACACTTGTCTCCTCTGAACAGGGCAGTCAGACTCTTGATAGCCATGGGTCCATCCGTGCCATAGATGAGCCCTTCTTCCCCATGGCTTAGGAGGATACAGGCGAAACAGGCAGCATCACTGTGGTTCTCCTCAGCAGCTGCAAGGCAAACACTTCTGAGCCAAAAGGAATCTACATTTTCAATGGAAATTACATTTGGCAAATATATGTATTTTTTGAGGCTAAATATACACTGGGCTACTATTGTCAGGCATAGGAAGGAGTGGATCATCTTTTACAATGTGATAAGTACCTCGAGTAAATGGATGCAGCCTTCACTTGACTCTGAGTTTAGCCCACTGGAATCAGCAGGCTGAGCTCCTTATCTAACATGACAAGGCTCTTCACCTATTACACAGGACAAGTGCCTCACAAGAGCACCGTGCATTTCTGAATTGATGTTGGGGGATGAGGTGGGGAATTAAGCCCAGTCCATTCAGAAAACAAATCCTTCCATACAGAAAATTGTATGTGCAGGGCCTCAGCAATCTGCTCCACTTTAACCTGCTGTGAGCAGGGAGTACATGCAGTGACTTCCAAAGGTCTGTTCCCTTCTAAATTATTCTACGATTCTGAATTTTTACCTTCTTTCAGTAACTTTTCCATATCATCACGGCTTCGGTCATGGTATATATGAACCTCAAATCCCAAGTTTTTAAAACTCTTAGCAAGATCTCCAGCATCTTTGTCGGTGCCGTTGCGTGTGCCCATTCCTGCCGGAAAACAAACATGGGTGACTGCACCTTACCCCACTCAAAATGATTCACCAGTTCAAAGGCAAACGTTTAAGTTTGTAATTGATAAACTGAAACAATGTCTCGGTGACATGTTTTTAAAACAGCAGCACTGAGAACAAATGGTGAGATTTTAAAAATAATGCAACGTTCAGTGTTAACGTATATCTTATCCTGAAAAATGCTGGTGTGCCCTCAGCACCTTGAAAAACATCTCTAAGGATGATCCATCTCCTTTTGCTTCTGCAGTGCAACACAAGCACCCCATGGAAAACCTGCTGAAAAGTGTCCCTGTTACACCAGCAACTGGAACTGATTCAAAACCAACTTACTGCATTTGCCAAGTGTACAGGAAAAATCCTACCTGATTATAACATGGGTATTTGTCTACCTGGAAACCATATGCGGTCTGGAAAGTTAAATGCAGGAGTGTGAACAGAGCACACCTACAGCTATTAGCTTTTGCAGCTTATAGCTCTAGCTCAGGGACAGAAAATTTATAACATGGGTTGCAGATGCCCAAGTTCAAATTTTAACAACATAGTTTTAAACTCTGGAAGAAAGGTTTAGTTTGAAGTTGGTAGAGCAAGGAGACATGGTCTTTGAGACATATACTGAAAAGGTGTTGAAAAGAGCCACTCTAACATAAGTGTTAGAGAACAGGAAAAGTTTTAGGAACAACTATTTATCAAAAAAGATAAAAAACACTCATTAAAATTCCATGTCCTAAAAATAGAATACTTATTGATCAAAGAGAGTATAAAAATTCTGTGGTCTGTAATGGGTGCCATCAAAGAAAGAACATTACCTGTTTTGTCTTCAAAGTTTTTGTTGTTTATAATAATACATTTGCCAACTTTCTTGTAATCCATATTATACTGGAATGTGGGTGTAACAATTCGGTATTGATTACTGAGAGAGGGCTTTGGCTGCTCTTCTTCTCCATTCTTCTTTTTTCTAGGTGAACCAAATGAAATTATTGTTAGTGACCAGTCACATGCATGGCCTATTTACCGTAATTCAAACCCTGCAGCCCTGCCCAACGTTTCTCCTTCCCTAATATTTGTTTTCTTCATTTACATTTCGAATCGAGGCATAAAGATCTTGTGATTTCCATGAAGTGATTATTGTGTGTGGATGGATTCTGACGAGGTGAAATAACTCTGGAGTGAACTGTAGCCAACAGCAGGACACACAGATTCTGACCCAGAGATAAAACTAACAGCCCACATGAAGTGAGGCTAGCAGGAAACTTTTGTAAACTGCTTCTGGACGTATTTTACTTTTATAAGTATACTTTATACTTTTTTTATACTTTATATATTTCTTTATTAGTAATTAATGTAAGAACTGACAGATTTCCCTTAATAGATATTCCAGGAAGATGAAGATATGCAGTTTACCCAACTGTGTGATGAGATTTGTTTACTGAATCAACATCATCCCTAAATTCTGTGCTGATTAATACTAAGCAGTAGGTAGTTTATACTGATAAAGGTTATAGATGTGAACAAGGCACGTGTTAATTTGGCCTGCCAAACAGCAGTCTGAACCTATGCAAAAACCCAAGCATATTTCAATGTACTCACTGATACCTGAACTTCATGTCAAATAAAACCTAAGAAAAAACCAAACTATTCTAATAGTTATGTTATTGGGCTATATGAATAAATCTTCTCTGATTATATCACCGTGTACTGATCTTTCTGCTATGTACAGGAGTTTTACATTGAATTAGAAAGAGATGCCAAGGGACAGCATTGGAGGGGGGATGGCACAGACATTACTCACAGATTTAATTTAAACAAAATATTAACACCAAATCAGTTACAGCCAGCACGAACCCCTGATGTACCAGTGTGAGGAACTCAGCAGTACTTGCTTTTAGAGGTGGACTTTTTGCTCCAAGCCAGTGGCTTCAGGTGTGGTTAAGATTTCCTCAAGCAGAACTGAAGCCAGGAAGAGGCTATAAGAAGTCTGATTCAAGCTCAGAATTATAAACAAGCTTCAGAGCTGTCCCACTTAAAAACAATGCTCAGGAAAGGGCAGAAGATGTTATGGGCACCTCTCTTGTTTGTTCCAGCATGCAGCTTCCAATAGTATTTATTGCTGATGTCTGAGAGGAAAACAAACCACTTTCACAGCACAAAGAACTGTATAATACAGTTTGGTTATAATAAAATTAGATTTTTCCTGTAATTTAAATTAATTTAAGTACTTTCACAATTCTCAGTCTGAGATCTTTCTAAAGAATTATTAATTTATTTTCTTCAATAGTAACCTGTGGCCAAGAGATTGCTATGAATTGATTAAATGTTTTTTAGGTAATCTATTTTCTTACTTTCCTGATTTAACAATGGTTGTCTTTTAGCATTAAGTGTCCTCTTTTTTATTACTAAAGGACAAGACTAATTGGAATCTATAATAAACCTTCTTTAAATGATTCATCATGTATAAATGCTACTGCAATTCAATTTCAAAACAGCTTCTTATCTTTGAGTGCCGTCACGTTCTATTCTAAAGGGCCAGATTAAATAGCTGCACCTGGCAGGTTTTCATCATGCTTTTTACATGTGACCATCTTAATGTCATGTCCTCCTTCAGACTTCCCTTAGAGACTAAAAAACAAGATGTTGAACAGTATTTACTTGAGGATTATGTCTGGAAGTACAGGGGTTTTTTTCCTGACAAATTGCAAGTGTGGATATTCTCCTTGCATATGCTTCTTGAGAGCTCTGGAAGCAATAATTAAATATGCTTTGCTTCAAGAAAAAGTCTAAACCAGGTCTTAACAAATTATTTTAAAGAATTATTCAGAGCTGTATGATGCTGATATTACATTTGACTTTCAAAGAGATCTTGGATTCTTATTTTAACCTAAAATTTTCCCTGGTCCTCCATCAACAGACAGTTCTTTGTCAAAGAGAGAAAAAGAAATTTCAGAACAACAAATAACAGCTCAGGTCCACGAATAGGCATTTCCTCAGCCCAAAGATTCCAGTTTCTACAGATTTATCTGGCTTCAGTGCTTTCCTGAAAAAGTTGTTCAAACAACAGTGGCTGTTACAGGCAATAGGATATTTCCAAGGGGATTGTGCACACATTTCTGTTTATGTCCAACCCATGAACAGCTGTCAACACCCAGGGATGGACGCATTTGAACAAGATCATTTTTGCACTGTCTGCTCTTCTAAAATGCTGGAAGTGAGCCAACTCTAGCCCAGAAATCAGGCAGCCACGTTACCCCACAAAAAGCCTCACTGAAAATAGCAGCAAAGGGTTAAGTGGCAAAGTAATGTAGCCACGCAACTTCTCTGAAACCACTTCACTCCCAAGTTCAATAGTTTGCACTCATTCATGCAGAAATACTCGTGAGTTTAAGGGATGTCATTCCTGCTGCTGGAATTCTCAAAAGCAGCCAGAAACTCTGTGCCAGTCGATGGCAAATGCCACAGACAAGTCTTGGCAGCACATTTCCCCATTCCTTTACAGAGGACACTATGGTTTTATTCTAATGATTCCTCCCAAGCTGAACAGGTTAATGAGATACTAAAAAAACCACAGCATGGCTACACCTACCACTTCTTTACCGGCAGACAATAAAAAGTTCCAAAAATCTTTTGGCATCAGTCCAAACTGAATGAATAAGGGAGCAAAGGCTGTGGATTATACTTAGACCTGCAGTCCAGAGAGAAATTATTTTTTTGAAGATTCTGGTTCCTGTGCCAATATAGCACAATATGGGAACTGCCTGAATGGACTACACTGACAGTATAATGTCCAACTTTTCAGATTCAACAAGTTAAATCAGACCTTGTAATGAAAACTAATAAAGTTATAAGTAATAATCAGGCCTTAACTGCCACTGACAGGACCGAAAGCCTACACCTCTTTTTCTGAACTTTGAACTGGACACCTGCTAATATAAATGTTTATTGCCGTTCTTACTAAGCTTTCTAATTGCTGTATTTTCCAGAAGGGTTTCCACAGATTAGTTGTATGCTGTTATAAAATGTTTTAAACTATGTGCCCTCTGCTTGATTTCCTTCTGCTTCTCTGACATCAAATGTCTTTAATTTCCTTTTTTTTGGGATTCAAACTTGTCTGGACTAAAGAGAAAGTTTAATTTCATGACTGTTTACTCATCCTTCAGGTCTTAATTACAGCTGTGCCAATATTCCTCACTCCATTAGTGGTCACTGATCCTTCCCTTACACAGGAATATTCTCCCTATTATTGCTATCACGTATTTCACGTTCTCTCCCTTTGGTCAAAGGTTCAGCAAAACTGAAACTCCACCCTGGCACTCTCATACAGCTTGTATATTTTCACCCTCACTGTGTCTCTAAATCCAGGCCTTAGGCTTGCCAACAGCATATCTGGGAATGTGATTTCATCAAGTCCAGACTCTGAGAAAATCATTATTATCAACTTCTCACTTATCAAATATAAAACTAAAGTTATCTTTTATATTTATCATTTTGTTACTGAACTTTTAAATAGTAGTAGTCAAGTGTTTCATCAGCATGAGTGGCTAAAATTCTGTCAAAGTCAATGGAGATACCTCACTCGCATGAATAGTGGACTTGATCATCTAAAGGACTGCTACTTATAAAAACAAACCTTTTTTCTTATACTTGGAATAAATTATTGTTTCAATGTGGTTCAAGATTTAAGAATAAAAATATAATTGACAACATTTAACAATACCTAAAGATTATTTAGAAAAAATAAAGCAGTGTCTCTTAGCAGCTGTGATTTTCTCTCCTTTGACTTCCTTTCCACTGGTACCTTCCTCAATTCCTGCTGCTACCATATATTAGTGCGACAAACCAACATATAAAAATCCATGTGCAGGACAAAGGCTTCCTTGAGCATTGTCTTTATTCATTTAATATTCATCTGCTCCTCTGCCTGGCTATTTAAGTGACTGTTATTTTCCAGGGACAGTAATTCCAAATAAACTTTAAAAATTATATTACAGAGGGATATACAGGTTTTGAAAAAAGCTATAGACTCCTTCTTTCCCAGGAAAATTAGGGCCTTTTGTTGCTGGACTGAAAAATGTAAGCAGATAAAAATAATTCTACAATTCTATACTATTTAATTTAAGGGAGCTGACATTCAGAGTTGGGTGGAAAAGGCCACACTGATTCCATTAACTTCTATTTGAAGTAAACCCACAAAAGGAGAGAACTGTGTCTTACTCTGCTTTGTACAGTTCAGTAAACTTCACCTTTCCTTCATAAGGAATATCTCAAAACATTAAGACAGTTTTACTCTGGCTTCCTCCTTTTATACAACGTGCAATATAATTTTTGAATAACTGATAACAAGTTTCTGTCAAAAAGAAAATTTGCCCTTAAAAACATGGTGTCTTTGCAAAACACATCACTTCAGGATTGCTTCTAGAGTCCAAATGCTTTTTTTTGCATTGGTGAATATTTTTATTCTAGTTTCTGTCACATTCTCAGCCTTTCTGATGAGTCTACCTCCAACTCCTGTCTACAGGGTGTGGACAGTACAAATATCCTCAGGCAATCCATCAATGCCCACCAGAACTTTCACACACTTAAGTGTTGTGGGATGCAAGGTGTCTTAAATTGCAATGCTCTTTAATCTATTACAGACAACTGAGATGTTTCCCTTAGGACTTTTGACATGTGGGGACCTCTTTACAGGCTTCATTTGAAAAAGTTTCCCATTAAGTTACAATATTGTGGAGTGCAGGGGACAATGCATTAGTTCTAAGGCCTCTAAAGAAACTTACATAGCCCATATTGCTGATTTATTTTTATGAAGTTTGTGTGGTTTTATGTTGATCTTTCAGTCTAAAACCCCCACTCCTTCCATTGCTGCATGAACAGTAATAACTGTGTTTGTGACTACTGTTCATCACAAATGTTGTTTGCTCTCCCGGGGAAAAATCGTGGACTGGACTTATTTATTTTAAAAGATAGTGAAAGGATAGACAGAAAACAATGAAAATGGAAATAATACCGTGTTTGAATTCACAAGGCATCCCTAAGTTAAGTGTAGTAAAATTGAGTGTGCTGAAGATCAATTTAGAGTTATTAATAATAATTTTTTAAAAAAAGAACAGGAAACAGAATTTATATATTAGCCAAAACAAGGTTCAATATTCTGTTCTATGTTTCTGCCTTAGCCTCAACAATTAGTGGTCTGATGTGGGCTCCAGAACTCAAGTTCGATCCTTTCTGATGATCACGCATTAAGATCTTTTATTTTCATATAACCTTCTCTTCAAACCACTTAATACTTTTATTCAGCTTTACTACCTTTATCCAGTCTAATTTCACTGTATTTAATACACCTCTATTTGCTGTACACTCTCCCCACTTAGAATTTTTTTAATCTTGAACCCTGTTGTCAATATCAAGCAAAAGACACTTGTTAAACCTGACTAGAGCTTTTTAGATCTTCAGTTTTCTAAGCCAGACTCTTTGTTCTTTGTCAGATCTGTTTTGGTAGTGTCACACAGATTTAGAACTCCATGCAAATAACAGATTATCCTGTTGCCTTTTTCCATTAATATTGCATCAGGTTGGTAGAACAGCAACATTTCTGGACAAGAAGAATGTGTCACTACTTGAACTGTCTTTTATAAAAACGAATATTCCTTTACTGTTACAAATCAGAAAGCATAAATTATATGGGATAAAGACTAAACCACAAGGTCTAGACCAAATAGCAAAACTGTATTTCAGTCTATTTGAAAGTGCAATTCAGGCTTGCAAATTATGTGCTAGTAGAGAAACTGAAATAAAAAAATCCCTTAACAATTGAAACAAAAGTCTCCTGAGAGAAAAGGGGCAATACTAACTCCATAGGAGGAAGTTCAAGTAAGCATTGCATACTTTCAATTTCCCTCCTAGCAAGCATTAGCAAAGGACTGCTGACTCTGATGGATGAGCACCAACAAAATCACCAGTTCTTAGCAGGTTATTTTAAAATAGATTCCAGATAGATGTCAAAAGAAAACTGAAAAAAACTCTAATAATTAAGTCAGGATATCTTCCACACAATAGAAAGTCTTCATTTAGCAGAGAGAAGAAAAGCAGTCCTACAAAACTGCACATAGAAATTCCCAGAAAAAAACATTTAAACATTATTTCACCTACATTGTTTACCACAGCACACAGGTGTCTTACACAAAATACGTGGAAACTGACAGCTGCAATTTAGAACAGCAAACATTAACAACGCAATATCCCACACAAACACACACACACACACACACACACACACACACACACACACACACACACAAAACCCAAAACATGTTCCTAGATTTCCGTTCCCTGTCCAGATCTTGTTTCATCTATTAAAGAAATTTAAAATTTCAGTGAAACAGGCTAAACTGATAATACTGGAGCCTGAAGTTCATATTTACTGACGACATATAAAGACTGTGTGCTGCCCTTGCCTATTTATATATTGCTTTGTTGAAATGTCTACACTTTGAAAGTCATTTTTGGGAATGGGTGGAATAAGGGGAAATGGCCAGAGTGCTTCCTGGAACACCAGAGTCCCTGATGAACACACTCCACATTCCTCCTGGGAGCAACAGGACTGCTCAGGCAATAAAATAATCACTGCAAATGTTCTCAAGAACAGGGCCGAAGGAATTAATTAGCCTTCAGTTTCTTTTTGAACTGCCAATTACTTCATGACTTCTTAAGGGCATCTTTGGAGTCAGATTGTCAGCTGACTAAACAAAGCCAGTTTGAAAGTCAACAGAGGCAAAGCCTTTTCCTAGAATGGACCTGAAGTTAGGAAACTACCAGGACAATACTCCTGTTCATTTAGAAACTCATGTCACAGGCCCTTCAAATAATTGTAAACACAGTAATTTTGAACAGAAAATATTGCTGTAACAGTATCAACAGAAAGGAGTTAGGTAAACAATGAGATTATTTCCTTAAACTTATCAAGATAATACTAGAGCTGGGAAGGACCTAAAGCTATCATTAAAAAAATTCTTTCCAAGTCTGGAGTGAGTTCATTCATCCACAAAACCAATATCATACTAAAAACGTACTTTTGTTCTTGTTATGACATATGTAACAGTACTGTAACAGATCTCACAGAAAATTTGCAAAATAAACCACTTCAATTTATTTAAAGAAATCCTGGCATTTCCTAAATTTCCTAATATCACATCTGAGAGTAGAACACAGAATAAAATATATTTATTAACACCATATGCTAGCTATGCTTTGCCCAATTAACTTGATAAAAGGTATTAAACAAACCAAAATGAGTCGTGCTTCCGCTGTTGAATAACTTCAGAAAGTAACTCTGTATCTCTTGGTCTTAGTTTTTCCATTACAAAATAAAGACAAAACCAACTTATTTTATAAAGCAACTGCAGATCACGAGGCTTCTTTCCAGGGAGAGGGTGGTGCAGAAACTGATGCCTCATGTTCTAACCGAGTCCCAGTGGACACACACAGCCCCGTGCTCTGGGATGACCCTGCTCGAGCAGGGAGTTGGACCAGATGAGCCATTGTGGTCCCTTCCAACTTGACCCACCCTGGGATTCTTTCCAGAAAAGTGGAGAATAATTTTAAAATTATTATTTTGTACATCACTGCAATGCTTATGCTAAAGTGTGTGGGTTAGCTTACTGACAGGTGCCTCCTGGAAAGAAAATGCAGGTAACAAAGCCATTCCCACTGTAAAATTATTGTTTACATTCTTATTGTAAACCTCCACTATGGATGTTTACAGTGGCTCTCAGTCCAGAAACAAATTCCTAATTTTCATTACTGCACGTCAGTTTCCCTGAAGAGAGAAACCTGCTAGTGCCTGTACACAACTATTTAACATCAGTTGAAACACTGAGCACATTTTAAACACCTCATTATAACGACACTTTTTGGCCCCTAAGCTACTCTGGTAGCTTTTTTGTTCCATTTTAGATTCAGGTCCATCTCCAATTAGGAGAAAATCTTCTCCAAAATTCTGGAAAAATGAGAAACTCAGTCCAAGATAACTTCCAGTATAATGAATGAGTTGAGCTTTTTGAAAGAACAAGCCTCAGACTACAACTTCTGGCACACTTTACAAATGCCTTTTGAAGTTCTGATGGTTAATCTAAATATGTTTTCTTGTCTTTTAAAATATGTGTTAGTGATGGCCTTAACTAATTCGAATCGAAACCATGTCTGCAATTTAATTTATTATATACAAATGAAGCAGACCAAGTGTATTGGGAGTAAGCCATCTGCACTTCAGACAAAAGACTAATATCTAATATTGTCCACATTTCACATCAGTTTAAAAAAGACAAAAGTAAAAACAAAAGAAACAGGTAATAGTGTCCTAGTTTTGTGCACTCAATATTTTAGGGATCACTTACAACCCACATGACAATTTTGTGATGTAATGCTTGCAAAACAGAGTTCTAAACTCTCAGTCATCACTTTGTCATTGAGACTCAGCTTCCCAATTAGCTGCATGATATCTGCCATGCAGGGCTCACAACATGTTATGCAACATAATAGTCAAAAAACATTCAAAAGGTAAATTTTTACAAATAAAGAATTTTTCTTGCTGAAAGGCTTTCTGCTCATTTCTAGAAATCTGCACATTCCATGGGTGTTCTGGAAATTGAAATCTTGCATGATCACACCCTAGGCAGTATAATGTACATTGGCAATTATATGCACAAAAAATAAAATGAAGCTTCTCTTACCCTTCATAGGTACTAAGAGAAATTAACAGGTACATATGGATTGCTTGGAAAATTACTCAAAATAAAGCAAGCCTTCCAAACACTAATGCTAAGAGAACACTCTGGCTAGGATTAGCAACTGAAAAATGCCAGTGGAGCTAGGATTAACTAAACTAAACTGTTTTAGGGTAAAACTCGTGGTTTTTCCAAACACGTGGCAGAGAAGGAAGGAGGTGAACAACATTCTACAGTACCTTGGCTCATCATCAAAGGGTACTCCACACTGCATCTGAAAACAGCTTCAGCCTGTCCTCAGGAGCAAGTCTGACGTTCTCTCTAGTGCTAGGAGCCCACCATGCTCGGGGCTGCAGTGCAGAGGGCAGCAGGGTGCTCTGTGTGCTCAGGCCCAGCGCTCGCTGTGTCAGCAGTGGGTCACGCTGGACTGTTCTGTTCTGTGGGGCCATTCAAGCCCTGCAGCCATCACCCCGCCAGCTGAGGTCATGCAGCCCTCAGTTACCTTTGCTGACAAGCAGAAAACACGCTCCCATCACTCATTCTATCTCTGCTCCTATGGAAGAGTATGGGAAAACAGGTTTTGGGATGGAGGTGGGACAGCAGACTTCACTTTGTGACAAGTCCCTCTTCCTTCTGTCAAAACCTGATCCACCATTTACACAATGAATGTGTCTAGCAAAACAACATGCATAGTTTACAAAGCCTCTCTTGTGCTTTAATACAACTACTTACTACATATTTACCCTCAAACAGTTTTGGTTTATCATAAATTCGGCTTGAATTTGTTTGGATTGCTCTGAAAGCTTAAATGTCACACTACAAAATAGCTGTCCTCCAAATTCTGTATGATACAGCCCAGAGTTTGTTGTAATGAAAGAAATAAATTACTACACTAAAAAGTGATTAGGATACTTGACTGTGATTACTTCAGATACAGTTCCTGGATAATCCAGTGTTTGCTGTACTTCACATTAAAAGGTCTCTAAGGAGACTGGAAACAAATACTGACAAATATTGTGAATCTATGAGTTCTTGTAACATAGACTATATACTACTTCAAGATACTTGAGCTTTTCCTATGAGGTACACACAATAAACATCCAAGGGAAAGTACAATCACTTTCCACTCATTGTGCAATACTCCTGCAGTGTTACTCAGAAGTTGAGTTCCATATCTAAGAAAAACTTCTTAAGCAAATCAACAACAAACAACAAAATAGATGAGCCATTACACACACACACACAAAACACACACACACAAAACACTCCCCAATCCCACTGAAACAAACAAAAAACCCCACAAACCACCGAAACAAACCAAAACCACCTCTGACTTAAAAAAGAGTAACAAAAATGAAATGTCCCTGTTGTTCCTTGTTACAATCTCTTAATTGTCTTTGTAGGAACTTTTCTAGACTGCAAATTACTTCTGAAATTTTATGTTTGGTGCTTTCAGGTAAACATAAACAACTGGTATTCACCAACAAACTCCAAACAAAATTTAAATTATATTGTGATAGAATTTGGAGCTGTGACAGTAAAAGGAAAGATCATCACCCATTTACAGTACAAGCACACAGTGTCTTCCTTAGAGACATGAAGGAAACATGAGGCTGAAACAAGAGGTCAGCTCAGACATCTGAGTTGCAGCCCAGAACATAACTTCGGATAATGATTCATCAGTTGTTATTTGCTTTAAAGTAGCTTGCTATTTTTAGTCTATCTCAGGATAAAAGAGATACTTTTCTTAACAATATTTTCTTTGAAAGGTCTATAATATTCTGACACTGAAAATCATGTATCAGAATGGAAAACTCTGGAAAATATATATATCGGCATCACTGTGAAGCTGTTCTTCAAAACAGCTCTACCTGCAAAACAGCTTCTTTTACAAACCAATATAAAAATAAGCTGTTGGTAATCCCCATACAGACACCTATGAGCTGGACTCGATGGTCCTTGTGGGTCTCTTCCAATTCAGAATGAATGTGATAATGTGAAAAGTGGACAGAAAATAGATCCCCAAATGACAGAGGAACAACAGAAAAAACTTAGCTGAAACAAGGACAGCTTTCTACACCTGTTACAACCCCAGACCTGAGGTTCAGCTGAGGGTGAATCTCAAAAATTAATATTTATTCTTTGAAGGATGAGGTTATTTATGTTGAGAAATATGGTTGTACTGAGACAAGGGTAATGAACTTAAAATAGACAGCCTTTGGTAACATCTTTTGTTTCCCACTCTGATATCGCGCCACCCAAATAAACACTGTTCACATGAAAAGAAAAGGTATATATCCATGAATCTTTTTCATCTAAACACTAATTTACAAACCTGGTCAATATCTTAACAATATAACTATCATGACCACTGAACTACAGAAGGCGAAATGCACGCTGGCATCACCAGGAAACTTTGAAATTACTCAGAGGTCTCAAACTTTAAAGTGGTGTGACTTGATAGAAATAAATATCTTACAGATATTTTGGATTCACAGAGTTAAGCAGCTAAAATATTCTTGGTGACTACATGCCCCACAGAACCTCTCCAACTCCTCAGTGGGATTTCCTTACAATCCATTTCATGTGGCTGCACTGAGGGCACTATAGAATCACACACTTCCATTTGTAACTAAGTATTTGTAAAGATTTTTAAATAGATAGTCAAACCGTGTTTACTGTTTCCAGATGGGAAGGGGAATATTGACCGTATAACAAGACAGTAGGGCTGGAGCAGATAAAAGTAGCCAGAAGACAAATGGTTCTATACAATTAAATTAGGATAAAACTGGTACCTAGGCACTACTACAAATAAAACTCTTCTGCATTGTTTCTTCACTGAAGCCCGCAAGCAGTCAGGATTTTTGACAGTGCAAATGCAAGTGTAGCAAGCATTGGGAATTTCTGGATGCAGCTCAAAAAAAAAAAAAAAAATTAAACCCAACTTTACTAGGATTAAGAGAAATCTTAGCTCTACTTAACACATGTGCCACTGCATGTTACATTAGCTTTCCTGGATGCTAAAATGCATTTGCTGCTATAAATCTCCCTAATGGAGGTCCCCAATAAAACCCAAAAGACACCAAATGAAGATACTAAATCATCCTATGGAGAAGCAAGACTATATTTAAAACCTTGAAAGTGTAAAAGAAGCACACATAGCATAGTAAAAACCCCAAACTTGTATGGGGAAAATTCCATTAATTAGCTAAAAAAATTAAAATACACATTTTAAATCCTTGGCTGAATCTTTCTATAAACATGTTTTAAACTTTTTTTTTTTTGGTGTGCAGCCTTGCCAGAATGTGTCCTGATATTTTTGCTTTCTGAAACATAACTTTTTGCTCAACTGCACCACAGCCCATCTTTTGTTCTTTTCTCTGTACACAAAATTAATGTCCTCCTGCCATCTAGTGGCTAAAATAAACCCCAGAGCCAAACACGGCTGGCAGATATAATCCAAAACTTCTTCCAACTCTTTTCCCCACCGGCCAGTTTTTCTCACCAACATTAACTAAGTACTAGCACTTTTCCAAAGAGAAGAAAATACTTAGAAGATAATTTCCCTAAATTGTTGAGATACCAGAAGAATCTGCTCATCCTGGCTTGTTCTGAGCCTTGTGGCCTCCTTGGTAAAGCAGCCTCACAGACTTCTCAGAGAGAAATATGCCATAGTGAGTAAGATTTAAATTTACTTCGAGTTACTGCTCTGACAAGGTAGATCTCCAGTCACAGGCAGAGAATGGCAAATTGAAGCTGTGAAGGTACTGGAAACAGCTGGTGTTTCTGCACAGCTTTAAATTTAGCTTCTCGCTGCTCTGTTCTCTCCAACTAAAATTATTGTGCTTATTTAACTTCACAAGGTCCTTGTTTTCCTACTGAACTTACATATGTTAAGCAATAGTACATGAAATGCAGTGAAGAATTTCATTGAGAGTACTGCACAGTTGGTAACAACTGGGTTGATAAAACGAACAAAAGACAAAGGACAATTAAAGCTTTCTAAACACCTTATTAAAGATGCTTTATTTGATTGCCCAAAATGAAGCTTTGGCAATCAAGACAGGGAGCCACACTCTGATACTGACCAGAAATGAGTCTGAAGAAAGCAAGCAAATGAAATTGGATACAAAATATATTCTCACAAAGACTTAGGAACATCTGGAATTTTCTTTCACACCTGCATCTAACATCTTCTGAACTTATCTAAAATCTTGACATCTGCACATCCGCTGGCTACAGTGACATTCTGCACTATTTTAAAATTGCATCTTAACACTTGTCCTACCACAAGAACTTTCCATTGGATGTCTCCTAGATTCCCTTCGAGGCACAAGAATTATCTCTCTCTTCGCTTTCTCCTTTATTACAATCATAGTTTTAGATCAGGTCCCATCTTCCTTTATCCTCTCACATTCCTCTCCTACTTTCCTTCAGTCCAAAGAGTTTTAGTTACTGTAGGACATAGACCTTGTCACCATGCCTGGATTTTTAAGATCTTAATTGTTAAGCACCTCGTTCTTCTTTAAGCAGCCGCTACATCCTTCGAGAAACCCTGTTAGATTTCTCAAATGCCTTTTTTCCTCCAAAATCTAAGTTGGATTCTCTCAATTACCTCATATTTAATCTGAGCAATTTTTTGCTTCTGAAGAAAAATGTTGCAAATTGCATCTTCAAGGAGTTCCCAAAAGATGAATGCCTCAAACTGATGAATAGCCAAATTATTTGAAAAATTTATTATAGAAAAAAGTAATAGAAATGCTGATTATTGCCTTTTCTTTGGAAATTATTAACTTTGAGTCGCATAATTTAATAATAGTATTAGCATATCACCTCTTATTAAGAAGACCAAATCAAATATCAAAACATACATTTTATAGAGTTGAAAAGAAACCTTTGAAAAATATTTGACAAGATTTAGAAACAAATGTTAAATCTATTTGTTAAAATTAATAATACACACACATATCATGAAACATATTTGAGGGATGATAAAATGAGACAGAGAAAGTACAGTGATTTGCTTAACAGCACATCAAGTCTTCTAAGACTAAAGCATTTTCACTTCTCTCATAAATTTGTTACCCTTATTAAACTCATAGAATGAACAGCAAAAAATAAAAGTATATTAGCTATGTAATCTCTGAATTATGCTGCTCACTTTAATGCAAATTTCCAATAGTTAAAAAAATCAAAACCTCTGTAAAAGCATTGGACTTTACATTAAATATCTCTTGCAAAAATCTCACTAAATCCAATGCGAAGTAGCTGTTTGCTGACATTCAACAGTATTTATAAACTTTGCATGTTCACTTTTTATCTTTTGCATTTCCAGTCACATTTATCCAGTGTTTTCAGGAGTGCAGAGGAGAAGTAAATAGCTCTTACTTCCCACTGATTTAATGAAAGTAAACTTATGCTTCAGTGAGGATCCTATGCTTTAAAACGAAAGGCTTTTAATGTGTGCTGTAAGGGTCTACGTCTCTGGACTTGGCAAGGCTTCTTTGTGCTACAGCCTCGATGGCACACCCAGGCTTTAAAGTAACTTAGACAGTCAGCAGGGGATTCCAGTGATGCTGGAGATTAGCTGAGCTGAGTGCAGTAAAATAGATAATTAATGGCATATTCAATTCCCAACTCCACAAAAGGTCAATGTTTGAGATGTTGGACTGTAACTGTTGCTAAATGAACTTGGTGGTCTCTTAGCTGCCAAATAAAACTTATGGGAGATATTATGGGTTTCCCTATAGGGAGATACTATAAAGAAATGCATTAAGGTACAGACCAGGCACATTAAATTCACACAACATAAACCACCTTTCTATGCAGACCATCAATAACACTGCGGACTGAACAAATGTCAAACCGAACACCAAATCAAGCCTTTTTATATTTCTTTGATTAAAAGGGTACCATGGCAGCTGATACAGCAACAAGAACAGGAGTACAAGTAGGAACTTACTTTCCAAAAAGTGAGAACCTGCTGCTTCTGTCTGGCCTTGCATCAACTACATCACTGGCACCTTCATCATGTCCCTCTCCAGCAAGGAGATCACCAGGCTGATGCTCCGACATCTACAAATGCAAGCACAAGAACTTAAGTGTCCCTCAGCGAGCACTGACATTTTAGAAATACTTCCATGAACCAGATTGTTTGTGGTCTGGTTTATAGAAGACACATGTGAGGGTTTTAGTCGGTTTTATTATAGAATACTTCTTCAAGAAAGAATGGTTACAGATTTCTGGTGGTGAATTGCTGTCGAGTTGCACATGTTCAGCCGTATCTATTTTCTTGTGGCAGTTACCAAAAGGGACTGTCTAATCCCACTCTCAAAAATGCAGACTACAGTAAAATTTTAAATAATTTTATGGTGAAAGATCACAGAATCATAGAATACAATCATAAAATAGAATCAGAACATTTTCCATGGTCTGAAAAGAAGCATGTTGGGATGCAAGCAAGGGCTCCAGTGTTGTCATTTGCATATACAGTCAAATCCATGTAAGTAAAAGAGTCCCGTGTATTTTCTATGGCGGTTTTAATTCAATCTAGATCATTAAGATGGGAAACTACAAGAAGAAAGGACAGCACAACGATGCACACCAGCTCAGGAGAGAGAAGCACAGGGCATGTGCAGGACCTTCACTGAAACACCTGGCCTCTGCTTCCAGACCTCTACCAGGAAATTAGCAATGATTCCTGCCCCTTCCCCGCAGTTAGGCGGATTAATTTTGCTTTTATCATCCATTTACTGAGACGAGCACACGTTTACACCGCAAGCCGCCCCGGACACCGGGCAGCAGCAGCAGCTCAGAGGCCACCACCCACCCGGCCGGGGAGCGGGGCGCTGGCAGAGGTTTGGGAGCTCCCCCGAGAGTAGGAGCAGCTCCCAAAGCTGTGTCTGGACTCGGCTCTGACACACACACACACACACACACAGAGGAAAGCAGAGCTCGCAGGCCGCGGGCGGCAGCGCCGGGAGGCAGCGCGGGGGAAGCGCATCCGCAGCCAGGNCCCCATCTCCCTGACCCTTGTCCCCGTCCCCATCCCTGACCCTTGTCCCCGTCCCCATCTCCCTGACCCTTGTCCCTGTCCCCATCGCTGACCCCATCGCTGTGCCCGTCCCCGTCCGTTCCCCCTCGCAGTGTCTCGGGCACAGCCCCCGGGCCCTCCTCGCTCCCCAGGTAATGACGGCCACATCACAGCGAAACCCAAATTACCACTTTTTAACAGCTGCGCTCCGGCACACCCCCGCGAAAGAAGAGCCGAAAGTTTCATGGTGACACGAGGTTGTCTAGATCTAAGGAAATTTTCCCCCTCATATAAACTTCACTGGCATTTCCTTATCCTCCCAATTATTCTGTGTGTTGCATCTCTGCTAATTACGATACCCCACTGCGTAGCCGTAGCATCAGGCCCGGCAGCCCAGCGCACGGACTGAAGATTGGCACAGTCTTGCTAATTACTCCTGGATGCAGGCTCCGATCCTGCGGAATCATACACCTACCCAGCGGTGCGTGGTGTTTAACATTCACTACCTGAAGAGATTTACATCAAAGAGACATTTTTCACTGTAACTGCCTCCTAATTGGCACAAAACACAGGCATGGTAACAAACAAGCTTTTGCTTCCTGACAGGTCAGTGCCTCGATGAGATGGAGGAGCTCTTGCCGGGTGTCTGCATGCTGCTGCTGGGACTGCTCCCTGCTTCCTGGGATTATGCCTGTGGCTCCTGGCTGGATGTGTGGCCAAAGTTTTCTCCTGAAAATCAAACTAACAGAATCCCATGGTTCCTCTTGTGCCATCTGTTAGGTGTTTCTTTTCAAGAAGATAGCATTGCTTCCAAATCCATAATGGATCACCATGGACAGCAGAGAAATGGGAGGAGAGGAGAGGAGAGGAGAGGAGAGGAGAGGAGAGGAGAGGAGAGGAGAGGAGAGGACAAAGACTCTGTAATCACCAGCAGTGACTGGTAGTAGCACCTGAGATTCAGAACATCCAAAGATGCTTTTCTGATTATGCGTATGAGTGTTACCCAGGAAATACAGAAACTGTTTGCTTCTATACCTTGATGAAAGTGTTTACCCATTGCCATCTGGTCACCATAGCCAAATTAGCAGACCTAGAAATAGCTTTTTTCTAACTGTCATTGTATTGCTATCAAAAAAGTGGTCTGATAAGGCAATTTTCAAGAGTTTACTATTAGAATTGATTGAGGGGAATTTCTGACTCAAACTGTTGATGAAACTTCTATTTCTATTTTATTTTCATGTTGATTACTAGCATTTACAAAGATAAAGTCTGATTCCTCAGTGTGCTGCAATAACTTTCTTAAATATATCTTAATTTTAATGCAGTACAAGGTGCTAGACTTCTTTTTCAGAAAATCTTGCTTGATTTCAGTACGGAGTAAGGGGAAAATTAGAAATATACTAGAAATAGAAGCAAGTATCTTGCTTCAAGGGTCAGGAAGGAAAAAATAATCTCATCTAGAATATGGCACAGCTGGCTGCATGCATTACTGGGCAGGGGGAAGAGCCAGCAGTGTGATACCTATAGCATCACCATTCCTCTCCTCTGCCCTGGAGACTCAATCTCCTCATTAAAAACATTAACAATGGAGCCTTTGACTGGATATTTGCATTGTGGAAAACAAGTGTTTAACTACTGCATGCAGCAGCAGGATGAAAAAGGGGTGTGCCCTTGGGAAACGGAAAGGTGGATGGCAGGCACAAACCAGAAGGCTCGAGGCAACTGAATAGTTCCTGCCCAGAATAGTAACTGGGTCCTGTGTTCAGCACAACATCTGTGAAAACAAGCATGGGGTTTTGTGAGACCTGGGAGGCAGGTGTGGAGGAACTTAGAGTGTCTCACAAGGTGTTCCCTTCTAAATAACGGCTGTCAGATTTTCATGTATTTTGCAAGAAAGGATGGATGGTTTTGATATGTGAGGAGTATGGGGATAAGGCAGGGTGATTTGGCACACCACAACGTTATGGAATTATGTAGCATAATGCACCTCAGTTGGCTTGGTGCATGTGTTTTTTTGGGATCTCTCTGTAATCAGGCGGAGATGATCTGTTGCCCATGCTATATTTTATGAGTTTTAAACTTGAGTCTTGTTATGATACACACAAATGGGCATATTTGGACACTGGTGGTGATGTTTTTCACACTGGGCTATGCTTTTCACACTTTTCTTCAAGCTTTTAGCTTAGATTGTAGCACATCGTCACCACTTCTTTCTCTGCTCTGTAACAGGGGTATTTTCTTCGTCCCTCGATTCCTCTCTTACTTTATCTCACTCCAATAAAAGCATTTGCAAAACCTCTATACTCTCAGGTTTTCCTGACACTGGCAGCAAGGGGAAAGCATAAACCCTTTAATCATGAAATATAAACAGTTGTTGGTTGGTTTCTGGAACAGCAAAAATGGAAAAAAACAATTGTACAAATTTGGAAGGTGGTTCCTTAGAAGTTTTTATTCAGGTCTTGGGACATTTTGGTGTTGATAAATACTTTCCAGTTTTCTCTCAATGTTTTTCCAAGCTGGATTTGCTACTATGCTAAATTTGATTAGCATGGAGAGACTGCATGAAGCAAAAGGCTGAGCCCAGGTAACTAATTAACCACAGGGTTCAGAGAAGATGAACATAGACAAGGCTGGTTGAGGGCTTGAAACTTCACAGGCAGCTTTTACCAGTGGATAAGACTTCCACTTTGTGTAGTGAACCAGCACCTTTGGGTTTGTTTTGTTTTTTTTTTTTTTTACAAACAGAGGGAAGATAGGATTGCCATAATTTGTGCTTCCTGTTCTTCATGTGGTTGGAAGGGCATGGCTTCAATTCAGGAGTGACAGAGGAGGTGACCCTGACTTGAATGTCTCTTAAGAGGTTACTTTGTGTAACTAATATATGCCTTTTTACAATCAGATTGTGGATGCAGACATGCTTCAAGTTTTCTGTGCAGTTAATCCAAGGAGTTTAAGGAGGCTGGAGAGGTAACAATGTTTCTTCCCACTAATTTGCACTTTCAAGGTACTGTCTCCTTGTACTTTATGTGTAACCACAGTACTTTTAAACCACATTGATTAAGGTTCTACTGTTAAGTAAAGCCTTTTAAGATTTTCATTGATATCAAAAAGCCTTTATGAGGCCTCACTAAGGGAGAAAAAAAGCCACAATGAGCTTTTAACTGGAGAGAAAATGTCTTGCTAAGATTTGTCAAGATAACAAACTTGCACTGGTTTTGTGGTTTAATTCCTTGCATGATCAAAATGCAGCGCACACTTTGTAACGAGACCATTCAATGTTTATTTTTTAATAAACTCCCTTTTCTATTAGCAACTCGGCTTTAATCCAGGGTGGTAGAGAACAGTTTTGGAGTCCTCAGAAATGTGAAAATCTTTAAGAGACTCCAGCAGAACTGGTGCACAATGGATGTCTGGGAAAGGCAGTAGCTGTAGAGGACATTGTGTCTTACCACATTTCTCTTGAGCATGCTGTGACTTGGGAGAAGCAGGACAACTTGGAAAATACATTTGCTGACTTCCAGCCAAGCTGGTAGTATCTGTCACTGTGAAAAGAGAAAAAGAGAAAAAGAGAAATTGTATGTCTTGAAACCAAGTAGGATTTATCTGTGAAAGAAAGGGCTTTGTCTGTCTGAGAGGCCTCTTGGGAGGGTTTCATTCCCCTCAGGGATGTCTGTATGCTCTGTGGGTGCCCAGTGCATATGGACAGCCTGATGGGCCCTGCTGCAGTCCTCTCCAGGTGATCAGTGTTCAGGTGGCTCCTGGATGAATTATGTGTTCTGTCGTTGCCAAGTCTTCATGGTTTTGTGGGGTTCAGGGCTGTCGTGCTTTCACCACCCTGAGCTCATTTCAGGAGGGTCTGAAGCAATGCAGGGACAGGAGCAGGTCGTGCACCCTTATTCTTGCCAAAGTGTGAAACAAGGGCTCCAGCATGCTTCAGACAGCATGGAGACAGCTAGGGCTGTCTAGAAATTATACAGTATGGTGACTCTTGGAGTAGATGAACGCAAGGAGGTGACAACTGGCAGTGTGCCAAGTGCTAAATAAGGAGGGGGCAGCGTGGCCATTGTGATCCTAGTGCAGGTCACTTGCATAAACAGAATGACAATCTGTGACAAGATGCAAAGTTGTGTGAGGAGGGAACTGGAAGCCTTCCAAACTACTTTGGCTCACAGGTGTGAGCGGGATAAATATTATTGTGATGTAACTTGGTCGACATAAATCTCTCTTGATCCCAAAAAGAAAAACATGAGGTAACTCAGCAGTTATTGTAATATAAGAAATTATGTTCTGTCATTTTTAAAAATGAAAATGCATCTGTTTACATACTGATACTAGTTGCTTTGAAAGGCCTTAAATGTTTTCAGGACTTTGTGCCACTGCTCTTCAGATTAGAGACTCTATTTTCAGCACACCAGTTGCTGACAGAACATTGTGCCAGTACATTGTCAGCATTCAGTAAAAGTAGCAACAATAAGTTAAGCAGAACTGCATTTCTCAATAGAGAGATGCATAGGAGGTTCTCTTAGCATACCCAGAAGGTTTAGACAGAAATTATTTTGATTGAATTGTTTGCAATTTATAGAAAAGAGAAGTGCTTAGCAATATCTCAGGACTGCTGCAGGCATGGATGGCTAAGTAGACTTTTAGTCAGATTTACTCAGATTGAGATAACTCTTAGCTGTGTCCCAGGGTTATGGAGCCCTGCAGCTGGAGGTGGTCTGATCAGATGAGATGTAAATCTTAAATCCTGACCATATGTAGCTGAACTTAATAGCTTCTTTTATTCGGAGCAGACTTCACAACCCTAATAGCTTGCTTGAATCCTAATAGCAGACATTCCTTTTCATTTTTTGGTGAAGGAATTTTTATATTCTGATATTCCAGTCTACTCTTGGTGAACACTGTTAAATATCTGCTTTGTTCATTCTATTTAAAAGTAAATGGCTCCTTTCTGAAGTTTTTCCTGCAGGAGATAGAAGTTTGGATTTGTACTACCCATCATGTTTAGAACTCTTTGAGATAAGAAGCTCTGCCTGTTTCACAGTGCTTCCTCCTACACCTGGAGATGGAGTGGCAGATGGATTAAACAAGAAGATATGAGCAAAGAGTGTGCTCTGATCTACTGACATAATATACAAGGTGAAACCAAGCTGGCACCAAGGGAAAAAATTAATGACTTGTCTGGGACAATGGCAGTGAACTTCTTCTACATCCACCCAAGGGCCAGGGAGCTTCAAACCCATCTCTGGCCTGTGTCTCTGGTGGAACCTCCTTCTGCTGTGAGGCTGCTCCTAAACACACAGTACTCCCCCATGAGGTCACTTGTTTATCAGGGTGAGGAGAAACTAATGGTAAATTGCTGCTGCATGCATGCTTCATCCTGGGCTTCTGACAGCAAAACTGAAATACAAAATGATCAGGCTCTAACATTCACATGGACGTGATTCGTTTCTCTGAGTTCATTCTTCTATTTAGAGAAAGATATTGCTACCCTCCCTTCTGCACTGACACAGTTGCCAAAATAACCGCTCTTACTAACTGGCAGCTTTAAAAGCCAGCCTGCAGCTGACTTTGAAACAGAAGGTCAGCAAAGGGAGCAACAGACTTCAATTCAGAGCTTTAATGGGAGCCATTGACCACTGCAAAAGGCCTTGACTGGAGTGTCTAGAGTGTGCTTTGCACAGGCCAAAAAGTCACTTTCATACTCTTTGAACCTTTTGTATAAACCTATATATTTTTCACTCCGTGGATTTCAAGATGAATGTGCAGCCGTGTGCTAGATGTGGCTATGGGGTTTACCCTGCTGAGAAGATTAACTGTATAGATCAGGTCAGTTCTCTTTCTTTATCATTTTGGACTATAATAAATGTACAGATTGGCACTTCTAACACTGTGCAAATCTCTCGGTTCCAAAAGTTCTTTGCTCCTAACTGGGTTTGGAACTGAAATAAATTGATAACATGTATATATTTGAAGAAAAAAATAGTCAAATTCATTAAATGCATGGTAAGGATCAATAGTGAGATTTTAAACCTAGCAGAATAATAATTAAATACAAATCATGTATGTTTGGTTTCTCTTTTGTGGCATTTCCAGACGTGGCATAAAGCCTGTTTTCACTGTGAGGTATGCAAGATGATGTTAACAGTAAACAACTTTATTAGCCATGAGAAAAAGCCTTACTGTCAAGCGTAAGTGTATTTCCTTTTCTTTCTTCCCCTACACCCTTTTTTTTTTTTTTAGACAAAGATTTAATTTGGCTAGACATTTTAATATAATGGAAGATCACCATTTGGACTCAGTCTGTCCCATGTGTGATGTGAAATTAGGTATTGTTGGTGCCTTCATGCGTAGTTCGGATTTACGTGAATCACAAATTATGGGAAACTCTTATTACCCCACATAAAGATTCCTTGTTTGGCCAGTGTGTTAAAAGATACCAAATTCAATTCCATTTCAGTATTGTGGGAAGAAAATAAAACCAACCACAAAAATTCAGTGCTTTCCAGATCACTGGTTAAGAGTTAACAAGGTTGAGCTAATCATAAGGAAAATGTATAAAATGCAGATTTTGGAGTTGGTTTGTTCTAGGAAGTTTTTATTTTATAATGATCAATTCCTGTCAAATTTGTCAGCAGAAAAAGGATGATGACAGCTGTTTTTTATTCTATTATTCTCTTTTGTTATTAGAAACACAGCATTGATATGATGATCATTAAAATTAATTTTGCTCTAGGCACCTACTCTCTACAATAATAATTTGAATGTGATCTAAGATCTCTGACTGGGGGAAAACTTGTGTATAGAGGGGTGGAGGCTGGTATTGTGTTCTTGTGGGCTCGAAGAGAACATTTCTGGTGGGCGATCGGGTTCATTCCTAAAATCCTTTTACACTTTCCTTTTTCTAGGCACAATCCAAAAAACAATGCTTTCACGAGTGTGTTTGAAACACCAATAACTATGAACGCAAAAAAACTGTCGGAAGTGGTAAGTGAGGTAAGAAGCTTGAGGGTCAAATGTGTTTGTTCTACATTTTGGTATGAACACTCTTGTTTTGTGAGTATAAATATGTGCTTTTAACTTACCTTCCCGTGTTCGTTTAGATCAGTAAGATCTCAGCTGGGTTCGAACCATAATTTTTTTTTTTTTTTCCCCCAATGTGGTTACTCACGTGAAAGAAATCTTACTTCTGAGATTTGCTTCTGCTCTCAGAAGGAAGAACTGATTGGAGCTCCTCACCTGCATCCTATAATCCTATTTATCCTCCTATACACCCTCCATATGTGATAACCCGCACGGAACACCCTTCACCTGAACCCCCCGCAGCTGTGCGANTAATAATAATAATAAAAATAACAAAAATAACCCCGCAGCAGCGCCCGGTAATCGACGGCTGCCTCACTGCTCCGCGCGCTGCCGTTTTGCCGCGTCTCCCCTATGCTCTAAAATAGCGTTGCTCGCTG